>CM033625.1:35125803-35397025 GCA_019453435.1 Rhinogobius similis
GTCCAGGTTTAGAGTACTATGGGGGCACTATGGGGGATCTATAGGGGCACTATGGGGGCACCATATGGGGGGACTATGGGGGCACTGCGATGGGGGGGCACTGTAGGGTACTATGGAGGTACAGTGGGGGGTACTGTGGGGGCACCATGGGGGGACTTTCGGGGCACTATGGGGGCAGTAAGGGGCTTTATGGGCTACTGTGGGGGCACTATGGGGGCAGCATGGGGTACTATGTGGGAACTATGGGGCACTATGGGGGTTGTGTGGGGGCACTATGGGGCACTATGGAGGTACTATGGGGGTACTATGGGGGTACAGTGGGGGTACTATGGGGCACTATGGGGGTAGTATGGGGGTACAATGGGGGCACTAAGGGGTACAAGACTAAAGCAAGACCAAAGTAGGTCTAAACTAGAACTAAAGTAAGACCACTGCAGGACTAAAGTAGGTCTAAACTAAAAGTAAAGCAGGTCTATACTAGGACCACGGTAGGACTAAACTAGGACTAAAAATGGTCTAAGGCAGGACTAAAGCTGGATTAAACCAAGTCTAAAGCAGGTATAAACTAGGACTAAAGTAGGTCTAAACTAGGACTAAAGTAAGACCAATGCAGGACTAAAGTAAGAAGACTAAAGTAAGTCTAAACTAGGATCATGGTAGGTCTAAACTAGGACTAAAGCAGGACTATAGCAAGACCAATGCAGGACTAAAGTAGGTGTAAACCAGGACCAAGGTAGGTCTAAACTAGGACTAAAGCAGGACTACAGCAGGTCTAAACAAGGCCAAGGTAGGTGTAGTGTCATGTTCCTTGACTTTAACATGAACACTTCTTGTTACCAGAAGTTTAAGTCTGACACGTTGTCTGGTCTGGCCACTGACTTCACCGTACCCAGGTAGGGGGCAAAACAGGTGCTAGGCCTTTGCCAAGGGCCGCCCGGAGGTAACAGTGGTTCAGGGTAACCTCATCCTGTCCCTTAGCTCATACAAACTCCACTGCCGGATGTAGTTTAGAGTCTTACCCAAGACTTATTAGTTCTCAACGTCTTGTAAAAGACATAGTTTGGTCACTGGCCGTTCGAGAACACTTGTCTTGGTTTTTAATCGCACTGAGCGCACCAATCCTCCTTTGTCCTGAAATGTTTCTAGCACTCTGCCAAGTATCCATGAACCACGTGGCGCTCCAGAGTCAGCCACTACTACAATGTCTCCAGGCATCAAGCTTCTCCTTTTTTGATTCCAGATGTGTCGCTCTTGGAGCAAGGGCAGATATTCCTTCACCCAGCGTTTCCAAAATATGTCGGCAAGATATTGCACTTGTTTCCAACGTCGCTTAACATACACATCTTGTTCGTTGAAAACTCCAGGGGAAAAGGTAGGTTTACCCTTCATCAACAGTATGTGATTTGGAGTCAAGGGCTCAAGGTCATTTGGATCCTCTGAAAGCTTTGTAATAGGTCGACTATTTAACACTGCCTCTGCCTCACAAAACACAGTGTGCAGTCCATCATCATCTAGAATTTGCAGCCGCAAAACTGATCCAAGAATGAATGTCATAGTTTCGTCCTGGTTTAGAGCTGGTTTAGTCCTACTTGAAAGCTGTTTCATCCTGGTTTAGTCCTGGTTTTGAGCTTGATTTGTCCTGCTTTAGAGCAGGTTTAGAGCTGGTCCACTCTTGGTTTCGTCCTGGTTTACAGCTGGTTTAGTCCTGAGAGCTGGTTTAGTCCTGGTTTAGACCTGGTTTAGTCCAGGTTTAGAGTACTATGGGGGCACTATGGGGGAACTATAGGGGCACTATGGGGGCACTATGGGGGGACTATGGGGGCACTGCGATGGGGGCACTGTACGGGTACTATGGAGGTACTATGGGGTACAGTGGGGGTACTGTGAGGGCACCATGCGGTACTTCGGGCACTATGGGGCACTATGGGGGTTGTGTGGGGGCACTATGGGGCACTATGGAGGTACTATGGGGGTACTATGGGGGTACAGTGGGGGTACTATGGGGCACTATGGGGGTAGTATGGGGGTACAATGGGGGCACTAGTTTCGTCCTGGTTTAGAGCTGGTTTAGTCCTATTTGAAAGCTGTTTCATCCTGGTTTAGTCCTGGTTTTGAGCTTGATTTGTCCTGGTTTAGAGCTGGTCTAGTCTTGGTTTAGTCCTGGTTTAGACCTGGTTTAGTCCAGGTTTAGAGTACTATGGGGGCACTATAACTATTGGGCACTATGGCGGCACTATGGGGGTTCTGCGATGGGGGCACTGTACGGGTACTATGGAGGTAAAATGGGGGTACAGTGGGGTACATGTGGGGGCACCATGGGGGTACTTTCGGGGCACTATGGGGGCAGAAAGAGGCTTTATGGGCTACTGTGGGGGCACTATGGAGGCAGCATGGGGTACTATGTGGGAACTATGGGGAACTATGGGGGTTGTGTGGGGGCACTATGGGGCACTATGCAGGTACTATGGGGGTACAGTGGGGGTACAGTGGGGGGTACTGTGGGGGTACTATGGGGCACTATGGGGGTAGTATTGGGGGTACAATGGGGGTACTAAGGGGTACAAGACTAAAGCAAGACCAAAGTAGGTCTAAACTAGAACTAAAGTAAGACCACTGCAGGACTAAAGTAAGACCAATGCAGGACTAAAGTAGGTCGAAATTAGAACCAAGGTAGGTCTAAACTAGGACTAAAGCAGGTCTAAAGCAGGAAAAAGCAGGACTAAACTAGGAATAAAGCAGGATAAAGCAAGACCAAAGTAGGTCTAAACTAGGAATAAAGTAGGTCTAAAAATCAGAGTAAAGTAGGTCTAAACTAGGTCTAAAGCAAGACTAAAGCAGGTCTAAACTAGGACCAAGGTAGGTCTAAACTAAGACTAAAGTAGGACTAAAGCAGGACTAAAGCAAGACTAAAGAAGGTCTAAACTAGGACCACGGTAGGATTAAACTAGGACTAAAAGCAAAGACTAAAAACAGGTCTAAGGCAGGACTAAAGCTGGATTAAACCAAGTTTAAAGCAGGTCTAAACTGGTTCTGGTTTAGAGGTGGTTTAGTCCTGGTTTTTAGAAACTGGTTTAGTCTTGGTTTAGAGCTGGTTTAGTCATAGTTTTAGTCTTGGTTTAGAGCTGGTTTAGTCCTACTTGAAAGCTTTTTCATCCTGGTTTAGTCCTGGTTTAGAGCTTGATTTGTCCTGGTTTAGAGCAGGTTTAGAGCTGGTCTAGTCTTGGTTTAGTCCTGGTTTAGACCTGGTTTAGTCCTGGTTTAGACCTGGTTTAGTCCAGGTTTAGAGTACTATGGGGGCACTATGGGGGAACTATAGGGGCACTATGGGGGCACAATGGGGGGACTATGGGGGCACTGCGATGGGGCACTGTGCGGATACTATGGAGGTACTATGGGGGTACAATGGGGGTACTATGGGGGTAGTATTGGGGGTACAATGGGCGCACTAAGGGGACAAGACTAAAGCAAGACCAAAGTAGGTCTAAACTAGAACTAAAGTAAGACCACTGCAGGACTAAAGTAAGACCAATGCAGGACTAAAGTAGGTCGAAATTAGAACCAAGGTAGGTCTAAACTAGGACTAAAGCAGGTCTAAAGCAGGAAAAAGCAGGACTAAACTAGGAATAAAGCAGGATAAAGCAAGACCAAAGTAGGTCTAAACTAGGAATAAAGTAGGTCTAAAATACGAGTAAAGTAGGTCTAAACTAGGTCTAAAGCAAGACTAAAGCAGGTCTAAACTAGGACCAAGGTAGGTCTAAACTAAGACTAAAGTAGGACTAAAGCAGGACTAAAGCAAGACTAAAGAAGGTCTAAACTAGGACCACGGTAGGATTAAACTAGGACTAAAGCAAGACTAAAACAGGTCTAAGGCAGGACTAAAGCTGGATTAAACCAAGTTTAAAGCAGGTCTAAACTGGTTCTGGTTTAGAGGTGGTTTAGTCCTGGTTTAGAACTGGTTTAGTCTTGGTTTAGAGCTGGTTTAGTCATAGTTTCGTCTTGGTTTAGAGCTGGTTTAGTCCTACTTGAAAGCTGTTTCATCCTGGTTTAGTCCTGATTTTGAGCTTGATTTGTCCTGGTTTAGAGCAGGTTTAGAGCTGGTCTAGTCTTGGTTTAGTCCTGGTTTAGACCTGGTTTAGTCCTGGTTTAGACCTGGTTTAGTCCAGGTTTAGAGTACTATGGGGGCACTATGGGGGAACTATAGGGGCACTATGGGGGCACTATGGGGGGACTATGGGGGCACTGCGATGGGGGCACTGTACGGATACTATGGAGGTACTATGGGGGTACAGTGGGGGTACTATGGGGGTAGTATTGGGGTACAATGGGGGCACTAAGGGGTACAAGACTAAAGCAAGACCAAAGTAGGTCTAAACTAGAACTAAAGTAAGACCACTGCAGGACTAAAGTAAGACCAATGTAGGACTAAAGTAGGTCGAAATTAGAACCAAGGTAGGTCTAAACTAGGACTAAAGCAGGTCTAAAGCAGGAAAAAGCAGGACTAAACTAGGAATAAAGCAGGATAAAGCAAGACCAAAGTAGGTCTAAACTAGGACTAAAGTAGGTCTAAACTAGGAGTAAAGTAGGTCTAAACTAGGTCTAAAGCAAGACTAAAGCAGGTCTAAACTAGGACCAAGGTAGGTCTAAACTAAGACTAAAGTAGGACTAAAGCAGGACTAAAGCAAGACTAAAGAAGGTCTAAACTAGGACCACGGTAGGATTAAACTAGGACTAAAGCAAGACTAAAACAGGTCTAAGGCAGGACTAAAGCTGGATTAAACCAAGTCTAAAGCAGGTCTAAACTGGTTCTGGTTTAGAGGTGGTTTAGTCCTGGTTTAGAACTGGTTTAGTCTTGGTTTAGAGCTGGTTTAGTCATAGTTTCGTCCCGGTTTAGAGCTGGTTTAGTCCTACTTGAAAGCTGTTTCATCCTGGTTTAGTCCTGGTTTTGAGCTTGATTTGTCCTGGTTTAGAGCAGGTTTAGAGCTGGTCTAGTCTTGGTTTCGTCCTGGTTTACAGCTGGTTTAGTCCTGAGAGCTGGTTTAGTCCTGGTTTAGACCTGGTTTAGTCCAGGTTTAGAGTACTATGGGGACACTATGGGGGAACTATAGGGGCACTATGGGGGCACTATGGGGGGACTGCGATGGGGGCACTGTATGGGTACTATGGAGGTACAGTGGGGGTACAGTGGGGGTACTGTGGGGGCACCATGGGGGTACTTTCGGGGCACTATGGGGGCAGAAAGGGGCTTTATGGGCTACTGTGAGGGCACTATGGAGGCATCATGGGGTACTATGTGGGAACTATGGGGCACTATGGGGGTTGTTTGGGGGCACTATGGAGGTACTATGGGGGTACAGTGGGGGTACTATGGGGGTAGTATGGGGGTACAATGGGGGGACTATGGGGGCACGATGGCAGTACTATGGGAGCACTATGGGGGTACAATGGGGGTACTATAGGGCTACTATGGGGGCACTACGGGGTACTATGGGGGTACTATGAGGGTACTATGGGGGTGCAATGGAGGGGAAATATATATAGGGGCAAAATGGGGGATTTAGAGCTGGTTTAGTCCTGGCTTAGTCCTGTTTTACAGCTGGGTTAGTCCTGCTTTAGAGCTGCTTTAGACCTAGTTTAGAGCTGGTTTAGAGCTGTTTTAGTCCTGGCTTAGAGGTGGTTTAGTCCTGGTTTAGAACTGGTTTAGTCCTGTTCTAGACTTGGTTTAGTCCTGGTTTAGACCTGGTTTAGTCCAGGTTTAGAGTACTATGGGGGCACTATGGGGGATCTATAGGGGCACTATGGGGGCACTATGGGGGGACTATGGGGGCACTGCGATGGGGGCACTGTAGGGGTACTATGGAGGTACAGTGGGGGTACTGTGGGGGCACCATGGGGGTACTTTCGGGGCACTATGGGGGCAGTAAGGGGCTTTATGGGCTACTGTGGGGGCACTATGGGGGCAGCATGGGGTACTATGTGGGAACTATGGGGCACTATGGGGGTTGTGTGGGGGCACTATGGGGCACTATGGAGGTACTATGGGGGTACTATGGGGGTACAGTGGGGGTACTATGGGGCACTATGGGGGTAGTATGGGGGTACAATGGGGGCACTAAGGGGTACAAGACTAAAGCAAGACCAAAGTAGGTCTAAACTAGAACTAAAGTAAGACCACTGCAGGACTAAAGTAGGACTAAAGTAGGTCTAAACTAAAAGTAAAGCAGGTCTATACTAGGACCACGGTAGGACTAAACTAGGACTAAAAATGGTCTAAGGCAGGACTAAAGCTGGATTAAACCAAGTCTAAAGCAGGTATAAACTAGGACTAAAGTAGGTCTAAACTAGGACTAAAGTAAGACCAATGCAGGACTAAAGTAAGAAGACTAAAGTAAGTCTAAACTAGGATCATGGTAGGTCTAAACTAGGACTAAAGCAGGACTATAGCAAGACCAATGCAGGACTAAAGTAGGTGTAAACCAGGACCAAGGTAGGTCTAAACTAGGACTAAAGCAGGACTACAGCAGGTCTAAACAAGGCCAAGGTAGGTGTAGTGTCATGTTCCTTGACTTTAACATGAACACTTCTTGTTACCAGAAGTTTAAGTCTGACACGTTGTCTGGTCTGGCCACTGACTTCACCGTACCCAGGTAGGGGGCAAAACAGGTGCTAGGCCTTTGCCAAGGGCCGCCCGGAGGTAACAGTGGTTCAGGGTAACCTCATCCTGTCCCTTAGCTCATACCAACTCCACTGCCGGATGTAGTTTAGAGTCTTACCCAAGACTTATTAGTTCTCAACCTCTTGGAAAAGACATAGTTTGGTCACTGGCCGTTCGAGAACACTTGTCTTGGTTTTTAATCGCACTGAGCGCACCAATCCTCCTTTGTCCTGAAATGTTTCTAGCACTCTGCCAAGTATCCATGAACCACGTGGCGCTCCAGAGTCAGCCACTACTACAATGTCTCCAGGCATCAAGCTTCTCCTTTTTTGATTCCAGATGTGTCGCTCTTGGAGCAAGGGCAGATATTCCTTCACCCAGCGTTTCCAAAATATGTCGGCAAGATATTGCACTTGTTTCCAACGCCGCTAACATACACATCTTGTTCGTTGAAAACTCCAGGGGAAAAGGTAGGTTTACCCTTCATCAACAGTATGTGATTTGGAGTCAAGGGCTCAAGGTCATTTGGATCCTCTGAAAGCTTTGTAATAGGTCGACTATTTAACACTGCCTCTGCCTCACAAAACACAGTGTGCAGTCCATCATCATCTAGAATTTGCAGCCGCAAAACTGATCCAAGAATGAATGTCATAGTTTCGTCCTGGTTTAGAGCTGGTTTAGTCCTACTTGAAAGCTGTTTCATCCTGGTTTAGTCCTGGTTTTGAGCTTGATTTGTCCTGCTTTAGAGCAGGTTTAGAGCTGGTCCACTCTTGGTTTCGTCCTGGTTTACAGCTGGTTTAGTCCTGAGAGCTGGTTTAGTCCTGGTTTAGACCTGGTTTAGTCCAGGTTTAGAGTACTATGGGGGCACTATGGGGGAACTATAGGGGCACTATGGGGGCACTATGGGGGGACTATGGGGGCACTGCGATGGGGGCACTGTACGGGTACTATGGAGGTACTATGGGGTACAGTGGGGGTACTGTGAGGGCACCATGGGGGTACTTTCGGGGCACTATGGGGCACTATGGGGGTTGTGTGGGGGCACTATGGGGCACTATGGAGGTACTATGGGGGTACTATGGGGGTACATTGGGGGTACTATGGGGCACTATGGGGGTAGTATGGGGGTACAATGGGGGCACTAGTTTCGTCCTGGTTTAGAGCTGGTTTAGTCCTATTTGAAAGCTGTTTCATCCTGGTTTAGTCCTGGTTTTGAGCTTGATTTGTCCTGGTTTAGAGCAGGTTTAGAGCTGGTCTAGTCTTGGTTTAGTCCTGGTTTAGACCTGGTTTAGTCCAGGTTTAGAGTACTATGGGGGCACTATGGGGGAACTATAGGGGCACTATGGAGGCACTATGGGGGTTCTGCGATGGGGGCACTGTACGGGTACTATGGAGGTACTATGGGGGTACAGTGGGGGTACTGTGGGGGCACCATGGGGGTACTTTCGGGGCACTATGGGGGCAGAAAGAGGCTTTATGGGCTACTGTGGGGGCACTATGGAGGCAGCATGGGGTACTATGTGGGAACTATGGGGAACTATGGGGGTTGTGTGGGGGCACTATGGGGCACTATGCAGGTACTATGGGGGTACAGTGGGGGTACAGTGGGGGTACTGTGGGGGTACTATGGGGCACTATGGGGGTAGTATTGGGGTACAATGGGGGCACTAAGGGGTACAAGACTAAAGCAAGACCAAAGTAGGTCTAAACTAGAACTAAAGTAAGACCACTGCAGGACTAAAGTAAGACCAATGCAGGACTAAAGTAGGTCGAAATTAGAACCAAGGTAGGTCTAAACTAGGACTAAAGCAGGTCTAAAGCAGGAAAAAGCAGGACTAAACTAGGAATAAAGCAGGATAAAGCAAGACCAAAGTAGGTCTAAACTAGGAATAAAGTAGGTCTAAAATACGAGTAAAGTAGGTCTAAACTAGGTCTAAAGCAAGACTAAAGCAGGTCTAAACTAGGACCAAGGTAGGTCTAAACTAAGACTAAAGTAGGACTAAAGCAGGACTAAAGCAAGACTAAAGAAGGTCTAAACTAGGACCACGGTAGGATTAAACTAGGACTAAAGCAAGACTAAAACAGGTCTAAGGCAGGACTAAAGCTGGATTAAACCAAGTTTAAAGCAGGTCTAAACTGGTTCTGGTTTAGAGGTGGTTTAGTCCTGGTTTAGAACTGGTTTAGTCTTGGTTTAGAGCTGGTTTAGTCATAGTTTCGTCTTGGTTTAGAGCTGGTTTAGTCCTACTTGAAAGCTGTTTCATCCTGGTTTAGTCCTGGTTTTGAGCTTGATTTGTCCTGGTTTAGAGCAGGTTTAGAGCTGGTCTAGTCTTGGTTTAGTCCTGGTTTAGACCTGGTTTAGTCCTGGTTTAGACCTGGTTTAGTCCAGGTTTAGAGTACTATGGGGGCACTATGGGGGAACTATAGGGGCACTATGGGGGCACAATGGGGGGACTATGGGGGCACTGCGATGGGGGCACTGTACGGATACTATGGAGGTACTATGGGGGTACAGTGGGGGTACTATGGGGGTAGTATTGGGGTACAATGGGGGCACTAAGGGGTACAAGACTAAAGCAAGACCAAAGTAGGTCTAAACTAGAACTAAAGTAAGACCACTGCAGGACTAAAGTAAGACCAATGCAGGACTAAAGTAGGTCGAAATTAGAACCAAGGTAGGTCTAAACTAGGACTAAAGCAGGTCTAAAGCAGGAAAAAGCAGGACTAAACTAGGAATAAAGCAGGATAAAGCAAGACTAAAGTAGGTCTAAACTAGGAATAAAGTAGGTCTAAAATAGGAGTAAAGTAGGTCTAAACTAGGTCTAAAGCAAGACTAAAGCAGGTCTAAACTAGGACCAAGGTAGGTCTAAACTAAGACTAAAGTAGGACTAAAGCAGGACTAAAGCAAGACTAAAGAAGGTCTAAACTAGGACCACGGTAGGATTAAACTAGGACTAAAGCAAGACTAAAACAGGTCTAAGGCAGGACTAAAGCTGGATTAAACCAAGTTTAAAGCAGGTCTAAACTGGTTCTGGTTTAGAGGTGGTTTAGTCCTGGTTTAGAACTGGTTTAGTCTTGGTTTAGAGCTGGTTTAGTCATAGTTTCGTCTTGGTTTAGAGCTGGTTTAGTCCTACTTGAAAGCTGTTTCATCCTGGTTTAGTCCTGGTTTTGAGCTTGATTTGTCCTGGTTTAGAGCAGGTTTAGAGCTGGTCTAGTCTTGGTTTAGTCCTGGTTTAGACCTGGTTTAGTCCTGGTTTAGTCCTGGTTTAGTCCAGGTTTAGAGTACTATGGGGCACTATGGGGGAACTATAGGGGCACTATGGGGGCACTATGGGGGGACTATGGGGCACTGCGATGGGGGCACTGTACGGATACTATGGAGGTACTATGGGGATACAGTGGGGGTACTGTGGGGGCACCATGGGGGTACTTTCGGGGCACTATGGGGGCAGAAAAGGGCTTTATGGGCTACTGTGAGGGCACTATGGAGGCAGCATGGGGTACTATGTGGGAACTATGGGGCACTATGGGGGTTGTGTGGGGGCACTATGGGGGTACAGTGGGGGTACTATGGGGCACTATGGGGGTAGTATGGGGGTACAATGGGGGCACTAAGGGGTACAAGACTAAAGCAAGACCAAACTAGGTCTAAACTAGAACTAAAGTAAGACCACTGCAGGACTAAAGTAAGACCAATGCAGGACTAAAGTAGGTCGAAATTAGAACCAAGGTAGGACTAAACTAGGACTGAAGCAGGTCTAAAGCAGGAAAAAGCAGGACTAAACTAGGAATAAAGCAGGATAAAGCAAGACTAAAGTAGGTCTAAACTAGGACTAAAGTAGGTCTAAACTAGGAGTAAAGTAGGTCTAAACTAGGTCTAAAGCAAGACTAAAGCAGGTATAAACTAGGACGAAGGTAGGTCTAAACTAAGACTAAAGTAGGTCTAAACTAGGGGTAAAGTTGGTCTAAACTAGGTCTAAAGCAAGACTAAAGCAGGTCTAAACTAGGACTAAAGTAGGTCTAAACTAAGACTAAAGTAGGACTAAAGCAGGACTAAAGCAAGACTAAAGAAGGTCTAAACTAGGACCATGGTAGGATTAAACTAGGACTAAAGCAAGACTAAAACAGGTCTAAGGCAGGACTAAAGCTGGATAAAAACCAAGTCTAAAGCAGGTCTAAACTGGTTCTGGTTTAGAGGTGGTTTAGTCCTGGTTTAGAACTGGTTTAGTCTTGGTTTAGAGCTGGTTTAGTCATAGTTTCGTCCTGGTTTAGAGCTGGTTTAGTCCTACTTGAAAGCTGTTTCATCCTGGTTTAGTCCTGGTTTTGAGCTTGATTTGTCCTGGTTTAGAGCTGGTCTAGTCTTGGTTTCGTCCTGGTTTACAGCTGGTTTAGTCCTGAGAGCTGGTTTAGTCCTGGTTTAGACCTGGTTTAGTCCAGGTTTAGAGCACTATGGGGGCACTATGGGGGAACTATAGGGGCACTATGGGGGCACTATGGGGTGACTGCGATGGGGGCACTGTATGGGTACTATGGAGGTACTATGGGGGTACAGTGGGGGTACTGTGGGGGCACCTATGGGGGAAGAAAGGGGCTTTATGGGCTACTGTGAGGGCACTATGGAGGCAGCATGGGGTACTATGTGGGAACTATGGGGCACTATGGGGGTTTTGTGTGGGCACTATGGGGCACTATGGGGCACTATGGAGGTACTATGGGGGTACTATGGGGGTACAGTGGGGGTACTATGGGGCACTATGGGGGTAGTATGGGGGTACAGTGGGGGCACTAAGGGGTACAAGACTAAAGCAAGACCTAAGTAGGTCTAAACTGGAACTAAAGTAAGACCATTGCAGGACTAAAGTAAGACCAATGCAGGACTAAAGTAGGTCGAAATTAGAACCAAGGTAGGTCTAAACTAGGACTAAAGCAGGTCTAAAGCAGGAAAAAGCAGGACTAAACTAGGAATAAAGCATTATAAAGCAAGACTAAAGTACTATGGGGGCACTATGGGGGAACTATAGGGGCACCATGGGGGGACTGTGGGGGCACTGCGATGGGGGCACTATAGGGGTACTATGGAGGTACTATGGGGGTACAGTGGGGGTACTGTGGGGGCACCATGGGGGTACTTTCGGGGCACTATGGGGGCAGTAAGGGGCTTTATGGGCTACTGTGGGGGCACTATGGGGGCAGCATGGGGTACTATGTGGGAACTATGGGGCACTATGGGGGTTGTGTGGGGGCACTATGGGGCACTATGGAGGTACTATGGGGGTACAGTGGGGGTACTATGGGGCACTATGGGGGTAGTATGGGGGTACAATGGGGGCACTAAGGGGCACTATGGGGGCACTGTGGCAGTACTATTGAGGTACTGTGGGGGCACTATGGGGTACTATGGGGGCACTATAGGGGTACTATGGGGGCCCTGTGGGTGACGAGGCTGTTATTGGGGGTACTATTAGACTACACGGCACTATGGGGGCACGATGGCAGTACTATGGGAGCACTATGGGGGTACAATGGGGGTACTATAGGGCTACTATGGGGGCACTACGGGGTACTATGGGGTACTATGAGGGTACTATGGGGTGCAATGGAGGGGAAATATATATAAGGGCAAAATGGGGGATTTAGAGCTGGTTTAGTCCTGGCTTAGTCCTGTTTTACAGCTGGGTTAGTCCTGCTTTAGAGCTGCTTTAGACCTAGTTTAGAGCTGGTTTAGAGCTGTTTTAGTCCTGGCTTAGAGGTGGTTTAGTCCTGGTTTAGAACTGGTTTAGTCCTGTTCTAGACTTGGTTTAGTCCTGGTTTAGACCTGGTTTAGTCCAGGTTTAGAGTACTATGGGGGCACTATGGGGGAACTATAGGGGCACTATGGGGGCACTATGAGGGGACTATGGGGGCACTGCGATGGGGGCACTGTAGGGGTACTATGGAGGTACAGTGGGGGTACTGTGGGGGCACCATGGGGGTACTTTCGGGGCACTATGGGGGCAGAAAGGGGCTTTATGGGCTACTGTGGGGGCACTATGGGGGCAGCATGGGGTACTATGTGGGAACTATGGGGCACTATGGGGGTTGTGTGGGGGCACTATGGGGCACTATGGAGGTACTATGGGGGTACAGTGGGGGTACTATGGGGCACTATTGGGGGTACAATGGGGGCACTAAGGGGCACTATGGGGGCAGAAAGGGGCTTTATGGGCTACTGTGGGGGCACTATGGGGGAAGCATGGGGTACTATGTGGGAACTATTGGGCACTATGGGGGTTGTGTGGGGGCACTATGGAGGTACTATGGCGGTACTATGGGGGTACAGTGGGGGTACTATGGGGCACTATGGGGGTAGTATGGGGGTACAATGGGGGCACTAAGGGGTACAAGACTAAAGCAAGACCAATATAGGTCTAAACTAGAACTAAAGTAAGACCACTGCAGGACTAAAGTAGGACTAAAGTAGGTCTAAACTAAAAGTAAAGCAGGTCTATACTAGGACCACGGTAGGACTAAACTAGGACTAAAGCAAGACTAAAATGGTCTAAGGCAGGACTAAAGCTGGATTAAACCAAGTCTAAAGCAGGTATAAACTAGGACTAAAGTAGGTCTAAACTAGGACTAAAGTAAGACCAATGCAGGACTAAAGTAAGAAGACTAAAGTAAGTCTAAACTAGGACCAAGGTAGGTCTAAACTAGGACTAAAACAGGACTAAAGCAGGTCTCAACAAGGCCAAGGTAGGTCTAAACTAGGACTAAAGCAGGACTAAAGCAAGACAAATACTAAACTAAAGTAAGACTAAAGCAGGACTAAAGTTGGACTAAAGTAGGTCTAAACTAGGACTAAAGTGAGTCTAAACTAGGACTAAAGCAAGACTAAAACAGGTCTAAGGCAGGACTAAAGCAGGATTAAACCAAGTCTAAAGCAGGTCTAAAGTAGGACTAAAGTAGGTCTAAACTAGGACTAAAGCAGGACTAAAGTAGGTCTAAACTAGGACTAAAACAGGACTAAAGCAGGACTAAAGCCAGACCAAAGTAGGTTTAAACTAGGACCAAGGTAGGTCTAAACTAGGTCTAAAGCAAGACTAAAGCAGGTCTAAACTAGGACCAAGGTAGGACTAAACTAGGACTAAAGCAAGACTAAAACAGGTCTAAGTCAGGACTAAAGCAGGTCTAATCTAGGACTAAAATAAGACCAATGCAGGACTAAAGTAGGTCTAAACTAGGACTAAAGTAAGACCAATGCAGGACTAAAGTAGGTCTAAACTAGGACTAAAGTAAGACTAAAGTAGTTTTAAACTAGGACTAAAACAGGCCTTAAAAAGGACTAAAGCAGGACTTATGGGAGCACTGTGGGGTCGCTACGTGGTTACTGTGGGAGCACGTTGGGGGTACTATGGGGCACTATGGGCTATTATGGGGGCACTATAGGGGTACTATGGGGGCCCTGGGGGAGCACATTGGGGGTACTATGCGGCACTATGGGGGCACGATGGCAGTACTATGGGAGCACTATGGGGGTACAATGGGGGTACTATAGGGCTACTATGGGGGCACTATGGGGTACTATGGGGGTACTATGAGGGTACTATGGGGTGCAATGGAGGGGAAATATATATAGGGGCAAAATGGGGGATTTAGAGCTGGTTTAGTCCTGGCTTAGTCCTGTTTTACAGCTGGGTTAGTCCTGCTTTAGAGCTGCTTTAGACCTAGTTTAGAGCTGGTTTAGAGCTGTTTTAGTCCTGGTTTAGAGGTGGTTTAATCCTGGTTTAGAACTGGTTTAGTCCTGTTTTAGACTTGGTTTAGTCCTTGTTTAGAGCTGGTTTAGTCTTGGTTTAGAATTGGTTTAGAACTGGTTTAGTCCTGATTTCGTCCTGGTTTAGAGCTGGTTTAGTGGTGGTATAGTCCTGGTTTAGACCTGGTTTAGTCCAGGTTTAGAGTACTATGGGGGCACTATGGGGGAACTATAGGGGCACTATGGGGGGACTATGGGGGCACTGCGATGGGGGCACTGTAGGGGTACTATGGGGGTACAGTGGGGGTACTGTGGGGGCACTATGGGGGCAGCAGGGGGTACTATGTGGGAACTATGGGGCACTATGGGGCACTATGGAGGTAGTATGGGGGTACAGTGGGGGTACTATGGGGCACTACGGGGGTAGTATGGGAGTACAATGGGGGCACTATGGGGGCACTGTGGCAGTACTATTGAGGTACTATGGGGGCACTATAGGGGTACTATGGGGGCCCTGTGGGGGCACGATGGCAGTACTATGGGAGCACTATGGGGGTACAATGGGGGTACTATAGGGCTACTATGGGGGCACTATGGAGTACTATGGGGGTACTATGGGGGTACTATGGGGGTACTATGAGGGTACTATGGGGGTGCAATGGAGGGGAAATATATATAGGGGCAAAATGGGGGATTTAGAGCTGGTTTAGTCCTGGCTTAGTCCTGTTTTACAGCTGGGTTAGTCCTGCTTTAGAGCTGCTTTAGACCTAGTTTAGAGCTGGTTTAGAGCTGTTTTAGTCCTGGCTTAGAGGTGGTTTAGTCCTGGTTTAGAACTGGTTTAGTCCTGTTCTAGACTTGGTTTAGTCCTTGTTTAGAGCTGGTTTAGTCTTGGTTTAGAATTGGTTTAGAGCTGGTTTAGTCCTGGTTTCGAGCTGGTTTCGTCCTGATTTAGTCCTGGTTTCGAGCTGGTCTAGTCTTGGTTTCATCTTGGTTTCGAGCTTCTTTAGTCCTGATTTAGTCCTGCTGTAGGGCTGCTTTAGTCCTAGTTTAGAGATGGTTTTGTCCTGGTTTGGAGCTGGGTTAGAGCTGGTTTAGTCCTGGTTTAGAGCTGGTTTCGTCCTGGTTTAGAGCTGGATTAGTACTGGTTTAGAGCTGGTTTAGCCGTAGTTTAGTCCTGGTTTAGAGCTGGTTTCGTCCTGGTTTAGTTCTGGATTAGTACTGGTTTAGAGCTGGTTTAGCCGTAGTTTAGTCCTGGTTTAGAGGTGGTTTAGTCCTGGTTTAGTGCCAGTTTAGTCTTGCTTGAGCTGGTCTAGTCTTGGTTTCATCCTGGTTTCGAGCTGGTTTAGAAATGGTTTAGTCCATGTTTAGAGCTGGTCTAGGCTTGGTTTCGTCTTGGTTTAGTCCTGGTTTAGAGCTGGTTTAGTCCTGGTTTAGAACTGGTTTATAGCTGGATTATTTTGCTTTAGTTCTGGTTTAGAGCTGGTTTAGTTCTGGATTAGAGCTGGTTTAGTCCTGAGAGCTGGTTTAGTCCTGGTTTAGACCTGGTTTAGTCCAGGTTTAGAGTACTATGGGGGCACTATGGGGGCACTATGGGGGCACTATGGGGCACCATGGGGGTACTGCGGGGCACTATGGGGGTAATATGGGGGCACTATAGGGTACTATCGGGGCACTATGGGGGTATTGTGGGGGTACTGTGGTGGTACTATTAGTGGGGAATATGGGGGTAGTATGGGGGCACTAAGTGGCACTATTGGGGCACTATGGGAGCATTATGGGGGCATGATGGGGGTCCTGCAATAGGGGCACGATCGGGTACTATTGGGGCACTATGGGGTACTGCGATGGGGCATTATGAGGACACTATGGGGGTACTACGATGGGGCACTATGGGGGGACTATGGGGATACTGTGGGGGCACTCTGGGGGTACTATGTGGGTACTGTGAGGATTCTATGGGTGCACTTTTGGGGTACTATGGGGGCACTTTGGGGGCACTAAGGGGGTACTATGTGGGTGCTTTGGGGGTACTGTGTGGGCAGTATGTGGGTATGATGGGGACACGATGGGGCACTAAGTGGCACTATGGGGGCACTATGGGGGTACTGTTGGGGCAATATGGGGGTGGGCAGTATGTGGGTATGATGGGGACACGATGGGGCACTAAGTGGCACTATGGGGGTACTGTTGGGGCAATATGGGGGTAGTATGGGGGAACTATGGGGTACTATGAGGGTTCTGAGGGGTACTATTTGGGAACTATGGGGGTACTATGGGGCACTATGGGGGCGCAATAATGTACTATGTGGGAACTATTGGGGCACTATGGGGGCACTATGGGGGTACTGTGGGGCACTATGGGGGTAATATGGGGGCACTATAGGGTACTATCGGGGCACTATGGGGGTATTGTGGGGGTACTATTAGTGGGGAATATGGGGGTAGTATGGGGGCACTATAGGAGCATTATGAGGGTACTATGGGGGAACTATAGGGGCACTAAGCGGCACTACTGGGGCACTATGGGAGCATTATGGGGGCATGATGGGGGTCCTGCGATAGGGGCACGATCGGGTACTATTGGGGCACTATGGGGTACTATAGGGGAATTATAGGGGTACTGCGATAGGGGCACTATGAGGGCACTATCGGGTACTGTGGGGGCGCTATGGGGTACTATGGGGGCACTATAGGGCACTCTGGGGCCAATAAGGGGCACTATTGGGGAATTATAGAGGTACTTTGGGGGCACTAAGAGGGCACTATGGGGGTTAAGAGTGTGCACTTTATACTTTATATTGTATTTTTTTATTACCATGTTTATTTATCCTATTTTTATTGCATGCGCCTATTTCTTTCATTCCTGTCCTAAACTGTGTGTTGCAACAGTGGAATTTCACCATTGTGGGACAAATAAAGGATCTCTTATCTTATACTGTGGGGGCACTATGGGGCACTATGGGGGTACTGCTATGGGGCACTATGGGGCACTGCGGGGGTACTGTGGGGGTACGATTGGGGAACTAGGGGGGTCCTGCAATGGTGGCACTACGGGGGCACTAGGGGAGTACTGTAGTGGCACTATAGGGGCACTACGGGGGTACTATGGGGAATTATGGGGCACTATGGGGGCACTCTGGGAGTACTATGTGGGTACTGTGGGGGTTCTATGGGGGAACTTTTGGATACTATGGGGGTATTGTGGAGGTACTGTGTGGGTACTATGTGTGGGGTATATGGGCGTAGTATGGGGGCACTATAGGAGTATTATGAGGGTACTATGGGGGAACTAGGGAGTTATTGTGGGGGTACTATGGGGGCACTGTGGGGGTACTGCAATGCGGACACTATGGGGTTACTGTGGGGGTACTGTTGGGGCACTATGGGGTACTGTGGGGGTATTATGTGGATACTGTGGGGCACTATGGGGGTACTATGGGGGCACTCTGGGGCATTATGGGGGCACTCTGGGGGTACTGCAATGGGGTACTATGGGGGCACTCTAGGGGTACTATGGGGCATTATGGGGGCATTATGGGGGCACTATGGGGCATTATGGGGGTACTGTGGAGGCACTCTGGTGGTACTATGGGGGCGCTATGGGGGGGCAGTATAGGGTACTATGGGGAAACTATGGGGGTACTGTGGGGGCACTATGGGGCATTATGGGGGTACTATGGGGGCACTAAAAGGCACTATGGGCTACCATACCATAAGAGCTCATTTAATCCTTCTTTTGAGCTTTTTTAGTCCTAGCTGATTTAGTCCAGGTTCATTCCTGGTTTAGTCGTGTTTATAGCTGGGTTAGTCTTGGTTTAGTCCCGGTTTGTACCTGATTTAGTCCTGGTTTAGAGCTGGTTAAAACCTGGTTTAGAGCTGGTTTAGTCCTTGTTTAGTCCTGGATTAGAGCTGGTTTTGTCCTACCTTAGTCCTGGTTTAGAGCTGCTTTAGAGCTGGCAAACTACTGATTTAAAGCAACAATCATGCAACTAAAAGTGACAAAAAACACGCAACTAAAAGTGACTAAAAGATACAACCAAAAACAAAAACATGCAAATAAAAGTATAAATACGCGACTAAAAGCAACAATCATGGTACTAAGTGTGTTTCTTTTTCGTTATTAGTTGTGTGTTTTTATTGCATGTTTTTGTTGCAACTAGAAAGAACAAACATGCGACCAAAAGCGTCAAAAACGCGCAACTTAAAGCGAGAAACATGCAACTAAAAGCAACAAACACGCAACTTAAATGACAAACACGAAACTAAAAGGGACAAAACTACGCAACTAAAAGCAACAAAAACATACAACTAAAAGGGACAAAACTACGCAACTAAAAGCAACAAAAACATACAACTAAAAGGGATAAAAACGCAACTAAAAGTGATAAAAACTTGCAACTGAAATGGGACAAAAACATACAATTAAAAGCGACAAGCACACAACTAAAAGAGAAATGAAATACGTAACTAAAAGCGACAAACACGCAACTTAAGTGACAAACACAATACTACAAGTGATGAAAACACGCAAGTAAAAGAGACAAACACACGCAACTAAAAGTGATAAACACACAACTAAAAGGGTGAATACGCAACTAAAAGAAATAAAAACATACGACTAAAAGGTACAAACACGCAACTAAAAGCAACAAACACATGATTAAAAGTGGCAAAAACAGGCAACTAAAAGCGACAATAACACACAACTAAAAGCGACAATAACACACTACTAAAAGCGACTAACGTGCAACTAAAGTGACAAACACACAACTAAACACAACAAACACGCACCTAAAACAACAAAAACACACAACTAAAAGCGACAAAAACAAGCAACTAAAAGTGACACACGCAACTAAAAGTGACACACGCAACTAAAAGCGACAAAAACACGCAACTAAAAGTGACACACGCAACTAAAAGGGACAAAAACACGCAACTAAAAGTGACACACGCAACTAAAAGGGACAAAAACACGCAACTAAAAGTGACACACGCAACTAAAAGCGACAAAAACACGCAACTAAAAGTGACACACGCAACTAAAAGTGACACACGCAACTAAAAGGGACAAAAACATGCATCTAAAAGTGACACACGCAACTAAAAGCGACAAAAACACGCAACTAAAAGTGACACACGCAACTAAAAGGGACAAAAACACGCAACTAAAAGGGCCAAAAACACAACTAAAAACAAACACGCAAATAAAAGCGACAAACAGGCAACTAAAAGTGACAAACATGCAACAAAAGTTAAAAAAAACAACATGCAAATAAAAGCAAAAAACACACGACTAAAAGCGAATAAAACACGCAAATAAAAGCCACAAACACACCACTAAAAGCGACAAACACTCAACTAAAAGTGACAAACACGCAACTAAAAGTGACAAACACACAACTAAAAGCGACAAAAACACACAAGTAAAAGTGACACTTAACTAAAAGCAACAAAAATGCAACTAAAAGGCCATGCGTCATGTTCAGTGCAATTATTATTAAAGGGGAGCAGCAGCTAGTGACTGTCTGATTAGCTAATAATGTGCTGTAAGAGTCATGCTACGGTTATTTATGGCAGAGGTTGAAGTTGGAGACAGTTGTATCCATAGCTGCGGGAACTAGGGGTGCAGAAGGTGCAATAGCACCCCCTGCTGGATTGTCAACTCAATGGGAACTTGTAAGCAGGCTCATTGCTGGTTTTGCCCTGAGCAAAACTATATCTTTTCAAGGTAACATTATAAAACAACACAGTTTCTGTTCTAATAAATATGGTATTTTTACTTTTATCAAATGTTTTTGCAATCAACTATATGCCTGCAAGGTTAAAGTTAGAGAAAACTAAACCTGCAATGGTGCGCGGCGCAGTGACCTGAGCGCGCAAACCGCTGTTTACCTCTGTTTGTATATTCACTAAAGTGTGACAAAATAAACGAGGAAACGACAACCCCAGGCTGGATTAAGAGGTGAAACTACACCGCGGACGCCTAAATGTGCGGACTTTGCTGGAGTTACAGGCTGCATGTGCAACAACTTGTGTTTGAATCTGACGCGACGCATAAACGCATGGGTGCACGGTGGCAGACCTCCCAGCAAGGAGATCGTGGGTTCGAATCCCGGACCACACGATCTCTCTGGGTGGAGTCTGCATGTCCTCCCCGTGTTACCGTGGGTTCTCTCCAGGTTCTCTGGCTCCTCCCACCGTCCAAACACATGCGTGTGTTCAGGTTAATTGGAAACTCTAAATTGCCCGTAGTGTATGAATGTGAGAGTGAATGATTGTCTCTGTGTTTGCTGCGACGAGTTGGCCACTGTCCAGGGTGTACCCCCCCTAAGGCCCAAAGTCACTGGGATAGGCTCCAGTCACCCGCGACCCCTAACGGGAATAAGCGGTAGAAAATGAATGAATTATTTGGCATATACTTTGGGATATGCCCTGTTGACCATCGCCAAATGTAATTTTCACACGTAGAAGTCGAGGCTCATGGTTTCATTCAGACACCTGCTCGTGTGTGTGTGTCTGTGTGTGTCTGTGTGTGTGTTAGTGCGTGTGCGTAAAGTGAGGCTGGGGACTGACGACGTCCCGTAGCAGAGAGTTAGGAGCAGCGTCTAATAATTTACTCTTAATTTAATTTCATTTCATTTCATTTCATTTCATTTCATTTCATTTCATTTCATTTCATTTCATTTCATTTCATTTCATTTCATTTAATTTAATGTATTTATTTAAAGGACAGTGTGCCGTTACATTTAAAAGATGGCTGCACCAGATTTAGCAAGAATGCTAATTTCCATCTGTAGTCCTTGACAAGATTATGCATTTTTCTGGTGTATCTTGATCATTCTACAAACGTTCCATGGGTCCTGACACTATTTTTGTGTGAGTACCTTAGCTGACCCTAAATAAACGTATGTAACTGCACGGAAAAAAACTAAACAAAACTGCACCCCCTTCCAAAATGACGTTCCCGCGGCTATGGTTGTATCAAATACGGAGCTCATTAAGTGAAGGAATACTGTGCAGTAAGAGATGGGTCATTGTTTCTCCCAGTGATACATGATGGATATTTGAATTTATGAATAGGTAGTATTCAAGTTTTTATTTACTGTATGTGAAACCGAAACTACAACTTCATGTCCCAGATATTTAGCATTTAACAAAGTAAATTATGTTTTTCCCCAGCACAGATATATTGTGAAAGCCTCTATTCAGGTGAAAATCGACTTATTCTATTCATCTATTTATACGGCGTTTTATCTTAGGACAGAAGCAGGAATCATGCTGTTTAGACGCTAATGTTTGGCAGTTTGTGTCATTTTGATTATTATAGTCAAGATTTATTATAATTACTCACAGGAATAAAAAAAAAAAAAAATTTATAATTTTAATAGTGAATTGTGTTTATGGTGAAAATCCACAATATGCACAAGGGACACATGGTAAATGTGGAAAATAATGATTTGGTCATTCAGCTCCTTGTTATAAAACTGCTCCATTCATATATTTTGGTTGTTTTTGAAATTTAAACAGGTTCCTCTAAGTTAGACAGTTAGAATATTTAATTCAATAGGACCTTTTTCACGGTGTTTGGTCACCAGTGAGGGAGCACAGGGAAAAATACATTAAAATGCCCATTACCAGCCAATCAGACACTGCCTGGACCCAATCACATGGTCACCCCTTGGAGGCCCCTCATTGGAGCGGTTTATGAAAGGCTGGGGCCCTCTCCACAGCCTACATTTGCATTTTAATTCATTTCCTCATTAGGCTTGTTTTACTCTGAATATGAGTCATTGCAATCAATTAAAAATAGGCTTTAGTTTTACAGCTTAACGTGTAGAGAACCTGCCATGTCCCTGAACACTGTGGGCTGACTCACCTGTGTCTTCGCTCCTGGCCCGTCGCTCCTGGCCCGTCGCTCCTGTCCCGTCGCTCCTGGCCCTTCGCTCCTGGCCCGTCGCTCCTGGCCCTTCGCTCCTGGCCCTTCGCTCCTGGCCCTTCGCTCCTGGCCCTTCGCTCCTGTCCCGTCGCTCCTGGCCCTTCGCTCCTGGCCCTTCGCTCCTGGCCCAGTGGGAAAGATTTAGCGTCAGGCAATTTGTTTAAAGCATTATTTCTCAGGTGCAGATCTGTGTCATGTTTGGTGCCTTGGGGGGTTGGGGAGGGTGGAAAAATATCTGCTACAGAGCGGGTCAGAGAACGACGAAATTGACCGAGGGTCGGCAAACAACCTGCCCTTCGCCCGCCCCTCCCTCCCTCCGCCGCGGCGCTGGAGGCTACGGGACACGGGACTGTGCTGATGTGGACAGGTGTCAAAGCGCGTGTGTGAGCGGGACATGGGGGAGACAGGACTTAAACACACGGGCCAGAGAAACGGGCGGGACACGAGAGAGGACATGCGCACTAACGTTAAGTCAGATTAGCAACGGTACAAAGACTAATTTAACGTGAAGTGAGCTGCCGTTAAGTACATTTGAAACACGAAATGCAGTTTTATGTTCAGCAAAGATAAGCTCAGTTACACAGGACATCCGTGCACGGGCCAGGGGACCGGCGGGACACGGGAGAGAGGCAGGACGTACGTACGGGTGGAGCTTTCACGGTAAAAGTGAGTGCCTTTGCCTCCTGCAGTGAACGGCTGGACGGCGGGCCAGTGCAGCCTCACGACTAAATACTGACAAACATGAATGTGGACAGTATTTTCTGTAAATGGAGGCGGATAATGACACGAGCTGCTGCCTGGTTTGGACAGATTTGAGTTTGTCTCACGGTCAATGCTTGAGCGCCCTGATAGTAACAACAAACCACTCACCTTTGTCCTCAAATCCAACTTTTCTGCATCTTCCAGCGGAGCGAAAAAAACACGTCTGCTCCGCTCGCCGGCTGAAGGCGAATGACGTGGTTTGTTACCAGGAGTCGATTTAAAAACATAACTGCAATCGAACGTGACGTCAGGAGTGACGTCATAGAGTTTGTCTCAGGCACGTGTGATATCCTTGTGGTTCTCGTCATTATAGTCCAGATTGATTACACTGTACTTACTCACAAGTATAATTTAAGGTGCTTTGTGTTTACAGTGATGTCTGCTCGTGATGTGTTTAGGGGGCGGTGTTTTTCTCCGGAGTTATCAAACTTGCTCCTGTTCATTTCATTTCCGGTTTTTGCCAAAATAGACACGAAACAGCGAAATGTGAACAGCGGCGTTTTCTTCTCATTTGAATAAAGTTAGAATGGTTAATTCGGCCGTGAAAACCCCATTTTCTACTAAATATTCCCTAACAGCTAACGTTCAATGTGACTGTGGCATGAGCAGCCGTTTGTTAATATAACCCAAACTTTAAATATGTGCAAAAAATATTCAGTTTATTTCCTCATTTCATGTTTAATGTTAAAGTTGTGTCCTCGCATTTGAATGTGAAACGAATTTAGTTTGTTAAAAGCAGAGGTCATTTCTAATTGAACATAAAACTGCATTTGGTGTTTCAAACGTCCTTAATGGTGGCTCACTTCATGTTAAATTAGTCTTTGTAACATTGCTGATCTAACTTCGTTTTCTTCTTAGCGTGTGGCATTACGGTAAACTCTTTTCTACGTTAACGTTACACTGAGCACATGATAAACACTTTGGGACATGGTCTGTTTTGCCCCAAATATGTTTTGTGTAATTGTTTTTGCATTATATTGCTTTTAGTACCTTTTCTTGTATTTATTTTGAAGGTTCAATTAGAGACAGGAAGTTGTGACAGGAAGTCAGCCATCTTGTATTCGCTCTCAGTAAGCACATGAGTTCATCCTCTGCCATCTGCCCTTTTTGTTCATGCCTTTGACATCACCGTCTGTAAGTTTTATTTTATACACTTAACAAACATAACAAATTTATGATATCCAAGCTTTATTTGTGTAGGATGATCATTAAAAATATGACTTTTGTTGATAATTATAGACATGTATGCTAGTGAATTGATTGTTCACCTGTAGCTATCTCATTTTATATTTTCTATGTTTTTAAGGCAATGTTAGCTATATTTCTTTGTATGCTAAGTGTACTTTTCTTTCTTATTTTACAGTTTTACTCTGTTTTGGAAACAATAAATTGGAGCTATGGACGCTACATCCTGACTCTGCGCATGTTTTTCAAAAGGAGTTAGGCTTACTGCTAAATTGTGTTAGATACACACAAGGAGAGCAGGAAATGTTCAGCTCTTTCCTCGTTATATTTGGGGTAAACACTTCCCGTTACCGTGGCCTCACGTTAAGCTGTTTTCTCCAGAGCAATCCACCACTAAAGTCAACCAAACGTGTCCATTGCTTCAGAAATGTGTGGAATGGACTGTACTTTGCCCATCAGCTTGACTTATATGATAATATTACACTAAACGGGTCATTTTTCAGAAAAACACCATAAAAGTCAAGTTGTTGTGCGATAATTTGTTGTTAATGTTTACGGTTGATATAATTTTGTGTCTTGCAGTGATGTGTCTAAAGATGAGGAGTCAAACTACCAAAAATAATGTGAAGCCACAGCACTTCTCCATGTTTTATTAAAGGTGAGTCACAGTAATGTGTCAAAGCGCTTGTAGTGACACTGTTCCTGTCTCTGCAGAGCTGCTGATGCGATGTGAGTACTTTGTCGTGCATTTCTATTATAGTTACTTGGGCTGCATGTTTGTGAAAAATCATTTCAGTGATTTTTCTCAAAGGTCATTTGTTTCAATAATGGATTGTGTTTAAAGTGCACTTGTTTAACCAGTCCTGGACAATCGACAAAGACTGAAATATGATCTGGTGAACAAATAAAAAAGGAAAAATAAATCACATGTATTTCAGAACATGTTTGCACAGATCGTTCTAAACGATAGCAACACTAGCTTTATGCACAGATATTATGTTTATGGAGGTAATTATTGCACTTTTTAGCAATTCGCTAATTATATCCTTTCAAACTAATTCAATTGCGATTAATCTTGAAATCAGTCCTAGCAGTAACCACATTTCTTATGAAGCTGCAGTTGGACAAAACATTTATTTCTGTTTGGAGAATGCAAAGTTGGTTAGTTTAGTTAGTTTATCTTTAATTTTGAACATTGTAAAGAAAAAGCCAAACAAACATGCAGAATACATAACCAGACAGAATGTTTTGTTCAAAAAGGAGTAGGAAGAAGTTTAACAACTTATTAAATCCCGCCCCCATCACATCCAACACAATTCCACCATTTGTATGTTTCCTGTAATTGATCTGTCATAAATAGTCTGTTACATATATATTATCAATCAATTCAAACTATATACACATTCACACCACCTCTCTCATTTCCTCATTGTAACTATTGATTGTATTTATATTTGGACTGTCTTAGATTTACAGAGTGTAAAAGTTCTGTTTACCATTTAACACTGGTTTGTTCTCGCTGTGTTGACGTGAGTTGGGAAAAAAAGTGTTCAGCTAGCGCCAGCCACCACGATTGCGCTGCGACAATTGAAATTGATCGTTTTTACAGGCTACATTCAGACCGGATTATGGGTGAAATTATATTGAGCGAGTAAATTAATGGCCAAATACAAATAAACAACAACAAAAATATACATACCGATAAAGTGCTTTGCCCCTTCGTGGGTCACGTGCTCCCGCTGTTAGGACATGGTAGGAACCGCGTTAGGAATCAGTAGGAACTGTTAGCAATTGTTAGGACTTGGGTCGGATTGTGTTAGCAGTCCATTCAGCGGCCGTGGTGGAGCGCCCGCCCAAACGCATGCGCATCATCGCTTGTATTTATCTCATGTTCAACATGGCCGGACGCCACGCCAACTTGTTCATGTGTCGACCTTGTTTTTCCTTTCAAAACGATTGTTGCCTTGGATCATATTTGTTTGTAAGTATTGTTCATGTGAGAATACTATTTTGTCTAGAATTTGCACTCACATATGTATCATGTATGTTACATTTGAGGAAGCTACGTTACTGATTGATGCATTAGCCTAAGATTAGCATGTCAACAGCAGTTATTACAAAGACATGTAATGTAGCCCTAGAATCCATCACTTAATCAATCAATCAAAGTTTATTTTCTAGAGCACAAGTCAAAGTGCTTCACAAGCAATAACAAGGACAATATAATAGAATAATAATGACTGCTTCTACTCAGCAGGGGTTGTGTACTGCACATGTTTAGTTGGAGAAAGTTGTTTGGAATCCACGCACTGATTTGTTGGTGCAGTGACAGAGAGTGAATCCACAAGTTTTTGTTTCTGAGTAATGCCAGTGGCCACAAATTCATTTGGACGTTTCCTGACAAATGATGTCAACAGAAAACGTGGCCTCGGTCAAGTTCTTGGTCTACAGCTCTCAAGTGGCTCCTCTGGGGGCCCTCCATCGTCCTTGGAGCCTTCAGCCACGCTGAATGATTGAGCCCATGCAGTTTGTCAGTGCCCGAGTGAAGAAGGACACGCTGTCAGGACTTCCCCTGACCGTGCTCCTCGGCCCCCTCCCTCCTGTTCCCTCGCTGCTCCTCCTCCCGCTGGTCCCGCAGCTGAGGCTCGTCTGCAATTAAGCGGAGTACAAGAAGTCTGATGCAGCACCTGTTCTCCGCCAGATTGTTGCATCGCTTTTGGTGACTCTCCAGCCTGTTTTGCTCAGTGTTATTTAGCTTGATTTTTGCACTTACCTGGACTCCTGTTTTTTCCAGCTTGATCCACGACCCGTTCCTGCCCGTTCCAGCCTTGTTCCGTCTGGTTCACAGCGTGCCTTCGCCTCACCCCTGCGCCGTTCCGGTATTGTACCCGCTCCTTTCCTGACCCGTTCCTGTCTGACACCTGTCCTGCTCTGTCCCGCTCCAACCCCGTTCCTGCTCGGCTCCCCCTCTCCTGGCTCCAGCACGTCATCGATCCCGCTACCTCATTCCCCGGCTCTCCTCCTCCTTTCCCGATTAAACTCTCTCTCGTTGTGTCTACGTCTGCTTGGTCTGTTATTTCGGTCCCAGCCTGAATTGTGACACACACAGGTCCAAACCCAGACTGAGCCCAGACCAGGGCGGGGGCTGAGGGTCGGACCCAGCACCAGCAGCCACCACCACCACAAGCACCACCATCAAAATGTACTTTAAGAGTACAAAGTATTTCACACAGATATTGAGACCTACTAAAGTGGCAAAGTTAGTGATGTTTGGTCAAAGAAGGCACTCAACCAATAACTTCATTTGTCACGTCGTCTTTATTCATACATTTGGTCAAAACCCAGTCTTAAACCCCACAGTAACCTCCTTTACTTTCAGTCCAGTGCAGTTAAATTAAAAAAAACAGGTGGAGTAGAGAGTACAGATACCTGCCCTCAAATGTAGTGAAGTAAAGGTCAAAAGTGTGCCCTGTAAAAACGGACACGTTAGTAATACGTTTCCTTTGTCTGCAGGCGTCACCCTCCAGCCCCCCGACTTCAGCCTGCGCCCCGGACTTTCTCCTGGGCCTGACCCCTGAGAGACCAGCCGCCGACGCCAGCTAAGAGACCTCACCTCTGAGCTGGTGCACTCGCAGTCTCCGTCTAAGGCTGATGAGCTACTTTACTTCGTCTTACATTTTACATTTTTTGTGTGGGATTTTTAACATTTTAGTATGGTTTTAACTTTTACTGATAGATTTTAGTGTTTAAATGTGTGTGCTTTAACGTTTTTTACATTGTAGTGAGCCTCTTCTGTCTGTGTTTTGCAGCTTTGCTCCTCAAACGCCTCAGAAAAGAGAAGTTCTATCATTTCTGCCTCGCTCCTCGTGGCCAACGTCTTGGGGGTGAGCTCTAACAGCAGCCAGCACCACTTGACATCTTCTCTGTGCACAAATACAACGGATGCTTCTGCCCCGGCCTGACAGCTCCATCTGCAGGGGCAAAAGGAAAACGTTCAGCTGTCCATCGCACCACTATCAGACAACTTGCATCAGAATCTCCTTCTTCTCCATCCACACAACTGTCATCAGCCATCAAAAAACGATAATAAAATATGCTGAACCTGTCATTGTAGTCTCTTTATTTTGCAGATTCGGGGACTTGTCTGCATTTTGACATCAAGTAACGCTTGTTGTTTTTTCATTCTACAGTCTGTGGCCACTCCACCGATGACCCTCCACCCTCAGTCATTAATTGGCTGTAATCCCTGAGTGGTCCAGGAGTGGTCCGCGGTAGAAAAGGTTTCAGAGGTGCTCGTCTGGACACTGTTTTGGAAAAGCACACCACTTCCACTGGGGCTGCTGCCACTGAGAGAGACTAGAGAGCCAGCCGTTTTGTATGACGTTTGCACACTGAGGCTTTAGATATATAGTGTGTGTGTGTGTCCAACATTGTGAGGACACTTTGGGGAAGTGAGGACATTTTGCCCGGTCCTCACTTTGTCCCTCGTTAAATCACCTCTAAATACCTTCTAGAACCTCCCCTGTGATTTTCACAAAAAGTCCTCATTTTGGGTCAATGTCAATCTTTCGCCGGAATTTCACACACTTTTGCACTCTTACGCCCCTTGTGGACAAAAATGGGTACTGCGCCTTAAGTTTGGCACTCGGACCCCACCTATGGACACAATGGGTACTGCACCCAAAGTTTCTTCAAACTGTGGATCTTTAGGCCTATCCTTGTGCTATTTTGAAGGATAACATTTGAAAAAGAGGAAAAACAAAAAATATAAATAATTCTGAGAATCTAGCAGATTTCTGGTATTATACTTTCTAAAATATAAACAAAAGGTAATTACAACTCATGGAAACAAGCAGGACAATGTATTAAATGTTAGTATCCACTGTGACCCGCCTGTTGTGCGCTGACTTGCCAAGGTTAATAAATAATGAAACCTGGGCTCTTTAGGGTATGAACATATACACATAGATTATCATCTTATGACATGTCCCCAAAATTACATGCATAATTCAAAAATAAGTAATTATTTTATACGTTTTGTTTGACTCAAATACTTGCAGACCGCAAATCTGTTCTAAGTACAATCATAGTGTGGCTGTCAGAAACCATTTAAAAATAACATTTGTATGTATATATAATTTTTGTAATGTTTTACAAATTCTATTTCATTTTTTAAAAAATGTTATGCTATGTATTTTAACATGCTTCAGTGAAACTCTGGGGACAGTCCAGTCAGACGCTCATGACTATGCAGTTTCTTTAATTCCGGCAGTATTATCTCGTGCTTCGTCCGTCCCTCACTCGTGAACAGATATTTGAACTCCTCCACTTAAAGGTATAACACTTAAATACTTATGTTACACAAGAACATTGTAATTACCGGTGGTTATAAAGGTTAGAACTCTTTTTGGAGAAAAAGACCTCTCCTTTTGAAACAGAAGTATTTTACAGATATTGTTCTGATATTGTTTATTACAAAGGGTCCACCTTCTCCATGTTAAAAATTAAAGAAAATAAAACTGTAGCCCGTTTGTCACACTAAGCTTCTGATATAGCATCAGTAACAATGGCATAATAGTTCAGTAAGATTTAGGCTTTAGGAGTGCAGTGAGCAAAGGAGACTGAAACGATGTTGAGTTTTTGCAGGGATCATATATTGAGTCAACAACGACAAACACTGGACAATAATAAAGTCAATTCAGGGTTAAAAATGTACATTCAATACTTCACAAAGTAAATTCGATAATCCATACAAAGGTGCAATAAGCTCAAAAGTTAAATTTTCTGAGTGTATGGCACACAAACACAACACAGTTTATATCTGTTTATCTATATATTTAAGTGAGTTAAGTGTGAGGGAGAGACAGGTGCAGAGTGTGAGTGGACCACGAGCAGCAGAACGTCATGGACAGGTCAAAAGAGTAAAGGGCGGCTACAGGAGCCTCCTACCGGCCGACCAGAGGGTCTGGAGTCAGAGCTGGACCAGAGCAGAGGGTCTGGAGTCAGAGCTGGACCAGAGCAGAGGGTCTGGAGTCAGAGCTGGACCAGAGCAGAGGGTCTGGAGTCACAGCTGGACCAGAGCAGAGGGTCTGGAGTCAGAGCTGGACCAGAGCAGAGGGTCTGGAGTCAGAGCTGGACCAGAGCAGAGGGTCTGGAGAGCTGGACCAGAGCAGAGGGTCTGGAGTCAGAGCTGGACCAGAGCAGAGGGTCTGGAGTCAGAGCTGGACCAGAGCAGAGGGTCTGGAGTCACAGCTGGACCAGAGCAGAGGGTCTGGAGAGCTGGACCAGAGCAGAGGGTCTGGAGTCAGAGCTGGACCAGAGCAGAGGGTCTGGAGTCACAGCTGGACCAGAGCAGAGGGTCTGGAGTCAGAGCTGGACCAGAGCAGAGGGTCTGGAGAACTGGACCAGAGCAGAGGGTCTGGAGTCAGAGCTGGACCAGAGCAGAGGGTCTGGAGTCAGAGCTGGACCAGAGCAGAGGGTCTGGAGAACTGGACCAGAGCAGAGGGTCTGGAGTCAGAGCTGGATCAGAGCAGAGGGTCTGGAGTCAGAGCTGGACCAGAGCAGAGGGTCTGGAGTCAGAGCTGGACCAGAGCAGAGGGTCTGGAGAACTGGACCAGAGCAGAGGGTCTGGAGAACTGGACCAGAGCAGAGGGTCTGGAGTCAGAGCTGGATCAGAGCAGAGGGTCTGGAGTCAGAGCTGGACCAGAGCAGAGGGTCTGGAGTCAGAGCTGGACCAGAGCAGAGGGTCTGGAGAACTGGACCAGAGCAGAGGGTCTGGAGTCAGAGCTGGACCAGAGCAGAGGGTCTGGAGTCAGAGCTGGACCAGAGCAGAGGGTCTGGAGTCAGAGCTGGTTCAGAGCAGAGGGTCTGGAGTCACAGCTGGACCAGAACAGAGGGTCTGGAGTCAGAGCTGGACCAGAGCAGAGGGTCTGGAGTCACAGCTGGACCAGAACAGAGGGTCTGGAGTCAGAGCTGGACCAGAGCAGAGGGTCTGGAGAACTGGACCAGAGCAGAGGGTCTGGAGAAACCTGGACCAGAGCAGAGGGTCTGGAGTCAGAGCTGGATCAGAACAGAGGGTCTGGAGTCACAGCTGGACCAGAGCAGAGGGTCTGGAGTCAGAGCTGGACCAGAGCAGAGGGTCTGGAGTCACAGCTGGACCAGAGCAGAGGGTCTGGAGTCACAGCTGGACCAGAGCAGAGGGTCTGGAGAACTGGACCAGAGCAGAGGGTCTGGAGTCAGAGCTGGACCAGAGCAGAGGGTCTGGAGTCAGAGCTGGACCAGAGCAGAGGGTCTGGAGAGCTGGACCAGAGCAGAGGGTCTGGAGTCAGAGCTGGACCAGAGCAGAGGGTCTGGAGTCACAGCTGGACCAGAGCAGAGGGTCTGGAGAGCTGGACCAGAGCAGAGGGTCTGGAGTCAGAGCTGGACCAGAGCAGAGGGTCTGGAGTCACAGCTGGACCAGAGCAGAGGGTCTGGAGTCAGAGCTGGACCAGAGCAGAGGGTCTGGAGAACTGGACCAGAGCAGAGGGTCTGGAGTCAGAGCTGGACCAGAGCAGAGGGTCTGGAGTCAGAGCTGGACCAGAGCAGAGGGTCTGGAGAGCTGATCAGGTCCTGACTTGCTTTCTGACTTGGCCTGAATGAAAACAGATATCAATCATGAATCATAGAAATAAATAATACAAAGTGTTCATAATGTAATAACATTAGCGTAGCATTAGCAGCACTAGTTGCTAACTTTAAATGAAATGAAGTGCAACGAACTGCATTGAAATCAATAGCTTCAAACGATGGTTATGTTTGGGTCTTGACAGAACTTCAAACAGAAACCAAACGTCAATTTAGCAAAACATGTTGAGGAAAAATCAACTGAAATTTTACTCCATTTGGTTAAGTACATTTTGAAAAAAAATAGCATGAAAGTCTGTCTCATGTTCACCCATTAAAACTCTTATAAAATATACATTCTTTTTTAATTGTGCCTTTGTTATAAGATTTTTTTAATGCCTTTTTATTTTGAAATATGATCTCCTGATTCATTGACTCTTGACAATTACTTCAATTTAAAAAAAATTCTTAATCAAAATAACAGTATAGATCCCTGTCCACATTTGGGCTGAAACCCGCCTGAGCACCTGCCAGCGCCTGCACCTGCCACGTGATCACGCCCCTGTCAGGCGCGCACCTGTCCCTCCCTCCAGCCTGTTATGTTTTGTAGCTTGCACACGTTCAGCCTCATTTGTTTGATTCACTTCATTGCCAGGGCGTCACCTGTCAGTCTGACACAGGCAGGTGCCTCCGCTTTGGCCGAGTTTAATTCAGTTCAAGATCCCAAAGTTGTGCTGCTAACCGCGGCTAACTGTGAGCTAACCCTAACCCTAGAAACACATGATCTAGTGCCTTCCTCAAATATTTTCCTGCCCTTGATCCTGCCCCTGTCAGTCACTGCCTGCACCTGTCAGTCCCTGTCCGCTCAGCTCTGAGCAAACGTCAGGTTCAAGTGACGTTAAAACTTTACTTTTGAAATTGAACATCAATAGAACAAAAGATGCATGAATTGTGGATCATTAGTGACAACATGATCTCTTACCTGAAGGTCTGATGGATCCACGGTCCTGGTCCTGGTCCTGGCTCTGGGGCTGAGCCGCGGTAACAGAGCTGTAGTAACACGGAGTCTTGAGATCCCACAGTGTACGATCTCATGTGGGGGAGGGGCGGTTTCTCAAACTCACTCAAACTGAATTAAATCTCATGTTTTAGTTCCAGATTATCGGACAGAGATAAAATATCAATGTCACATTATATATATGCCATACATATCTAAATATGCATGTTTTGTGAAAAAATAATTTTCAGTATTTATTTTAACACAATCACAGTAAAAACAAAAAAATGTGATGTAAATAAGTAATAATGTATGTATGTAATATGTAATATAATATAATATGTAATATTTATTTAAATATTTTTTATTTTAAATAAAATCCCGTGCAGAGTTGAGCAGAGCAGAGCGCTCTGAGTGCAGTCCTCACAGAGAGGTGAGGGAGGGGCTGTGTGGGGGAGGGGAGGCTCACTCAGGCACCTGTCTGCACCTGTCTGCACCTGTCTGCGCCTGTCTGCGCCTGTCTGCACCTGTCTGCACCTGCCATGCCCAACACACAGCGCTGGCTCCGGAGATATCACAAACTCAAAGAACACCACCGGAAGAAGAACGGTTTGACATGGAGTCCACGGACCAGAGCGAGCCCCTAACCCCAGCCCCGAGCCCCGAGCCCCGGGCCCTCCCGCTGCAGGTGAGGCTTAGGCTGTGAACCTAAGGCTTTATGTTAAAGTCACCGTTTGACTTCTGCCGTTCATCACGCGCTTGTGCTACAGCAGACACCGCGTGCGTTTAGCCAGCCGTGTTAGCTTCAGCCGCGTTAGCATGAGCCGCGTTAGCATGAGCCGCGTTAGCATCGCATTAGCATGAGCCGCGTTAGCATCGCATTAGCATGAGCTAACGAGCCCCTCCAGAGCCGGACAGGAGACAGGGAGGGGCCCGCGGTGATCACGGACCGGAGGAGAAGGTTTTAAGAGGAAATGATCTTTATGTAAAAACAACAGAGCCACAGTCCGCGCTCATGTCACGTATTTACACGCAGTTTGTGGAAGTAAAAAGTAGAAATTGTAATAAATATGACCAAAGCCTAACTTATTACCCTTTGTAATCTAGGAAAATAGGATAAAATTAAAGGCTACTGTATGCCTCAGTTCACGGGCTTGATTTGAAACGACAAGACATCAGCACATTGTAGATCAGTGCATTGTACGTGGAGTAACATGAACACATTAAAATCGGAATTGCAGAATTTGCCAATAGAAATTGAATCTAGTGTTAGACGGTGAATCTTGTGCAAATTGAGATGGTGACAGCTCATTGCATTAATTATAACTGTTCAGATTCCATTATTATTCATGTTCATTACAAAGTGCATGGTTGTGTGAACTTAAGTTAGTGTTTATTATATCTCCATAGAATAACTACAACACTTTAAGTAGAACTCGTAACTGTATCTCAACAATATAAATAACCGCAGTCATTTTGGTCCCTGTAACTGTGGTATGAAACTTTAATAATTTCAACATCGTTCCACTTGCTGTGGTTTAAACTGGGTCATTCTTTTCTACTTTAACAGTTAATCTGTGTTAACTGTTGTTTTTCCTGCTGCCCGTCTGTGAAGGTGAACATCCACTGCTCGTCTGGTGAACGTCCTAAAGAGACCACCTCATCCAGTGATGAACCCTCCACACCATCAGACAGAGGAACACGGGGTCCTGTCAACCCCCTCCCATCATCTGTGCCATCCCTCAGTGAAGATGAGTCTCTGTTGTCTAGTCAGTGTGGATCGGATGATGAATACCATCCTCCAGCAGCATCTTCTCCAAATGAAAGTGAGTTGCTCACAGACGAGTCGACAAGACACGGTGTTCCAGAGAAGCATGACTGTGCCTCATCGTCCAGAGAAACAGAGATCATAACAGCTAAGAGCAAAAAGGACAAGAAACACTCACTGACAATCAGGAACTTGAACAAGTTGCTCGTTTTATGGGAAACTTTTCAGGTGGCCAAGATTGGCAATCTTCTGTTTGCAATGGAGCACAGTCACTGAGAGGGAAGAGTCTGAAGACGCTGGACTCTGTGATCAGAGGTATATACTTCATTCTGTCGTCTTGTAATGATTAACTTGTGAGTTTCTTCTAATAAGACAGTTGCAAACAGCTCTAAGCTCATTGACCTGACATGTTTGGGGAGGACTGCCGCCTTCAGAGGCCTCTGAAGTCCTCCCACTGACAAGAAACTCACAAGTTAATTATAACAAGACGACAGAATGAAGTATATAATATGTACATGTTTCTAATGTTGGCTCCTTCCTCAGGAGAAGAACAAATGTCATCTGTTCAGAGACCAAAGAAGACCATCACAAAGAGCGGGCCTGATGAAGATCATGATTATGATGCCGGTAATTCCAGGCAATATTCATGTAACGTAGAGCCTTCAGTCTGAGCTCAGCGTGTTCATGGTCTCAATGTTCACTTTCCAGAGTCCAGAGAGGGGCCAGAGTCACCTGCAGCCATTTCAGCTCCAGCTCAGAGATGTGAGGAGGAGGAGGAGGAGAATGAGGAGGAGGAGAATGAGGAGGTTGGCAGAGGTAAGTCTATAACTATTACATGATACAGATGTACGCTCTTTGACCCAATTAAAATGAGCTCTTCTATAGATGAAGAGGAGTCTGTGAGAAGAACACCTGATGAACAACAAGAGGGAATCCCAAACCAAAGACACGAGGATGAAGGTCTGGATAAGACTTCAGCTCAAGGGACTTTCCACCATAACAGCTCCATATTTAATTTTTAACATTAGAATGTAAAATCTGTTAATCTGTTAAAACTCAACTGAAGCTCAAAGGAGACTGTTGTTCATGGACTTCTGCTCTTCTCCTGTTTTCAGATGATTTTTTTAGATGTATAATGTTTGTCTGTCTCAGATGAGGACGGACACAGAAGCACCACCAGTTCCCCTGTGAAGAGTCAGAAGAAGACTGCAAGTCAAACACAATGCAGTGATGGTAAGAGGAGGCAGATCTTCTAGTTCTCCTAACCAAGTCCTCATGAAGTGAGTTCCAAGCTGCAGGAGCAGTGTAGGACAGGGTCCACAGGACGAGCTGCACACGAGGGCTCAGGGGTAATGACCTCCTTCTGTAGGTGCTCCTCCTGCTCCTGGACCTTGTGCAAAGTCTTCTGACTCAAATGGTTTTGTTTCAGCAGGTCATGTGTTTTCATAGTTACAGGACTTTAATGTTAAATTCACTTTTTCATGTTGATACTAATAGTGTCAGTGCATAAATCACACTAAAGGTGGAACCCAAACAGTTTGGAAAATTATATTTTATACATTTATTATATACATTAGATGTTTATATGTTAGAGAAACAAAGGGGTCAAAAATAATGCAAAGAACATCAAGAGGAACTAAAGGCTTAACAGCCTGTGTACACGACTCACATCAGATCATTCTTCATTATAATCAGTTCAGCTGATCATGAACTCCTTAAATTTAACAGTGACATCCTTTTTGTTTTTTTGTTTCATAGATAATCCAAATGTGAAAGATGACAAACCTGCAAAGAGACCGTGGACTGAGAGTGAGAAGACGGCAGTGAAACCACAACTGGGCAAATCCACGGCTCTGAGGAAAGAGCCATGAAAAGAGTCTCCAGAGAGCTTCAACACGGAAGGACGTCAACTATTATATCCACAATTAAATCATTAAAATTAAGAGAAAACTGGCATTTTAAAGGGGAATATATGTGTATATATTTTATTTTATTTTATCAGTCATAGTAATACTGTTATGTTCTAGTTCAATCTTTTCTTTAATGGTTTAAAAAAAAGCTGTTTTCTCATCCATTTATTCAAATGTTGTTCCTGCACGTCCTGGTTAGATCTGTGTGTCCACAGCAGCCCTTCACTCACTCACAGTCCTGCACTCTTGAGCACTTTCACTCACAGCATTTCTGACACTCACTACAGATTCATGTGACACAGACAGTTGTGGTTTTGTGTTCCATTGTTTGTTCAGTGTAGATGAGTCTCATGTTAACCACTGGTTTGGTTTTCTACTAAAAAATAAAAATTAGGAACTTCTGAAGTTTAAAATGTGTGCCAAGTCTTAATTAAAGTGGACATTTGTTCAGGCTAATGACACTATTATTTCAGTCCTGCTTTATATAAAAACTGAATTAAAACACCTTGGACTCTCATTTTGCAGATGTAATTTACAAACTGGACTTTGCTTATTTTTTTGTCTTACCCTGTGCTTTCAAGTTTGACAATTTAAGTGGCATTAAATTGAAATTAAGTGCTGTTTAATATAATATTAGACACTCAGTTACATTTCAGACTCAGCTCATACAATTTTACAGATTTACAGACATTATTTCATATTTAGTGAAGTATCTTGACCAACGCATCAACAATTTGAATCTGAGCAAATGTATCTTACTTTATATTAACATAAAAATGTGTATTTTATTTGGTAATATCATAAATATACACATGAAAACCCCAAGGTCTGTCCCGGTCCTCAGTCTGTTGGTTAAAAACTTTTTTTTTGTTTTGGTGTTTTCCTGTAATTTTAAGGAGTGTTTAGGATCAGGGGGCCCTCTGGTGTCCAAATATATAAGTTTTATCGTCGTAGGTTGATCAGAAAGGGTGGTCCTCACTTTGCTGGTCTTTTTACTCGGTCCTCACTATGGCACATGTACAAGAATGTGTGTGTGTGTGTGTGTTGAATTAGAATAAATAAAAAACGTGTGTCCTTTAATGTTGTAGGATAATACATTTGTAATTTTGTAGTTTGTCTCTGCCTCTCCTTTTGGTCGCCTGCATTGAGTTTCACCTGCTATAAAAATAACTGCAGTTAGCGGGGTTCCTCCTGTTTCTCGGTTACACAAAGAACTAACTTTTAAATGAATTTTAGTTTATTGAACAAGGCTCAGAGTGTGTATATTTTGGGGCTGGTGGGTGGTCATAAATGGAGTAGTCGTAGATTGAAAAAGAAAACGCATTAGTTTATGAGCTAAAGGCAGACTAACAAAATCAAATGTGAGTGATGAGTACCTTTTTGGATGATCATGGTTGAACGCTGACACTGGGTGAAGATGGGTGAGGCTGCAGTATACAAACTACATTAAAATATAACTGTCAAAACACCATTTGTTACAACCCAGCTCTGCTAGGGTAGGGAAGTAACAAAAAAAACAAAGATGGGAAAAGGTTTAAATAAAGATGCAATTTAATGAACAGGGGTGTAAGGGTAAAGTAACAGAACTAAAACAAAATCCAACTCATAAAACATCACAAAAGAACAAAACACACAAGTACAGGTACTGTCACTGCAGCCCTGATACACACAATACAAATACACTAACAGCCACTGCAGCCCTGACACATTTAAACACAAATACATGCAGGAGCTACCACTGCAGCCCTGACACATATGAGACAAAATACAAGTGCTGCCACTGCAGCCCTGAACACACAAAGGCATACTGGCCACACTCAGGCCAGCAGCCCTGAAAAGGTGTGCATTGAGTCCTTAAATACTGGGCGGGACCACAGGTGGACTGATTGGCCCTCCAGTCAGTGGGCCAGGAGGCAGCAGCCAATCACGTTCAGCATGAACTTGCCTCCACTCTCCAGCAGGAACTCCACAGCCAGATTTACACAAAGAGAAACACAATATTCAACAAACACAGATGGAGGCAGGATCTGTAGGCCTGGGGCCGTAACACCATTATTGTGACTTAAACTTACTATGCAGCACGGAATAACAAAAGATTATGTCACTGACAAAGAAGGTTGTGCATGTAGGCCTTCTATATGTTCTATATCAAGCGTCTCATTCACATCGGCCGGTGTCTTGTCTTGCTGGGGCACTTGCTGATGATATAAATGTCATGAGAATGTACAAAACAAACACTTAATCAGAATCAGAATCGGTTTCTTACCATTGTCAGTGATCAAAATTCACAAAAAAGTTCACTGGGTGAAGTGAATTTTAAAATGAAAATGATTTAGTCACTTATATATTGTGGATGAATACAACAATTGAGGCTTGTGCGATGATGTCCTGATTTTACCTATGACATGATTATTCAATGTCATGTAATGTCATGCATGTCAAACACTATCTGGAAATTGTAAACACTTCCATTGCGTTTTCATGTTGATAGAAAATGAATGAATGAACATACATTTGAAGTAGTGGGCTACAGGTGGTTAATACAGTGGGTCATACAGATTGTTGTGACTATTTGTCAAATAAACCAAACAAAAGAAAACGTGACCAAACTTAAACATAACTCAAATAATCCCTGGAGCACCAGGGGGATGTGGTTTACGCTGCACAAACAAACTGTCCAATCAAAAAAATAAGTTTCAGTGGTTTTATTCCAAGTCGATGGCAAACAACAAGAAACATGATTCAGGCCTCCTGCTGCCTCTCCTGTCGTACTGAAAAAAACCATAGGCCTGACAGGTGCACACCTGACGCACCTGCACTGACTCCCTTTATACCCTGGACGCCCGTGGACAAAACAGACAACTAGCTCTGACAATCCAGCCCCTAATGCATTCAATCACTTTCACTGAAGTGAGGAGCTATTCTAAAGGCAGTGTCAGTAGTATCTATGTGCAGTGCATTAGCCTTAAGTGAATTTTTTCAGTCTTCTTTTTTCTTCTAGCTGGACCTGAAAATGAACATCAGAGATGGAGCATAGAATGAAGGACAGAGAGATTTGAGGATTAGAGTTGTAGTCCATAGCTGCTCCCAGCAGCAGCAGAGCTCAGTCACTGGTTTGGTCTTGAGTTGCACCGAGCGAACCAGGCCTCTGGAGTCAGAGTTTACAGTCTGTGTATAACAAAATATAAGGTTAACGTAGCAAAAACGTGACAAATTAAGTATGCAAATGAGATAAACTAAATTGCAAATATAAACAAACTAAAATGACTAAACAAATGAACTAAATTTCAAAATATACAAATAGCTCCTATGCATTTTACATTTACAAAGCCACCACACCTTTAGCAAAACAAATTTGAAGTCTGTATCACAACGTTATATGACGTTATTAAGGGTCTAGTGGTTTTTGTGGAGGCGAAGAACTGATCCATGACAGATGTTGACACTGTATGATATGATGGGCTTGTTTGCCCCTGTCGTTGGCCACGGCAGGCTGAGGAACTGACTGGGCAGTGATGGATCAACATGGCTGCTGGCCCTGCTGCAGATGTTGATGTTAGATGTCCAGAGCAATCCACCACTAAAGTCAACCAAACGTGTCCATTGCTTCAGAAATGTGTGGAATGGACTGTACTTTGCCCATCAGCTTGACTTATATGATAATATTACACTAAACGGGTCATTTTTCAGAAAAACACCATAAAAGTCAAGTTGTTGTGCGTTAATTTGTTGTTAATGTTTACGGTTGATATCATTTTGTGTCTTGCAGTGATGTGTCTAAAGATGAGGAGTCAAACTACCAAAAATAATGTGAAGCCGCAGCACTTCTCCATGTTTTATTAAAGGTGAGTCACAGTAATGTGTCAAAGCGCTTGTAGTGACACTGTTCCTGTCTCTGCAGAGCGGCTGATGCGACTGATGGAGATGGACCGAGTCCTCTTTGAACTGGTGGAAGCCAATTGTGAGTACTTTGTCGTACATTTCTATTATAGTTACTCGGGCTGCATGTTTGTGAAAAATCATTTCAGTGATTTTTCTCAAAGGTCATTTGTTTCAATAATGGATTGTGTTTAAAGTGCACTTGTTTAACCAGTCCTGGACAATCGACAAAGACTGAAATATGATCTGGTGAACAAATAAAAAATGAAAAATAAATCACATGTATTTCAGAACATGTTTGCACAGATCGTTCTAAACTATAGCAACACCAGCTTTATGCACAGATATTATGTTTATGGAGGTAATTATTGCACTTTTTAGCGATTCGCTAATTATGTCCTTTCAAACTAATTCATGAATTTCATGAATTCATGAAAGATCTTGAAATCAGTCCTAGCAGTAACCACATTTCTTATGAAGCTGCAGTTGGACAAAACATTTACTTCTGTTTGGAGAATGCAAAGTTGGTTAGTTTAGTTAGTTTATCTTTAGTTTTGAACACTGTAAAGAAAAAGCCAAACAAACATGCAGAATACATAACCAGACAGAATGTTTTGTTCAAAAAGGAGTAGGAAGAAGTTTAACAACTTATTAAATCCCACCCCCATCACATCCAACACAATTCCACCATTTGTATGTTTCCTGTAATTGATCATAAATAGTCTGTTACATATATATTATCAATCAATTCAAACTATATACACATTCACACCACCTCTCTCATTTCCTCATTGTAACTATTGATTGTATTTATATTTGGACTGTCTTAGACTTACAGAGTGTAAAAGTTCTGTTTACCATTTAACACTGGTTTGTTCTCGCTGTGTTGACTCGAGTTGGGAAAAAAAGTGTTCAGCTAGCGCCAGCCACCACGATTGCGCTGCGACAATTGAAATTGATCGTTTTTACAGGCTACATTCAGACCGGATTATGGGTGAAATTATATTGAGCGAGTAAATTAATGGCCAAATACAAATAAACAACAACAAAAATATACATACCGATAAAGTGCTTTGCCGCTTCGTGGGTCACGTGCTCCCGCTGTTAGGACATGGTAGGAACCGCGTTAGGAATCAGTAGGAACTGTTAGCAATTGTTAGGACTTGGGTCGGATTGTGTTAGCAGTCCATTCAGCGGCCGTGGTGGAGCGCCCGCCCAAACGCATGCGCATCATCGCTTGTATTTATCTCATGTTCAACATGGCCGGACGCCACGCCAACTTGTTCATGTGTCGACCTTGTTTTTCCTTTCAAAACGATTGTTGCCTTGGATCATATTTGTTTGTAAGTATTGTTCATGTGAGAATACTATTTTGTCTAGAATTTGCACTCACATATGTATCATGTATGTTACATTTGAGGAAGCTACGTTACTGATTGATGCATTAGCCTAAGATTAGCATGTCAACAGCAGTTATTACAAAGACATGTAATGTAGCCCTAGAATCCATCACTTAATCAATCAATCAAAGTTTATTTTCTAGAGCACAAGTCAAAGTGCTTCACAAGCAATAACAAGGACAATATAATAGAATAATAATGACTGCTTCTACTCAGCAGGGGTTGTGTACTGCACATGTTTAGTTGGAGAAAGTTGTTTGGAATCCACGCACTGATTTGTTGGTGCAGTGACAGAGAGTGAATCCACAAGTTTTTGTTTCTGAGTAATGCCAGTGGCCACAAATTCATTTGGACGTTTCCTGATAAATGATGTCAACAGAAAACGTGGCCTCGGTCAAGTTCTTGGTCTACAGCTCTCAAGTGGCTCCTCTGGGGGCCCTCCATCGTCCATGGAGCCTTCAGCCACGCCCCCCCCCTCCCCTACATCTGTTTCAGTCCTAAATTAGATGGGATTATGGGGGCATTTCATCAAGTTTACAAAGACTACACTGGCACTTAACTGGCTCCAAAACTGGTACACATAGATTGTTGAAAAATGTGCAAAGAAGAAGGTAAAATTCCACAGTGATCTGACTCACATTACACTTTTTTTTTTAAACTTTCTGTACAGATATGGTCCATACTTTTACCACAAATGATACTTTTGTGAAGCTCAAACAGTCTGGGCAGAGGAGGATGACTGTGGTGGCTGCTCCTGGCGCCCTGCAGACGGTGATGGAAGGCCGGGGCCGAAGCAGTTGTCTGGATGGAGATTCGGAGGCAAGTTGGCTGATAGTGGTGCGATGGAGGACAGCTGGACGTTTTCCTTTTGCCCCTGCAGATGGTGCTGATGGTGCCCTTCACTCTTCCAAGTGGACTATAAAAGGTAAATCCATGTACAACAATTTGTACACAGACCTGACGGGGGTGGGGCAAATCAGAGACCAATGCAGCCTTCAGTAAATAATTTTGATAAATGTGCAAAAGGAGCAAAATTGTAAGGTAGCAAACCATGTTTTTAAATATATATTATTTATTATAGACCAATAGTCTGAACCTATGATTGAGCCCATGCAGTTTGTCAGTGCCCGAGTGAAGAAGGACACGCTGTCAGGACTTCCCCTGACCGTGCTCCTCGGCCCCCTCCCTCCTGTTCCCTCGCTGCTCCTCCTCCCGCTGGTCCCGCAGCTGAGGCTCGTCTGCAATTAAGCGGAGTACAAGAAGTCTGATGCAGCACCTGTTCTCCGCCAGATTGTTGCATCGCTTTTGGTGACTCTCCAGCCTGTTTTGCTCAGTGTTATTTAGCTTGATTTTTGCACTTACCCGGACTCCTGTTTTTTCCAGCTTGATCCACGATCCGTTCCTGCCCGTTCCAGCCTTGTTCCGTCTGGTTCACAGCGTGCCTTCGCCTCACCCCTGCGCCGTTCCGGTATTGTACCCGCTCCTTTCCTGACCCGTTCCTGTCTGACACCTGTCCTGCTCTGTCCCGCTCCAACCCCGTTCCTGCTCGGCTCCCCCTCTCCTGGCTCCAGCACGTCATCGATCCCGCTACCTCATTCCCCGGCTCTCCTCCTCCTTTCCCGATTAAACTCTCTCTCGTTGTGTCTACGTCTGCTTGGTCTGTTATTTCGGTCCCAGCCTGAATTGTGACACACACAGGTCCAAACCCAGACTGAGCCCAGACCAGGGCGGGGGCTGAGGGTCGGACCCAGCACCAGCAGCCACCACCACCACAAGCACCACCATCAAAATGTACTTTAAGAGTACAAAGTATTTCACACAGATATTGAGACCTACTAAAGTGGCAAAGTTAGTGATGTTTGGTCAAAGAAGGCACTCAACCAATAACTTCATTTGTCACGTCGTCTTTATTCATACATTTGGTCAAAACCCAGTCTTAAACCCCACAGTAACCTCCTTTACTTTCAGTCCAGTGCAGTTAAATAAAAAAAACCAGGTGGAGTAGAGAGTACAGATACCTGCCCTCAAATGTAGTGAAGTAAAGGTCAAAAGTGTGCCCTGTAAAAACGGACACGTTAGTAATACGTTTCCTTTGTCTGCAGGCGTCACCCTCCAGCCCCCCGACTTCCAGCCTGCGCCCGGACTTTCTCCTGGGCCTGACCCCTGAGAGACCAGCCGCCGACGCCAGCTAAGAGACCTCACCTCTGAGCTGGTGCACTCGCAGTCTCCGTCTAAGGCTGATGAGCTACTTTACTTCGTCTTACATTTTACATTTTTTGTGTGGGATTTTTAACATTTTAGTATGGTTTTAACTTTTACTGATAGATTTTAGTGTTTAAATGTGTGTGCTTTAACGTTTTTTACATTGTAGTGAGCCTCTTCTGTCTGTGTTTTGCAGCTTTGCTCCTCAAACGCCTCAGAAAAGAGAAACGTTCCATCATTTCTGCCTCGCTCCTCGTGGCCAACGTCTTGGGGGCGAGCTCTAACAGCAGCCAGCACCACTTGACATCTTCTCTGTGCACAAATACAACGGATGCTTCTGCCTCGGCCTGACAGCTCCATCTGCAGGGGCAAAAGGAAAACGTTCAGCTGTCCTCCATCGCACCGCTATCAGACAACTTGCATCAAAATCTCCTTCTTCTCCATCCACACAACTGCTCCAGCCTTCCATCACCATCTGCATGGGCCAGCAGCAGCCACAGTCACCCTCCTCTGCCCCGTCAGTGCCCCGGCTCCAACATCAGCCATCAAAAATCGATAATAAAATATGCTGAACCTGTCATTGTAGTCTCTTTATTTTGCAGATTCGGGGACTTGTCTGCATTTTGACATCAAGTAACGCTTGTTCTTTTTTCATTCTACAGTCTGCGGCCACTCCACCGATGACCCTCCACCCTCAGTCATTAATTGGCTGTAATCCCGGAGTGGTCCAGGAGTGGTCCGCGGTAGAAAAGGTTTCAGAGGTGCTCGTCTGGACACTGTTTTGGAAAAGCACACCACTTCCACTGGGGCTGCTGCCACTGATGAGAGAGACTAGAGAGCCAGCCGTTTTGTATGACGTTTGCACACTGAGGCTTTAGATATATCCTCTCTGCATCACCTTTGTGTCAGATGCCCTTCCCTGTGCACCTGTACCCTCTGCTTGCAGTATAAAAGCCTCTCCTGTCCTGCAGGGAGCGCTGTAGAATGTCACACGCTCCCGACGTGCACCACTTCCACATACCAATCGTTCCAAAAAGTTTATTTAAGTAGGAAGTTGGGCAGCTGTGCCCCTGCCTCGTGCCAATAGTTTGTGCATCCTGGCCGCCATTGGTAGGTGTAGGCTTGTAGTTTTGTGTGTTTTAGTATTCTTATGCCACCATTTTGTTTCCTTTTGTAGACGCGGTGTAGCCGTGGCCACTTGACCTCGGCGTCGGGCTTAGGGCCATTTGGTTCACCATTAGGTTGGCATTATTAATGCTGCAATATTGCCATGTGATAAACAGGATCCAACTAATGTGCTTGTTTCTTTTATAGAATTCACAGGCAAACTACTGTTTTATTTGGGTCAACGTTAGGGTTCATTGTAAATACCTGGGTCACTCCTCGTATGCTGTGATATTATTGCTCACCCATCACTCTCTTGCATGCTTTATTTATCCCTAGTGTTTATTTGGTTTGTGTGTGTGTGCGTGTGTGTGTATGAGTTTTAGATAGTTGAATTAGAATAAATAAAAAACGTGTGTCCTTTATGTTGTTGGATAATAAATGTGTAATTTTGTAGTTTGTCTCTGCCTCTCCTTTTGGTCGCCTGCATTGAGTTTCACCTGCTATAAAAATAACTGCAGTTAGCGGGGTTCCTCCTGTTTCTCGGTTACACAAAGAACTAACTTTTAAATGAATTTTAGTTTATTGAACAAGGCTCAGAGTGTGTATATTTTGGGGCTGGTGGTTGGGTGGTCATAAATGGAATAGTCGTAGATTGAAAAAGAAAACGCATTACTTTATGAGCTAAAGGCAGACTAACAAAATCAAATGTGAGTGATGAGTACCTTTTTGGATGATCATGGTTGAACGCTGACACTGGGTGAAGATGGGTGAGGCTGCAGTATACAAACTACATTAAAATATAACTGTCAAAACACCATTTGTTACCCAGCTCTGCTAGGGTAGGGAAGTAACAAAAAAAAACAAAGATGGGAAAAGGTTTAAATAAAGATGCAATTTAATGAACAGGGGTGTAAGGGTAAAGTAACAGAACTAAAACAAAATCCAACTCATAAAACATCACAAAAGAACAAAACACACAAGTACAGGTACTGTCACTGCAGCCCTGATACACACAATACAAATACACTAACAGCCACTGCAGCCCTGATACACACAATACAAATACACTAACAGCCACTGCAGCCCTGAACACATTTAAACACAAATACATGCAGGAGCTACCACTGCAGCCCTGACACATATGAGACAAAATACAAGTGCTGCCACTGCAGCCCTGAACACACAAAGGCATACTGGCCACACTCAGGCCAGCAGCCCTGAAAAGGTGTGCATTGAGTCCTTAAATACTGGGCGGGACCACAGGTGGACTGATTGGCCCTCCAGTCAGTGGGCCAGGAGGCAGCAGCCAATCACGTTCAGCATGAACTTGCCTCCACTCTCCAGCAGGAACTCCACAGCCAGATTTACACAAAGAGAAACACAATATTCAACAAACACAGATGGAGGCAGGATCTGTAGGCCTGGGGCCGTAACACCATTATTGTGACTTAAACTTACTATGCAGCACGGAATAACAAAAGATTATGTCACTGACAAAGAAGGTTGTGCATGTAGGCCTTCTATATGTTCTATATCAAGCGTCTCATTCACATCGGCCGGTGTCTTGTCTTGCTGGGGCACTTGCTGATGATATAAATGTCATGAGAATGTACAAAACAAACACTTAATCAGAATCAGAATCGGTTTCTTACCATTGTCAGTGATCAAAATTCACAAAAAAGTTCACTGGGTGAAGTGAATTTTAAAATGAAAATGATTTAGTCACTTATATATTGTGGATGAATACAACAATTGAGGCTTGTGCGATGATGTCCTGATTTTACCTATGACATGATTATTCAATGTCATGTAATGTCATGCATGTCAAACACTATCTGGAAATTGTAAACACTTCCATTGCGTTTTCATGTTGATAGAAAATGAATGAATGAACATACATTTGAAGTAGTGGGCTACAGGTGGTTAATACAGTGGGTCATACAGATTGTTGTGACTATTTGTCAAATAAACCAAACAAAAGAAAACGTGACCAAACTTAAACATAACTCAAATAATCCCTGGAGCACCAGGGGGATGTGGTTTACGCTGCACAAACAAACTGTCCAATCAAAAAAATAAGTTTCAGTGGTTTTATTCCAAGTCGATGGCAAACAACAAGAAACATGATTCAGGCCTCCTGCTGCCTCTCCTGTCGTACTGAAAAAAACCATAGGCCTGACAGGTGCACACCTGACGCACCTGCACTGACTCCCTTTATACCCTGGACGCCCGTGGACAAAACAGACAACTAGCTCTGACAATCCAGCCCCTAATGCATTCAATCACTTTCACTGAAGTAAGGAGCTATTCTAAAGGCAGTGTCAGTAGTATCTATGTGCAGTGCATTAGCCTTAAGTGAATTTTTTCAGTCTTCTTTTTTCTTCTAGCTGGACCTGAAAATGAACATCAGAGATGGAGCATAGAATGAAGGACAGAGAGATTTGAGGATTAGAGTTGTAGTCCATAGCTGCTCCCAGCAGCAGCAGAGCTCAGTCACTGGTTTGGTCTTGAGTTGCACCGAGCGAACCAGGCCTCTGGAGTCAGAGTTTACAGTCAGTGTATAACAAAATATAATGAATGACTAAACAAATGAACTAAATTTCAAAATATACAAATAGCTCCTACACAGATTGGTGCATTTTACATTTACAAAGCCACCACACCTTTAGCGAAACAAATTTGAAGTCTGTATCACAACGTTATATGACGTTATTAAGGGTCTAGTGGTTTTTGTGGAGGCGAAGAACTGATCCATGACAGATGTTGACACTGTATGATATGATGGGCTTTGCCCCTGTCGTTGGCCACGGCAGGCTGAGGAACTGACTGGGCAGTGATGGATCAACATGGCTGCATATTTAGAGAGGAGGGACTGGCTCGCCCCCTGAAGATGTTGATATGAAGCTGGGGCAGTAGCCATGAGGTGCGAGGCAGGATCTTTGGCCTCAGAAGGAGATTGAGTCCCAGTTTAAATGGGACAATTCAGGGGAGTCGGCGGCCGGCCGAACCCAGGGCCTGGTGGAAGTCCAGAGCACGGGCTGAGGTCCAGGGGCTGGAGGGTGCCACCTATGGACAAAATAAACATTTTACAAATGTATCTGTAGCATGAGCGTTAAAGCAAATCATTTATACATTTGTTTTTTTCATTAACTAATCAACAAGGCCTCCCAGTGTTTAAACTGGAACCCGCACAACGAGGCTCATTTTACCAATATGGGCAGAGACAGAAAACTTAAATATGAAATTACATTTTATTTAAACATTCTAATTAAAAAGGAACAATTTCTTTACTCAACTAAAATGTTTTAGTTTAGTTGTTTATTGGTTGGATAAAGAAAACACGCAAAAGTAACAAAACACAGAAACCCAAACAAAACATGTCAAATAAGACATTTACAACCAAACAAACAAACCATTTATTTACAGTTCAAATTTACCACATGCCTCTCTCAACTGGCCCCCACCCAGAACAGAAGGGGTGGAAGGAGAGGTGCCAGTGCAGCCAGCAAGTGTGAGCTCAAACCAAAGCCCGGGTGACACCAGGCACGGCTCTGTCCAGAGAGTGCACAGGCACATGGTTGGATTATGGTAAATGGAACAGTTTCAATCAATGTTTGTTAATCAATTCATAAAATAGCCTTTTAAAACTCTTTGGAGAAAAGTGATTGTGTTTGTTTATTATAACATTTTTTAAATTTTGGTTTGACTAATGCATTTACAAACATTTTCACAAAAATAACCTGTATAGCAGTAAAAATCCTCCCAACCGCTCACAGCTAAACTCAAAAGCCAAAACACACATCATACAGACAATAACACAGGACACACTCATCCACTGCACCATTATTTCACCCTGTTGGCCCCGGACCCCCAGATGCAACAGAGCAAGATTCAAACACATCCCTACAGCCATCAACACTCTGAGCAAATGTAAACCATGTCTCCCTGTTCTGTTATGGCATTTGCATGTAAATGTCAGAGACAATAAAGTATCTAATGAACTAACACACGGCATCACATTCAGTACAAAACTTCCATGTTGCTATAATATACAATAGTTTTGACACATTTTTTGTATTCTCTGGCTCTTTCTCAGAACAGAACAGACAGCACTCATTCAGAAACATACATACTCACAACACACACACACACAAGGGAAGGGACCTGAGCTGTTCCATCCAGAGAGTCCTGACAGAAGCCACTGGTGGTGTCCACATCCAGAGTGAGAGAGGTCAGGTGGTAAGTCACATGATCAGTCAGGTTCACTATTCACTACAAACATCTGAAACACACAATTATTCAAGTGCTATTTCTCTACTCAAACTCATTAGCAGTGTTTAATTTACAGAACTTAGTTCAGGATCCCTGGATCACCAAAGACTGTTAAGTTTAGCTGTGACCATCAGCATTAACTAAACCCATGTGTAGATAGACTAAAATGTAATAACAATGTCATTTGAAGAGTAAAAGTAGTGTCTGGCTGTCCTCTGCTAAGTAAAAGTAATGTTGCACTCACAGCAGAGGCGCATTACTGCTTTTCCTTAGCGTTAAATGACAAAAATGAATATCTCTAATATGTTTTGGATTATCTCGATGACTATATTCAGATGATATTCCTCTGAAATGGGCTACAATGTGCCTGTAGATGTCTTGGTTGAGGAAAACCTTTATTAACCATGAAATTAACCACAAAAGAGCAGAAATAAAACTTTATACACTATTCTATGTCTGTCTTTTCAGGTCATTTTTAATCGTTTTAACTATAAAATATATACTTGATATTCTAAGACAACTATTGATATTATTAGATTTAATATTGATGTTATTCACTTTGCAATGTCTCTCCCACCTCTGATTGTACATAATAAATTAAACAATGGGGGGAAAAATATTGATGATGGTTTGATTTGATTTCTTCTTTTTTCCTCAGTCTTGTCTTCTCGCGCTTCTTCATCCCTCCATCACTTGTTCAGTTTGTTTCTTTTAGTCAGAGTTCCTCCATTAGATCCTCATAATTCTTTTCCCTCACATTGTTGGAGGTTCTCACTGTTCCTATGACTCTGGGTTCCTCTTCATCAGGAGAGCTGCTTTAGGTTTCCTTCCTAAACAAAGTAAAAGTGATCAGATTGAGCTTCAGAGTAACAACAGATTCCACAGATGGAAGGCCTTCTCACTTGTGATGAGTCAAGTCTCCTTTTGGACCAGGACTTGCTCAGCTCTGGGGAGCATCCACAGGTCACAATCACAGACGCATTTTTCAGATTCTAAAACACATTTGATGAGATCTGCTCCTTATTACGGATAAAGACTAACAGAAACACCACACCTTTGACTGCTCTGGTTCTAGGGGGTCTGTGTTCCTCTGACTGCAGCAGACAAACCTGGACACATTGTTATAGATTAATGACACTTTCATTTGGAATTCTAAATGTACAAAGACACTTTTACAAAAGCACGACTTGATAACTGTACTTTATCTTTGCGGAATAATCTAGTACCCACATGTTTGGACTTGGCAGAGATGGTGATGATTGTGGATATGTTTCTCCTCCTGCAGATACTGGCAGGAGTCCATGGAATCCAGGAATCCATGACTGGATTAGATTCTTTAGACTATGATGGGATTAAACAATACAATTATAACTGACAAGACTCAAAATCAAAATACAACACAAAATATTAGACACTAGAATGAGAATACCTCATACTGTGTTGAGTCCTGCTCTTCCTTCAGGATCAGGGCGCCCTCTGGTGGTGCTTCACTGCAGTGTGTTTGATACCATGGACAGCTCCCCAGAACATCACTCGCCTCTCTGTGGAAAGGATTCATTATTCAAGAGAAAAAAATACCTTTTATTTGTTCAAAACATGTCTTACCTTTCACCGTAGAATCTAAACTTATACTGCTGCTGTCCATCCAATCAAAGCAAACCTTTTGTGGTGCATAGAGGAAGGCACTAAGTGCACCTCCTTTCTATGGGACACCAACCACCACTGGTTCAGGGCTTCTCTTTGTCAGTGTTTTAGAACTTTATTTATCTCATCAAAACTTTCCTCCAAATACACTGTGCAACGAAGCAAGTGCAATGTGTCAGTGAACAAACCCAAAACTGCACATCTTAGAATTAGAATTAAAGTAAAAGTACAATCTCCACAGAGAGAAAAACAGGAGACACAGGGAGTGTCCCAGTGACTGTTGAGTCAGTGAACAAACCCAAATCTCCACATCATATATTGTTTTTCACAAACCAAATAAAAGTATAATCACCATAGATATTGCCTCCAGGAGCACAGTTAGATTCTAGTACAAATACATGTGTTCCTTTACGTTGTATTCCTAAAACAACAACAAAAACAGGAGACACAGGGAGTGTCCCACCGACTGTCGAGTCAGTGAACAAACCCAAATCTGCACATTTTGTACTTAAAAAAAATTCAAAGTAAAAATACAACCTCCACAAAGATGGATTAAGCAGGAAGGGCTCACACCACCAACTCGACTATTGGTAGATGACCCTTGACCTATGCCCAGAGTAAACACAAGGTCAGGCGTACTATGCAGGAAACTACACTGAAGTATCAGCTTCGTTTCACATTGATTCTTTCACAATTACTATTTAGTCATTGAGTCAATTTGTTTTTACTGTTAAAGGTCCCATAACATGCAAATCGACTTTTCAGAGGTTTTAACCTTCCTCCAGTGCTATTTGGGCCTCGTATGTTGTGCCCAAATTGGTTTTTTGATTGATTCCCTCATGTTTTCACTAGAGAACTGTCTTTTCCGTCCCCCTCGGCTGAGCAGCAGACGGGGGCTCCTCACAAGGATGACGCGGTGTTTAAGCCACGCCTCCAGGAAGCGCGCAGCCGCAGAATACAAACAGCTAATGCTAATGCTACACAGTAATTACACGATGGATACGACAGATCGAAGAGTTAGCTTGTTATTTACCAAACGGCAACGTCCGTCGTCGAGGCCCTGGAGCACGTCAAACTCCAGGTCAGATCCAGGACGTAGGACTCAGCACGACGCACCGTCAGGACGGAGAAAATGTTTATTCAGTGTTTGTGTATCGCTGTTTACCGGAGCACACGGCGCATGCACCATCTCCGGGAGGCGCGCGAGTTGGGCGGGGGAGGCAGCCTGCTCTCTGTTCGGGGGGGGTCAGATCTCAGAGTGAGCCGTTTGCTTTTGCAAGGAGGGGGGCCAGTCCAAGAAATGGGCGTTTTTTGGAAACTGTTATGTTATGGATATTACACAACGAGAAAATGTATCAACAAAGCCCTTAGAATAGACTGTGTGAAGGGGAAAAGAGCAGAATATGGGACCTTTAAAGTTCCTACATAGTATTCCTTTCTGTTGAACAATATCGATCTAAACTATTATCTATTATTTACTGATGGAACCATCAAGCCTCCAGTTATTGGGCGACCCCCTCTGCTTTCTCCCCTTGAACCCTCCTATGCCCAGGGTAGAAAGCCAGGTGTACTATGCAGGACAATGTGACGGGCAGCAGTTCTCAGCATAAATGTCCTTTTAGATTACATTACAATCTAGTAACAGATTACATTTATGCTCTCAAGGTTTGCACTTTTTAAATATCTTTCTTAGTTATCCCTTGCTTTATTTTTGTTCTAAACGTACATCTACTACTAGAAAAAAGGAAATAGATTTGGCAAACGCTGCCAAAGAATATTTTTTCTTGTGCTTTACTTCCTGAATACGGGCGAGCGTCCCCACCATGTGACAGCAGAGACGTGCAATACGTGATCAGAGTGAGACCGGGTGAGACCGGGTGAGACCGGGGGAGACCGGGGGAGAGCGGGGGAGAGCGAGGGAGAGAGTGTAACTTAGACCAGTGTTTTTCAACCTTTTTTGAGTTGTGGCACATGTTTTGGGTTTAAAAGCTACTACGGCACGCCACCTACCACTAATACACCCAAAAATATTATATATAATGAGGCAAATAATGTCTGTGGCACTGTCTAGTTCTTTAAATTTGGTAATAGTGATGTTTTTGCGTTCTTTTTTGGTGAAAATGTTGCTCAGAACACTCCAAAAAGGGTATATTAGTTAATTAAATCCATATTTGTGGACATTTTCTCAAGGCACACCTGGCAAAACCTGAAGGCACACTAGTGTTCCCCGGCACTCACTGGTCGTAGACAACCAGACAGAAAGTCGCTGCTAAAGCAAGGACTGGAGTCGCTGCTCGAGCCAGGACTGGAGTCTCTTTGAGCTTTTTTCAAGACAAGTGAGAAGGAAGGCATTGAGCATCTGGTCCAGTGATGCCCACCCTCTTCACAGTGAGGTCTGTTGCCTTCCTTCGGGCTCTAGACTCAGGTTTTCTACAGTAAGGAGTAACAGATATAAGAATTCCTTTATTCCTGTAGCCATTTCTATTTTAAATTCAGATCAGGTGATTGATGTTGCCTCATGTTCCCCATTGGCGAAAAAAATAAAGTGAAGTTGAAGTTGAATACTCAGGTAAAAACTTTAGTTGCTGCTTGGTCCAGGACTGCAGGCCATTTCTGGAGCCAGGACTGGAGTCGCTGTTTGGGTCAGGACAGGAAACAGTTTTCCATTGAAAGCCATCCTAAAGCAAGCATGCAGACTCAGGAAGAACATGCAAACTCCAAAACAACCTGGAAAATAAACAATGGCTCAACAATAGTATAAGGATAAAACCTTTTCTCAAATAGCAATAAAATAAGTAAACATTTAACACAAATATTTTAGGGCTATATATTCAAATAGACAATTATCCATTTATCAGTAGTAAAGAAAAGAGTGTAGTGTTACTTTTTGGATTGGTCTGGGTAACCTCAACAACCAGCTTGCAGCCGGTCCTTAATCAGTGCTAGTGCTGCCACTGTGTGTGGGTGTCCTCTCTCTGCAGCACACGTCCAGCTGTGAGTGGACGTCCCGCTTTAAACCAGTAAGAGAGTGCAGGCAGGCCCGCAATATCCACACAGAGGCTGAGAGAAGCAGCAGGACAACTTAGCGTCACAGCAGGAAGCACAGAGCTCTACACAATCCAGGAGCCATCATCTGTAACTGGACCAACCATGGGCGGCATTCTTTTATTGTATTTGAGCATACAAATCAAAAGAAAAGTGTTTACTACCAATAATTGTTCTATTCTGAGACAAAGTTACATTCAAACGGACACAGCTTGGTCATATAGGAGCACAAGCCAGAGCTAATCCAGTCTGCTTTCATTAGGACATATATTTGCAGCTCAAGTTTCAAAGGAAGCTGCTGCTGTCGAGGTGCATTTGAACTGAATTCGTAACGAGTGGCTTTATTATTCATGACACATGTCCAAAAGTCATAAAAGCTCCATTATACTCCCTGTGCTGTAATTCTTCCAATCCCATGCAATCAGATGTTTGTTTGCACGTTTGCTTGGAAAATGCCTTTTAACTGTCCAGAACTGGGATCAGCCACGGAGGAGGTCTGGAGTCAAAAGGATTTTTATTTCACTTTTCACAAATTCATGAAAAAGTTCAAGCCCTTCTGGAGCAGGATTCAACCTCACGTTTCTGCGGGTCATCCACATTTCAGGCAGGTTCTCCGTCCACTTAGCCACGAGGCACGGCACCCACAGACATCATACACCACCGAAAATAAGAAGGAAAAAACATGTATTTTTTAAAGGAGTAACATGACTTCTACTGCCACAGTGGATACTGTTTAGCCATAACCACACTGACACTGATTGGAAGATAAACAGGGTTTAATGCCACACTGTGGAACATTCCAGGTAAAACAGTAACATCTGCACCGAGACAAACCCTGGACCGGAAAAGTTACTTCAGGCCTATAATGATTCAGGATCAGCCCCATCACTCAGTCCTCCTGTTATCAAGTTGTTTGTGTGGTAGATTTAGTAGTGTTTTTTGCCAGTGATCATACTAAATATTCCCGAACAGCTAACGTTCAATGTGACTGTGGCATGAGCAGCCGTTTGTTAATATAACCCAAACTTGTGAAACGAATTTAGTTTGTTAAAAGCAGAGGTCATTGCTAATTGAACATAAAACTGCATTTGGTGTTTCAAACGTCCTTAATGGTGGCTCACTTCATGTTAAATTAGTCTTTGTAACGTTGCTGATCTAACTTCGTGTTCTTCTTAGCGTGTGGCATTACGGTAAACTCTTTTCTACGTTAACATTACACTGAGCACACGGTGAACACTTTGGGACATGGTCAGCTCTTTCCTCCTTATATTTGGGGTGAACACTTCCCGTTACCGTGGCCTCACTTAAGCTGTTTTCTCCAGAGCAATCCACCACTAAAGTCAACAAAACGTGTCCATTGCTTCAGAAATGTGTGGAATGGACTGTACTTTGCCCATCATCTGGACTTATATGATAATATTACACTAAACGGGTCATTTTTCAGAAAAACACCATAAAAGTCAAGTTGTTGTGCGTTAATTTGTTGTTAATGTTTACGGTTGATATAATTTTGTGTCTTGCAGTGATGTGTCTAAAGATGAGGAGTCAAACTACCAAAAATAATGTCCAGCCACAGCACTTCTCCATGTTTTATTAAAGGTGAGTCACAGTAATGTGTCAAAGCGCTTGTAGTGACACTGTTCCTGTCTCTGCAGAGCTGCTGATGCGACTGATGGAGATGGACCGTGTCCTCTTTGAACTGGTGGAAGCCAATTGTGAGTACTTTGTCGTACATTTCTATTATAGTTACTTGGGCTGCATGTTTGTGAAAAATCATTTCAGTGATTTTTCTCAAAGGTCATTTGTTTCAATAATGGATTGTGTTTAAAGTGCACTTGTTTAACCAGTCCTGGACAATCGACAAAGACTGAAATATGATCTGGTGAACAAATAAAAAGGAAAAATAAATCACATGTATTTCAGAACATGTTTGCACAGATCGTTCTAAACTATAGCAACACCAGCTTTATGCACAGATATCATGTTTATGGAGGTAATTATTGCACTTTTTAGCGATTCGCTAATTATGTCCTTTCAAACTAATTCATGAATTTCATGAATTCATGAAAGATCTTGAAATCAGTCCTAGCAGTAACCACATTTCTTATGAAGCTGCAGTTGGACAAAACATTTACTTCTGTTTGGAGAATGCAAAGTTGGTTAGTTTAGTTAGTTTATCTTTAATTTTGAACACTGTAAAGAAAAAGCCAAACAAACACGCAGAATACATAACCAGACAGAATGTTTTGTTCAAAAAGGAGTAGGAAGAAGTTTAACAACTTATTAAATCCCACCCCCATCACATCCAACACAATTCCACCATTTGTATGTTTCCTGTAATTGATCTGTCATAAATAGTCTGTTACATATATATTATCAATCAATTCAAACTATATACACATTCACACCACCTCTCTCATTTCCTCATTGTAACTATTGATTGTATTTATATTTGGACTGTCTTAGACTTACAGAGTGTAAAAGTTCTCTTTACCATTTAACACTGGTTTGTTCTGGCTGTGTTGACGTGAGTTGGGAAAAAAAGTGTTCAGCTAGCGCCAGCCACCACGATTGCGCTGCGACAATTGAAATTGATCGTTTTTACAGGCTACATTCAGACCGGATTATGGGTGAAATTATATTGAGCGAGTAAATTAATGGCCAAATACAAATAAACAACAACAAAAATATACATACCGATAAAGTGCTTTGCCGCTTCGTGGGTCACGTGCTCCCGCTGTTAGGACATGGTAGGAACCGCGTTAGGAATCACTAGGAAGCAATTGTTAGGACTTGGGTCGGATTGTGTTAGCAGTCCATTCAGCGGCCGTGGTGGAGCGCCCGCCCAAACGCATGCGCATCATCGCTTGTATTTATCTCATGTTCAACATGGCCGGACGCAACGCCAACTTGTTCATGTGTCGACCTTGTTTTTCCTTTCAAAACGATTGTTGCCTTGGATCATATTTGTTTGTAAGTATTGTTCATGTGAGAATACTATTTTGTCTGGAATTTGCACTCACATATGTATCATGTATGTTACATTTGAGGAAGCTACGTTACTGATTGATGCATTAGCCTAAGATTAGCATGTCAACAGCAGTTATTACAAAGACATGTAATGTAGCCCTAGAATCCATCACTTAATCAATCAATCAAAGTTTATTTTCTAGAGCACAAGTCAAAGTGCTTCACAAGCAATAACAAGGACAATATAATAGAATAATAATGACTGCTTCTACTCAGCAGGGGTTGTGGGTGTACTGCACATGTTTAGTTGGAGAAAGTTGTTTGGAATCCACGCACTGATTTGTTGGTGCAGTGACAGAGAGTGAATCCACAAGTTTTGGTTTCTGAGTAATGCCAGTGGCCACAAATTCATTTGGACGTTTCCTGACAAATGATGTCAACAGAAAACGTGGCCTCGGTCAAGTTCTTGGTCTACAGCTCTCAAGTGGCTCCTCTGGGGGCCCTCCATCGTCCTTGGAGCCTTCAGCCCCGCCCCCCCTTCCCCTACATCTGTTTCAGTCCTAAATTAGATGGGATTGTGGGGGCATTTCATAAAGTATACAAAGACTACACTGGCACTTAACTGGCTCCAAAACTGGTACACATAGATTGTTGAAAAATGTGCAAAGAAGAAGGTCATATTCCACAGTGATCTGACTCACATTACACTTTTTTTTTTTAACTTTCTGTACAGATATGGTCCATACTTTTACCACAAATGATACTTTTGTGAAGCTCAAACAGTCTGGGCAGAGGAGGATGACTGTGGTTGCTGCTCCTGGCGCCCTGCAGACGGTGATGGAAGGCCGGGGCCGAAGCAGTTGCCTGGATGGAGATTCGGAGGCAAGTTGGCTGATAGTGGTGCGATGGAGGACAGCTGGACGTTTTCCTTTTGCCCCTGCAGATGGTGCTGATGGTGCCCTTCACTCTTCCAAGTGGACTATAAAAGGTAAATCCATGTACAACAATTTGTGCACAGACTTGACGGGGGTGGGGCAAATCAGAGACCAATGCAGCCTTCAGTAAATAATTTTGATAAATGTGCAAAAGGAGCAAAATTGTAAGGTAGCAAACCATGTTTTTAAATATATATTATTTATTATAGACCAATTGTCTGAACCTATGATTGAGCCCATGCAGTTTGTCAGTGCCCGAGTGAAGAAGGACACGCTGTCAGGACTTCCCCTGACCGTGCTCCTCGGCCCCCTCCCTCCTGTTCCCTCGCTGCTCCTCCTCCCGCTGGTCCCGCAGCTGAGGCTCGTCTGCAATTAAGCGGAGTACAAGAAGTCTGATGCAGCACCTGTTCTCCGCCAGATTGTTGCATCGCTTTTGGTGACTCTCCAGCCTGTTTTGCTCAGTGTTATTTAGCTTGATTTTTGCACTTACCTGGACTCCTGTTTTTTCCAGCTTGATCCACGACCCGTTCCTGCCCGTTCCGTCTGGTTCACAGCGTGCCTTCGCCTCACCCCTGCGCCGTTCCGGTATTGTACCCGCTCCTTTCCTGACCCGTTCCTGTCTGACACCTGTCCTGCTCTGTCCCGCTCCAACCCCGTTCCTGCTCGGCTCCCCCTCTCCTGGCTCCAGCACGTCATCGATCCCGCTACCTCATTCCCCGGCTCTCCTCCTCCTTTCCCGATTAAACTCTCTCTCGTTGTGTCTACGTCTGCTTGGTCTGTTATTTCGGTCCCAGCCTGAATTGTGACACACACAGGTCCAAACCCAGACTGAGCCCAGACCAGGGCGGGGGCTGAGGGTCGGACCCAGCACCAGCAGCCACCACCACCACAAGCACCACCATCAAAATGTACTTTAAGAGTACAAAGTATTTCACACAGATATTGAGACCTACTAAAGTGGCAAAGTTAGTGATGTTTGGTCAAAGAAGGCACTCAACCAATAACTTCATTTGTCACGTCGTCTTTATTCATACATTTGGTCAAAACCCAGTCTTAAACCCCACAGTAACCTCCTTTACTTTCAGTCCAGTGCAGTTAAATTAAAAAAACCAGGTGGAGTAGAGAGTACAGATACCTGCCCTCAAATGTAGTGAAGTAAAGGTCAAAAGTGTGCCCTGTAAAAACGGACACGTTAGTAATACGTTTCCTTTGTCTGCAGGCGTCACCCTCCAGCCCCCCGACTTCAGCCTGCGCCCCGGACTTTCTCCTGGGCCTGACCCCTGAGAGACCAGCTAAGAGACCTCACCTCTGAGCTGGTGCACTCGCAGTCTCCGTCTAAGGCTGATGAGCTACTTTACTTCGTACATTTTACATTTTTTTTGTGTGGGATTTTTAACATTTTAGTATGGTTTTAACTTTTACTGATAGATTTTAGTGTTTAAATGTGTGTGCTTTAACGTTTTTTACATTGTAGTGAGCCTCTTCTGTCTGTGTTTTGCAGCTTTGCTCCTCAAACGCCTCAGAAAAGAGAAAAGTTCTATCATTTCTGCCTCGCTCCTCGTGGCCAACGTCTTGGGGGTGAGCTCTGACAGCAGCCAGCACCACTTGACATCTTCTCTGCGCACAAATACAACGGATGCTTCTGCCCCGGCCTGACAGCTCCATCTGCAGGGGCAAAAGGAAAACGTTCAGCTGTCTTCCATCGCACCACTATCAGACAACTTGCATCAGAATCTCCTTCTCCATCCACACAACTGCTCCAGCCTTCCATCACCATCTGCATGGGCCAGCAGCAGCCACAGTCACCCTCCTCTGCCCCGTCAGTGCCCCGGCTCCAACATCAGCCATCAAAAAACGATAATAAAACATGCTGAACCTGTCATTGTAGTCTCTTTATTTTGCAGATTCGGGGACTTGTCTGCATTCTGACATCAAGTAACGCTTGTTCTTTTTTCATTCTACAGTCTGCGGCCACTCCACCGATGACCCTCCACCCTCAGTCATTAATTGGCTGTAATCCCTGAGTGGTCCAGGAGTGGTCCAGGAGTGGTCCAGGAGTGGTCCAGGAGTGGTCCAGGAGTGGTCCAGGAGTGGTCCAGGAGTGGTCCAGGAGTGGTCCAGGAGTGGTCCAGGAGTGGTCCAGGAGTGGTCCAGGAGTGGTCCAGGAGTGGTCCAGGAGTGGTCCAGGAGTGGTCCAGGAGTGGTCCAGGAGTGGTCCAGGAGTGGTCCAGGAGTGGTCCAGGAGTGGTCCGCGGTAGAAAAGGTTTCAGAGGTGCTCGTCTGGACACTGTTTTGGAAAAGCACACCACTTCCACTGGGGCTGCTGCCACTGATGAGAGAGACTAGAGAGCCAGCCGTTTTGTATGACGTTTGCACACTGAGGCTTTAGATATATCCTCTCTGCATCACCTTTGTGTCAGATGCCCTTCCCTGTGCACCTGTACCCTCTGCTTGCAGTATAAAAGCCTCTCCTCTCCTGCAGGGAGCGCTGTAGAACGTCACACGCTCCCGACGTGCACCACTTCCACATTCCAATCGTTCCAAAAAGTTTATTTAAGTAGGAAGTTGGGCAGCTGTGCCCCTGCCTCGTGCCAATAGTTTGTGCATCCTGGCCGCCATTGGTAGGTGTAGGCTTGTAGTTTTGTGTGTTTTAGTATTCTTATGCCACCATTTTGTTTCCTTTTGTAGACGCGGTGTAGCCCTGGCCACTTGACCTCGGCGTCGGGCTTAGGGCCATTTGGTTCACCATTAGGTTGGCATTATTAATGCTGCAATATTGCCATGTGATAAACAGGATCCAACTAATGTGCTTGTTTCTTTTATAGAATTCACAGGCAAACTACTGTTTTATTTGGGTCAACGTTAGGGTTCATTGTAAATACCTGGTTCGAGCGCGGTCGCCCGCCTGTCACTCGTATGCTGTGATATTATTGCTCACCCATCACTCTCTTGCATGCTTTATTTATCCCTAGTGTTTATTTGGTTTGCGTGTGTGTGTGTGTGTGTGTGTGTGTGTGTGTGTGTGTGTGTGTGTGTGTGTGTGTGTGTGTGTGTGTGTGTGTGTGTGTGTGTGTGAGTTTTAGATAGTTGAATTAGAATAAATAAAAAACGTGTGTCCTTTTATGTTGTAGGATAATAAATTTGTAATTTTGTAGTTTGTCTCTGCCTCTCCTTTTGGTCGCCTGCATTGAGTTTCACCTGCTATAAAAATAACTGCAGTTAGCGGGGTTCCTCCTGTTTCTCGGTTACACAAAGAACTAACTTTTAAATGAATTTTAGTTTATTGAACAAGGCTCAGTGTGTATATTTTGGGGCTGGTGGTTGGGTGGTCATAAATGGAGTAGTCGTAGATTGAAAAAGAAAACGCATTAGTTTATGAGCTAAAGGCAGACTAACAAAATCAAATGTGAGTGATGAGTACCTTTTTGGATGATCATGGTTGAACGCTGACACTGGGTGAAGATGGGTGAGGCTGCAGTATACAAACTACATTAAAATATAACTGTCAAAACACCATTTGTTACAACCCAGCTCTGCTAGGGTAGGGAAGTAACAAAAAAAACAAAGATGGGAAAAGGTTTAAATAAAGATGCAATTTAATGAACAGGGGTGTAAGGGTAAAGTAACAGAACTAAAACAAAATCCAACTCATAAAACATCACAAAAGAACAAAACACACAAGTACAGGTACTGTCACTGCAGCCCTGATACACACAATACAAATACACTAACAGCCACTGCAGTCCTGAACACATTTAAACACAAATACATGCAGGAGCTACCACTGCAGCCCTGACACATATGAGACAAAATACAAGTGCTGCCACTGCAGCCCTGAACACACAAAGGCATACTGGCCACACTCAGGCCAGCAGCCCTGAAAAGGTGTGCATTGAGTCCTTAAATACTGGGCGGGACCACAGGTGGACTGATTGGCCCTCCAGTCAGTGGGCCAGGAGGCAGCAGCCAATCACGTTCAGCATGAACTTGCCTCCACTCTCCAGCAGGAACTCCACAGCCAGATTTACACAAAGAGAAACACAATATTCAACAAACACAGATGGAGGCAGGATCTGTAGGCCTGGGGCCGTAACACCATTATTGTGACTTAAACTTACTATGCAGCACGGAATAACACAAGATTATGTCACTGACAAAGAAGGTTGTGCATGCATCTATATGTTCTATATCAAGCGTCTCATTCACATCGGCCGGTGTCTTGTCTTGCTGGGGCACTTGCTGATGATATAAATGTCATGAGAATGTACAAAACAAACACTTAATCAGAATCAGAATCGGTTTCTTACCATTGTCAGTGATCAAAATTCACAAAAAAGTTCACTGGGTGAAGTGAATTTTAAAATGAAAATGATTTAGTCACTTATATATTGTGGATGAATACAACAATTGAGGCTTGTGCGATGATGTCCTGATTTTACCTATGACATGATTATTCAATGTCATGTAATGTCATGCATGTCAAACACTATCTGGAAATTGTAAACACTTCCATTGCGTTTTCATGTTGATAGAAAATGAATGAATGAACATACATTTGAAGTAGTGGGCTACAGGTGGTTAATACAGTGGGTCATACAGATTGGTGTGACTATTTGTCAAATAAACCAAACAAAAGAAAACGTGACCAAACTTAAACATAACTCAAATAATCCCTGGAGCACCAGGGGGATGTGGTTTACGCTGCACAAACAAACTGTCCAATCAAAAAAATAAGTTTCAGTGGTTTTATTCCAAGTCGATGGCAAACAACAAGAAACATGATTCAGGCCTCCTGCTGCCTCTCCTGTCGTACTGGTAAAAACCATAGGCCTGACAGGTGCACACCTGACTCACCTGCACTGACTCCCTTTATACCCTGGACGCCCGTGGACAAAACAGACAACTAGCTCTGACAATCCAGCCCCTAATGCATTCAATCACTTTCACTGAAGTAAGGAGCTATTCTAAAGGCAGTGTCAGTAGTATCTATGTGCAGTGCATTAGCCTTAAGTGAATTTTTTCAGTCTTCTTTTTTCTTCTAGCTGGACCTGAAAATGAACATCAGAGATGGAGCATAGAATGAAGGACAGAGAGATTTGAGGATTAGAGTTGTAGTCCATAGCTGCTTCCAGCAGCAGCAGAGCTCAGTCACTGGTTTGGTCTTGAGTTGCACCGAGCGAACCAGGCCTCTGGAGTCAGAGTTTACAGTCAGTGTATAACAAAATATAATGAATGACTAAACAAATGAACTAAATTTCAAAATATACAAATAGCTCCTATGCATTTTACATTTACAAAGCCACCACACCTTTAGCGAAACAAATTTGAAGTCTGTATCACAACGTTATATGACGTTATTAAGGGTCTAGTGGTTTTTGTGGAGGTGAAGAACTGATCCATGACAGATGTTGATACTGTATGATATGATGGGCTTTGCCCCTGTCGTCAGCCATGGCAGGCTGAGGAACTGACTGGGCAGTGATGGATCAACATGGCTGCTGGCCCTGCTGCAGATGTTGATGTTAATGTTCCTTTTGCCCTTGAAGATGGTAAGAGGCTGGAGCAGAAGAATCAGCTGAATTAGGAGACACAGAAGATGTTAAGTGTGTCTTTGAAGCCATGGCTGATGTTAAGTACCATATTTAGAGAGGAGGGACTGGCTCGCCCCCTGAAGATGTTGATATGAAGCTGGGGCAGTAGCCATGAGGTGCGAGGCAGGATCTTTGGCCTCAGAAGGAGATTGAGTCCCAGTTTAAATGGGACAATTCAGGGGAGTCGGCGGCCGGCCGAACCCAGGGCCTGGTGGAAGTCCAGAGCACGGGCTGAGGTCCAGGGGCTGGAGGGTGCCACCTATGGACAAAATAAACATTTTACAAATGTATCTGTAGCATGAGCGTTAAAGCAAATCATTTATACATTTGTTTTTTTCATTAACTAATCAACAAGGCCTCCCAGTGTTTAAACTGGAACCCGCACAACGAGGCTCATTTTACCAATATGGGCAGAGACAGAAAACTTAAATATGAAATTACATTTTATTTAAACATTCTAATTAAAAAGGAACAATTTCTTTACTCAACTAAAATGTTTTAGTTTAGTTGTTTATTGGTTGGATAAAGAAAACACGCAAAAGTAACAAAACACAGAAACCCAAACAAAACATGTCAAATAAGACATTTACAACCAAACAAACAAAATCCCCCAAATCCAACCATTTATTTACAGTTCAAATTTACCACATGCCTCTCTCAATTGGCCCCCACCCAGAACAGAAGGGGTGGAAGGAGAGGTGCCAGTGCAGCCAGCAAGTGTGAGCTCAAACCAAAGCCCCCGGTGACACCAGGCACGGCTCTGTCCAGAGAGTGCACAGGCACATGGTTGGATTATGGTTAATGGAACAGTTTCAATCAATGTTTGTTAATCAATTCATAAAATAGCCTTTTAAAACTCTTTGGAGAAAAGTGATTGTGTTTGTTTATTATAACATTTTTTAAATTTTGGTTTGATTAATGCATTTACAAACATTTTCACAAAAATAACCTGTATAGCAGTAAAAATCCTCCCAGCCGCTCACAGCTAAACTCAAAAGCCAAAACACGCATCATACAGACAATAACACAGGACACACTCATCCACTGCACCATTATTTCACCCTGTTGGCCCCGGACCCCCAGATGCAACAGAGCAAGATTCAAACACATCCCTACAGCCATCAACACTCTGAGCAAATGTAAACCATGTCTCCCTGTTCTGTTATGGCATTTGCATGTAAATGTCAGAGACAATAAAGTATCTAATGAACTAACACACGGCATCACATTCAGTACAAAACTTCCATGTTGCTATAATATACAATAGTTTTGACACATTTTTTTGTATTCTCTGGCTCTTTCTCAGAACAGAACAGACAGCACTCATTCAGAAACATACATACTCACAACACACACACACACAAGGGAAGGGACCTGAGCTGTTCCATCCAGAGAGTCCGGACAGAAGCCACTGGTGGTGTCCACAATCAGAGTGAGAGAGGTCAGGTGGTAAGTCACATGATCAGTCAGGTTCACTATTCACTACAAACATCTGAAACACACAATTATTCAAGTGCTATTTCTCTACTCAAACTCATTAGCAGTGTTTAATTTACTGAACTTAGTTCAGGATCCCTGGATCACCAAAGACTGTTAAGTTTAGCTGTGACCATCAGCATTAACTAAACCCATGTGTAGATAGACTAAAATGTAATAACAATGTCATTTGAAGAGTAAAAGTAGTGTCTGGCTGTCCTCTGCTAAGTAAAAGTAATGTTGCACTCACAGCAGAGGCGCATTACTGCTTTTCCTTAGCGTTAAATGACAAAAATGAATATCTCTAATATGTTTTGGATTATCTCGATGACTATATTCAGATGATATTCCTCTGAAATGGGCTACAATGTGCCTGTAGATGTCTTGGTTGAGGAAAACCTTTATTAACCATGAAATTAACCACAAAAGAGCAGAAATAAAACTTTATACACTATTCTATGTCTGTCTTTTCAGGTCATTTTTAATCGTTTTAACTATAAAATATATACTTGATATTCTAAGACAACTATTGATATTATTAGATTTAATATTGATGTTATTCACTTTGCAATGTCTCTCCCACCTCTGATTGTACATAATAAATTAAACAATGGGGGAAAAAATATTGATGATGGTTTGATTTGATTTCTTCTTTTTTCCTCAGTGTTGTCTTCATGAGCTTCTTCATCCCTCCATCACTTGTTCAGTTTGTTTCTTTTAGTCAGAGTTCCTCCATTAGATCCTCATAATTCTTTTCCCTCACATTGTTGGAGGTTCTCACTGTTCCTATGACTCTGGGTTCCTCTGAAGAACTTCATCAGGAGAGCTGCTTCAGGTTTCCTTCCTAAACAAAGTAAAAGTGATCAGATTGAACTTCAGAGTAACAACAGATTCCACAGATGGAAGGCCTTCTCACTTGTGATGAGTCAAGTCTCCTTTTGGACCAGGACTTGTTCAGCTCTGGGGAGCATCCACAGGTCACAATCACAGATGCATTTTTCAGATTCTAAAAACACATTTGATGAGATCTGCTCCTTATTACGGATAAAGACTAACAGAAACACCACACCTTTGACTGCTCTGGTTCTAGGGGGTCTGTGTTCCTCTGACTGCAGCAGACAAACCTGGACACATTGTTATAGATTAATGACACTTTCATTTGGAATTCTAAACGTACAAAGACACTTTTACAAAAGCACGACTTGATAACTGTACTTTATCTTTGCGGAATAATCTAATACCCACATGTTTGGACTTGGCAGAGATGGTGATGATTGTGGATATGTTTCTCCTCCTGCAGATACTGGCAGGAGTCATCATCCATGACTGGATGAGATTCTTTAGACTATGATGGGATTAAACAATACAATTATAACTGACAAGACTCAAAATCAAAATACAACACAAAATATTAGACACTAGAATGAGAATACCTCATACTGTGTTGAGTCCTGCTCTTCCTTCAGGATCAGGGCGCCCTCTGGTGGTGCTTCACTGCAGTATGTATGATGCCATGGACAGCTCCCCAGAACATCACACGCCTCTTTGTGGAAAGGATTCATTATTCAAGAGAAAAAAAGACCTTTTATTTGTTCAAAACATGTCCTACCTTTCACCGTAGAATCTAAACTTATACTGCTGCTGTCCATCCAATCAAAGCAAACCTTTTGTGGTGCATAGAGGAAGGCACTAAGTGCACCTCCTTTCTATGGGACACCAACCACCACTGGTTCAGGGCTTCTCTTTGTCAGTGTTTTAGAACTTTATTTATCTCATCAAAACTTTCCTCCAAATACACTGTGCAACGAAGCAAGTGCAATGTGTCAGTGAACAAACCCAAAACTGCACATCTTAGAATTAGAATCAAAGTAAAAGTACAATCTCAGAGAGAAAAACAGGAGACACAGGGAGTGTCCCAGTGACTGTCCAGTCAGTGAACAAACCCAAATCTCCACATCATATATTATTTTTCACAAACCAAATAAAAGTATAATCACCGCCGATATTGTCTCCAGGAGCACAGTTACATTCTAGTACAAATACATGTGCTCCTTTACGTTGTATTCCTAAAACAACAACAAAAACAGTAGACACAGAGAGTGTCCCACCGACTGTCGAGTCAGTGAACAAACCCAAATCTGCACATTTTGTACTTTAAAAAAAATACAACCTCCACAAAGATGGATTAAGCAGGAAGGGCTCACACCACCAACTCGACTATTGGTAGATGACCCTTGACCTGTGCCCAGAGTTAAACACAAGGTCAGACGTACTATGCAGGAAACTACACTTAAGTATCAGCTCCATTTCACATTGATTCTTTTCACAATTACTATTTAGTCACTGGGTCAATTTGTTTTTACTGTTAAAGGTCCCATAACATGCAAATCGACTTATCAGAGGTTTTAACCTTCCTCCAGTGCTATTTGGGCCTCATATGTTGTGCCCAAAGTGGTTTTTTGATTGATTCCCTCATGTTTTCACTAGAGAACTGTCTTTTCCGTCCCCCTCGGCTGAGCAGCAGACGGGGGCTCCTCACAAGGATGACGCGGTGTTTAAGCCACGCCTCCAGGAAGCGCGCAGCCGCAGAATAAAAACAGCTAATGCTAATGCTACACAGTAATTACACGATGGATACGACAGATCGAAGAGTTAGCTTGTTATTTACCAAACGGCAACGTCCGTCGTTGAGGCCCTGGAGCACGTCAAACTCCAGGTCAGATCCAGGACGTAGGACTCAGCACGACGCACCGTCAGGACGAGAAAATGTTTATTCAGTGTTTGTGTATCGCTGTTTACCGGAGCACACGGCGCATGCACCATCTCCGCTCTAGGCTTCGGCACGAGTTGGGCGGGAGAGGCGCGCGAGTTGGGCGGGGGAGGCAGCCTGCTCTCTGTTCGGGGGGGTCAGATCTCAGAGTGAGCCGTTTGCTTTTGCAAGGAGGGGGGCCAGTCCAAGAAATGGGTGTTTTTTGGAAACTGTTATGTTATGGATATTACACAACGAGAAAATGTATCAACAAAGCCCTTAGAATAGACTGTGTGAAGGGGAAAAGAGCAGAATATGGGACCTTTAAAGTTCCTACATAGTATTCCTTTCTGTTGAACAATATCGATCTAAACTATTATCTATTATTTACTGATGGAACCATCAAGCCTCCAGTTATTGGGCGACCCCCTCTGCTTTCTCCCCTTGAACCCTCCTATGCCCAGGGTAGAAAGCCAGGTGTACTATGCAGGACAATGTGACGGGCAGCAGTTCTCCGCATAAATGTCCTTTTAGATTACATTACAATCTAGTAACAGATTACATTTATGCTCTCAATGTTTCCACTTTTTAAATATCCTACTTAGTATCTCTTGCTTTATTTTTGTTCTAAACGTACAACTATTACTAGAAAAATGGAAATAGATTTGGCAAATGCTGCCAAAGAATATTTTTCTTGTGCTTTACTTCCTGAATACGGGCGAGCGTCCCCACCATGTGACAGCAGAGACGTGCAATACGTGATCAGCCCTGACCAATCAGAACGATGCCGGCGAGAGCGGGTGAGACCGGGTGAGACCGGGTGAGACCGGGTGAGACCGGGGGAGAGCGAGGGAGAGAGTGTAACTTAGACCAGTGTTTTTCAACCTTTTTTGAGTTGTGGCACATGTTTTGGGTTTAAAAGCTACTACGGCACGCCACCTACCACTAATACACCCAAAAATATTATATATAATGAGGCAAATAATGTCTGTGGCACTGTCTAGTTCTTTAAATTTGGTAATAGTGATGTTTTTGCGTTCTTTTTTGGTGAAAATGTTGCTCAGAACACTCCAAAAAGGGTATATTAGTTAATTAAATCCATATTTGTGGACATCTTCTCAAGGCACACCTGGCAAAACCTGAAGGCACACTAGTGTTCCCCGGCACTCACTGGTCGTAGACAACCAGACAGAAAGTCGCTGCTAAAGCAAGGACTGGAGTCGCTGCTCGAGCCAGGACTGGAGTCTCTTTGAGCTTTTTTCAAGACAAGTGAGAAGGAAGGCATTGAGCATCTGGTCCAGTGATGCCCACCCTCTTCACAGTGAGGTCTGTTGCCTTCCTTCGGGCTCTAGACTCAGGTTTTCTACAGTAAGGAGTAACAGATATAAGAATTCCTTTATTCCTGTAGCCATTTCTATTTTAAATTCAGATCAGGTGATTGATGTTGCCTCATGTTCCCCATTGGCGAAAAAAATAAAGTGAAGTTGAAGTTGAATACTCAGGCAAAAACTTTAGTTGCTGCTTGGGCCAGGACTGCAGGCCATTTCTGGAGCCAGGACTGGAGTCGCTGTTTGGGTCAGGACAGGAATCAGTTTTCCATTGAAAGCCATCCTAAAGCAAGCATGCAGACTCAGGAAGAACATGCAAACTCCAAAACAACCTGAAAAATAAACACATGTTCAGTATAAAAATGGCTCAACACTAGCAACCTTTTTTCAAATAACAATAAAATAAGTAAAATATTTTCGGGTTATGCATGGAAAGAGACAATTCACTCAGAAAGAACATCCAAACTCCAACGCACCCTGAAAAACAAACACTCACCTGCAACACCCGTAGTTCCAATCCAAATAAAACCCACTTCTCTTCCTAAATATAATGGAGACTTCCAAAGGTGAAAAAAGGTTTGGGAAAACCTGCAGAGACTGGGCAAACCAACCGGGTCAGCTGAAGGAAGAAAATGTGGAGGATAAGATTGTGAAAGATCTGAGATTATCTACTTACTCATCTTGAGGAAGAATATTTAAGCTTCACAAATGTATGAAACATTATAATAACATAATTTAAGAGTGTAACACCAAAGGCTTATTTTGCAGTGTTTAAGCTTAAGTTTCAGATAAAGCAAAGGCCTTGAGTTATTATTCTGTTTACAGTGTTTCTTCTACATTGACTCAATATAAAAAGCAAATGTGCACTGGAGGCTCATTTAGGACAGTACTGGAGTCTGCAACTAGGAGAAAGTCTTGTAACTACTGCAGCAAGAAAATACAGCAGTGAGGAACCTGTGCCAGGAGTTCAAACAAAGGTCAGGACATGATAGTGAGATCATGAGGGTCAGTGAGTTTAGAGTTGGGTTCAAAGAAGAAGAATGAGCTTGGGAGGAGAAGTAAAACTAGGAAACTACAGGAGAAGAGCCAAGCCATGGGGGGTAATGGTCCTGAATATTCAGAGCTATAAACTGGGCTGCATTCTCTTTGTCGGGGCTTCTGGAGGGTTTTTCTTCGTGTGAGGATCTCTGTGGGTTTGGAGCCATGATCTGGGACACTGGTTAGAGGAGCTTTTTGCGTGGTCTGTGAACCACCCAGGTCTTACATTTTACCAAGGATGAAGTGATTTTTTGGACAATAATGACTCTATTGCATTGAATTACCCTGAGTTCGTCTTCTTCAGTGTGTCAAACATGCGAGCGTTATCCAGAAGAAATTATGACACAACAATCTGCAGAGGACATGTTCAGTCACTCTGGTGGCAGGAGCACTCAGGTCAGTCACTAGTGGTAACTCTGGTGGCAGGAGTGCCTAATTCAGTCACTCTGTGGCAAAAAGAGCCCTCAGGTCAGTCGCTCTGTTGTGGAAGGAGCGCTCGGGTCACTCAGTCCTTGGGTGCAGGAGCATTCAGTTTAGTAAGTCAGTGGTCAGTGTAGTGGAGGGAGCGCTCAGGTCAGTCGCTCTGTTGTGGAAGGAGTACTCAGGTCATTTATTTGGTGTCAGGAGCCCTAATGTCAGTCACTCTGTGGTTGTAGGAGTGATCAGCTCAGTCAATTAGTGGTGGAAGGTCAGTCACTCGGTGGCAAAAAGAGTGCTCAGGTCAGTCATTGTGGTTGCAGGAGTGCTCAGCTCAGTCACTCCAGTGGTCACTCTGGTTGCAGGATCACTCAGGTCAGTCGCTCTGTCGTTGTAGGAGTGATACGGTCAGTAATTATTAGTGTTGGGAGTGCTCAGGTAAGTCACTCTGTGGCAGGAGCGCTCAGGTCAGTGACTTTGGTGTCAGGATGGTGAGTGAATGAACACAGGTTTGAGCGTTTTGAAAGGTATTATTTAAAGCCAAGACATTGTTATCATTTTGTTCTATCATGGAGCAGAATGTGGGTCATATATGAATAATGGAACTAGTCTGAACCTTCTAGAAGTTTGCACCAGTGGAACATTAAGAGACCGTAAACACTGGCTCTGACTGATCAATGGATCTTAGAAAGAGTGCACTTTTGGGGAAAAGTGCTCCTGTGACATATCAAGCGTGCATGCAGCCCATACTTGCTGCAGTGTTGGGATAAGCCACACAATTGGACTTATCGATGGATATTAAGCTCTAGATCACTGGTATATGTAGTGTATGCAGATTAACACTTTCACCTTGGCTTTCCGCTGGCTGCTTTGGACCAGGACCCGAGTCAGTGCTCGAGCCAGGACTTGAGTCGTTGAAATCGTTCCTTGGGCCAGAACTGAAGTCGCTTCTTGGACGAGGGCTGGAGCTGCTGCACGGGCCAGGACGGGAATCAATTCTTCATTGAAAGCTGTCCAAACGCAAGCATGCAGACTCAGGAAGAACATGCAAACTCCAAAACAACCTGGAAAATAAACAAACACATAAAATGGCTGTACAATAGTATAAGGAAGAAACCTTTTCTCAAATAGCAATAAAATAAGTAAACGTTTAACACAAATATTTTAGGGCTATATATTCAAATAGACAATTATCCATTTATCAGTAGTAAAGAAAAGAGTGTAGTGTTACTTCCTTTGTGCATGTTTTTGGATTGGTCCTTAATCAGTGCTAGTGCTGACACTTGTGTGTGTGTGTCCTCTCTGTGCAGCACACGTCCAGCTGTGAGTGGACTTCCCTTTTTAAACCAGTAAGAGTGCAGGCAGGCCCGCAATATCCACACAAAGGCTGAGAGAAGCAGCAAGACAACTTAGCATCACAGCAGGAAGCACAGAGCTCTACACAATCCAGGAGCCATCATCTGTAACTGGACCAACCATGGGCTGCATTCTTTTATTGTATTTGAGCATACAAATCAAAAGAAAAGTGTTTACTATCAATAATTGTTCTATTCTGAGACAAAGTTACATTCAAACGGACACAGCTTGGTCATATAGGAGCACAAGCCAGAGCTAACCCAGTCTGCTTTCATGAGGACATATATTTGCAGCTCAAGTTTCAAAGGAAGCTGCTGCTGTCGAGGTGCATTTGAACTGAATTCATAACGAGTGGCTTGATTATTCTGTGGCAATTTCATGACACATGTCCAAAAGTCATAAAAGCTCCATTATACTCCCTGTGCTGTAATTCTTCCAACCCCATGCAATCAGATGTTTGTTTGCAAGTTTGCTTGGAAAATACCTTTTAACTGTCCAGAACTGAGATCAGCCATGGAGGAGGTCTGGAGTCAAAAGGATTTTTATTTCACTTTTCACAAATTCATGAAAAAGCTCAAGCCCTTCTGGAGCAGGATTCAACCTCATGTTTCTGCGGGCCATCCACATTCCAGGCAGGTTCTCCGTCCACTTAGCCACGAGGCACGGCACCCACAGACATCATACACCACCGAAAATAAGAAGAAAAAAAACATTTATTTTTTAAAGGCGTAACATGACTTCTACTGCCACTGTGGATACTGTTTAGCCATAACCACACTGACACTGACTGGAAGATTAATGCCACACTGTGGAACATTCCAGGTAAAAAAATAACATCTGCACCGAGACAAACCCTTGACTGGAAAAGTTACTTCAGGCCTATAATGATTCAGGATTAGCCCCATCACTCAGTCCTCCTGTTATCAAGTTGTTTTAGTGGTAGATTTAGTAGGGTTATTTGCCAGTGATTATTATTATTATTATTATTATTAATAATAAACGTTTCTGGAGCCAGATTTGAACTCACTTTGCTGTTGACTGTCCAACACTGAAGGTAGGTGGTCTATCTAAAGCGGTGTCTAAACAAGCCCAATCCACTGGTTCAGAATGCTTTTATACTGCAAGCAGAGGTTACAGGTGCACAGGGAAGGGCATCTGACACAAAGGTGATGCAGAGAGGATATGTCTAAAGCCTCAGTGTGCAAACATCATACAAAATGGCTGGCTCTAGTGATGTTAGAGCCGTATGTGATGGAGGCAGGCTTGTGTGCCCCTGTCGTTGGTGATGGCAGCCGGGGCACTGACGGGGCAGAGGAGGGTGACTGTGGCTGCTGCTGGCCCCTGCAGACGGTGATGGAAGGCTGAGGCTGGAGCAGGTGTTTGGATGGTGGTGCGATGGAGGACAGCTAGACGTTTGTAAAACATTATATTTAGAGTGGTTCATTCAAATCTCACATCTAAAATCCACCTGAATAAACTCCTACTCACTCAGCTGGTTTCAATTTAGCTTTTATGAATAACAAGGCTATTCAACTTTATTTTACAGAGGACCAGTTTTTTCAGATGTTTTTGTCCTCGAGGTCAGAAACCAGGACTAAACCAGGTCCAAACCAGGACTGAACCAAGTCTAAACTGGGACTAAACCAGGTCTAACCCAGGACTAAACCAGAACTAAACAAGGTCTAAACCAGGACTGAATCAGGTCTAAACCAAGACAAAATCAGAACTAAACGAATAACAGATCAAATCTGTTTTTGAAGATGGTTGAGGGCCGGATCACGTCCCTTGGAAGGCTTGATTTGGCCCCCAGGCCTTCAGTTGAATAGCCCCGTTTTATAAGAATGGTCCTCATCATTGTTCAGAACCTCAGACACAAACTGTTGACTCAGACAATTCTCTTGTAGTGTTCTTTTTATTCCTTGCAGTGTTAGAAATTCTACGACCATGTGCTGTCAACAAACAGTTCTTTCTCTCACTTTTCCTGGGTCAAACCTTGTGTTTTCAGAGACGGAGAAAATCAAAATGAAAAGTTGGAGAAGTCTCTGGGTTTCTCTGTCCTGGAGATTGAGAAAGTTCTGGTAGATTCTTCTGCACAAGTGTTGGTCTTCAGCTGCTGCGTTAGATACGTGGATTAACAACTACAAACGAATGCATACTATAGTAACATTCACTCTTGAAACATGTTTATCTGAAGTACAATCTGAGCACGTGTTGGTGAAAAATACAAGGTTTAGTGTTAATGAGATCAGAGAAACATCAGCTCGACTGATTGTAGCGTCATATTTCATGTATTTGGTGACTTTGGCAGAGATTTGATTTAACTCAAAATAACTTTATGAAACAAAGTCTATTTAACTTAAATTACTGATGAACTAAAGCTACAACTGACAGAACATTTATTACAGTTTGTGGATATTTAAATAATGAAAATATAGTGAAACTAACAACTGTTGATTGATGAAAATGACTGAAACTGTGGAATAACAGGACTAAACCAGGACTAAACCGGGGCTAAACCAGGACTAAACCAGAAATAAACCAGGATTGAACTGGGACTAAACTCAGGCCTAAACCAGGTCTAAACCAGGACTAGAGCAGGGCTAAACCAGGCCCTGGCCCCTCCTCTTCTTCGCTGTGGGAGCCACAGGGGTTATAGCGCCTCCGTGTGGCCTCGAGCAGAGTGTGGTCCGGCAGCGGCACAGTCTCGTACAGGAGTGTGTTCAGGGTCTCCTCGTAGATTCGGGCTTCTGGAAACTCCACCTGAAAATAAACAAACTGATCCTTAATCTTACAGCAGCAACATTTTCGTGTCTTGTTTACGTCGAAAGTGAAGCAGACCGCTTCAACACGCCTGGTCTGCTCCAAAGTGAACCAGACGAAACTATTACTGGACTAAACAGACTAGACTCAGGACCACACCCAGGACCACACCCAGGACCACACCCAGGACCACACCCAGGACCACACCCAGGACCACACCCAGGACCACACCCAGGACCACACCAAGTCTAGAACATTGACCAAACCAGGACTAGACCAGAGACCAAACCAGAACTAAACCAGAACCAAACCCAGGACTAAACCCTGGACTGAACCAGGACTAAACTAGAGGCCTGTTCTGAGTCTGGCTGAACAGATCATGGATTGATCGACACATGAGCGTCTCTGGATCAGTCGTACTATGAAGTTCTGTTGACCAAAGACTTTCTGAATGACACCGTGCACTTCACATAAAGGGGTGGAGTTAGTGCCTGTTGGCCAATCAAAACACTCGAGAAGGGAAGAGCAGCGTACTTCTCACAGAAGGATCTATCGTCCTCCGTAAATATGCGGAAGTAGAAGTAAAACTCAGACTAAAAGGGAAACCCAGTGGCAGCAGCTAAAGTCATAAAAGAGGGGAAAGTATTGTTGATCCACTCGATGTGAGTCTGAGTCGCTACACGTTACACGCAAAGCTCCATCAAGTCAAATGACACTCTTCACGGGACAATACGGAGGCATTAGAACCAAGCTCCGTTTGAGTCATAATGAACCTGTCCTTTACTGCAATTGTAAACCTATAGGAGTAATAAGTATAAGAATATTGTAGTACAAAATGGGAGGTAATGAGGCCATGACAAGCTGCACGTTCACAGCTCCGATCACATCATTTGCTGTAGACCAAAAAATATCAACAAACTTTGATTTTTTTGGGACGGGAGGTGACCATGGAACAATGCGTCCAGCAAAACATAACTTCATTTAGTAGCGTTAGCGATGTAGGCCATAACGATGGTGAGATCTGATTGGTTCGCTGCATGCGCCGTTTGAGCTGAACCTAACCTGGTCCGGAGCAGGTTTGGAGGAGCCTGTTGCCATAGAGATTTAATACTTTGCTTAGAGATTCATAGTACACCAGGTTTAACCCTGAAGTTACCTCTAACCCACTGATCCAGCTCCGTAGTACAGGCCTCAGGACTAAACCAGGACTTGCCTTGGTGTGCTTCTTCTCGGTGGAGTAGACGATGGAGGTGCAGCAGACTTCGGACAGTTTCCGTCCTTGTCCATAGAACGACCAGCAGCAGATCTCGTCTCCGATCACGTTTTTGATGAACAAGACTCTGGAGCTAAAACTCAGCGACAGACGCTCGAAAAGCTCGATGTTCTTCAGCAGGTTATCGTCCGAGTTACTGAGGAGAGAAACAGGACTGAACCAGGACTGAACCAGAACTATAACAGGTCTAAAACAGGACTGAATCAGGTCTGAGCCAGGACTGAACCAGGACTAAAACAGGTGTAAAATGGCATTGAACCAGGTATAAAACAGGAATTAATCGGGTCTGAACCAGGTCTAAACAGGACTAAAACAAGTCTAAAGAACAGTACTGAACAGAGCCTGAACCGGGTCTGAACCAGGACTTAAACAGGACTAAAATAGGTCTAGAACGGGTCTTAAACAGTACTGAACCGGGTCTAAATGAGGACTGAACTAGGTCTAAACTGGGACTGAACCAGATATAAACTGGGACTGAACCGGGTTTTAAATAGGACCAAAACCAGACTGAACCAGGTTTGTACCCGGTCTAAGACATGTCTAAAACAGAACTGAACCAGAAGTCTAAACCATGACTAAACCAGGTCTAATCGGGACTACACAAGACTGAACCAGGTCTAAACCAGGACTGAACCAGGTCTAAAACAGGACTCAAACAGGATTAAACCATTTACCAACCCAAACTTGTCTCACCTTGTGTAGGAGTATTTATTGTTGCTTCGGTTGTACACCAACTTCACCACCGGCTGAAAAACACAAGCACACGGCAAACATGTTGTGAGACACAGGACTCTGGGATTAGTTTAAAGGAGACACGTTGTCGCGAGTATTAAGTATTAAACTATGACAGAAGTAGATCAGTACTTCACATTTTGTTCACTGTAAACTACAGTATTGTTCTAAAATGGCTTGATAACAGAAACAGGACCATTGACTTCCTGTTCGAAACTGTAGAACTGATAAGCCCCGCCTCTTCATTGTGACATGTCAAGCAGCAGATTTTTGTTTATGTTTTTATTATTGAGAAATGAGAAATTTTTGAACTTACAAGTTTGACCAGCAGTATAAAAAACAGGAAGTCCTAACTTCAAATGTTATATAATGTAAAGTAATGTAATATAAATATGTTTAAACTTAAGACTGTGATAAATGTGTTAGAATCAGATGTGACCAAATCCTTGTGTCGTGTCAGAATCTTCAGTTCCAGATTGTACAGTTTGGTGCAGGAGCTACTTTAAGGCTCATCTTTATGTCTCTGTGAGAGGAAAATGCATTTGGAGAAAGTAATGTCCCCGAAAAACCTATGGATGAAGTGGACTAAATGAAATAAAACAGTTTTGTCGCTTTTAGTAATGTTTTTTGTCGCGTTTTTGAAACTTTTAATGACTTTTGTCACTTTTAATTGCGCTTTTTTCGCTTTTAATCGCATGTTTGTCATTTTAGTTACGTTTTTGTCAATTTAAGGCACTTTTGTCATTTTAAGTGACGTTTCTCAGGCATTTAGTCGCGTTTTTGTTGCATTTATTGACGATTTTCATCATTTTTGTTTTTGTTGCTTTTAGTCACCTTTGACACTTAAAGTTTTGACGCTTTTAGTTGTGTTTTTTGTTGCTTTTAGTTGCGTTTTGTCGCTTTTAGTTGTGTTTTTGTCACATTGTTTTTGGATTCAATTAATGAATGAAAAACTTTAGGAGCAGACTGGACAAGTGTGTCGTTTCCACATGAAAGTGTTGAGAGAGCAAACTGACCCAAAACAAAAAAAGTAAAAGATGTTGAGCTTTGTGCCAGTTTTGTTTCCTGTGGATAAGGGCGTTACCTTGGTGGAGGACCTGATGGCAGAGTCCTCCTCTTTCCTGGAGGTGACCACAGGAATCACACACAGAGGCGGCTCCTGGCTCCCCTTCTGCACAGAGTATACAACACACAGAATTGTTATCTATTATGTTTATTTAGTCCCAAAGCAAAACAGGTGGGCGTGGTTTAAGCTGCATTCTGTAGTTTGTTATTACTTTGCATTGACAGTCATTCTTACTGCAATGGCATCTCCTTTAAAATCAATAAGGTTTTGCGTAATTTTACTTTATTTTACTTAAAGTCTAAAATCTGACAGGTTCTATGACACATGTCCCTAAAACGTAGTGAATGTGATTAGATTTAATTACATTTTTCCCATTTGTTCCCAGTTTGTGTAAAGTTTGTAATGTTACTTCCTGGTTGAACTTTTGATGCTGTGTCGTTTGCCATATTTGTCACATTTTTGGTGCTTTTAAGTCACATTTTGTTGCGTTTTTGTCGCTTTTAGTCAAGTTTTTGTCACTTTAAAAAGGAAAACTACAATGCATGTTTTTTGTATTGTTATTAGCCTTTAAGTATCTTTAGTTTGACATCTCAAGGTTTGGAACTAAAAATAAAAAACTGCGTTGGGAGATGCCATTTTGACTTAACGTAAGCAGTGGATCTGAGCAAGTTGTAGTTATCGTGTTTAGACTGAAGAAATGTTCAGAGCGAGTCTGGAGATGATTTAAGGACTTAAAACAGCAGAGGATTCTGGGATAAATGACATCAGCATCATCTGCGTCACACATGAAGGAGTTCAATACACAGTGCTGGAGAGAGAGGATTTACAAACCAGCATCAAACAAACGGGAATCAAGATAAATGCTGCTCCAGGTGAGTTTTTGATGACGGAACAATGTTAGAACAGGGAGAAAAGCTCAACAGTCAATTTAGCATAATTTTGTCCTTTAAAAATCATGTTTTTGACACTTTTAGTCACATTTCTGTTGGCTTTTGTCATGTTTACCTTGCTTTGTCAGAGCAGTACTTCTCACCTGCAGAGTACTTTGTCATCAGTCCTTCTCACCTGCAGAGTACTTTGTCAGAGCAGTACTTCTCACCTGCAGAGTACTTTGTCAGTGTAGTCCTTCTCACCTGCAGAGTACTTCGTCAGTGCAGTACTTCTCACCTGCAGAGTACTTTGTCATCAGTCCTTCTCACCTGCAGAGTACTTTGTCATCAGTCCTTCTCACCTGCAGAGTACTTTGTCATCAGTCCTTCTCACCTGCAGAGTACTTTGTCATCAGTCCTTCTCACCTGCAGAGTACTTTGTCAGAGCAGTCCTTCTCACCTGCAGAGTACTTTGTCAGAGCAGTCCTTCTCACCTGCAGAGTACTTTGTCATCAGTCCTTCTCACCTGCAGAGTACTTTGTCAGAGCAGTCCTTCTCACCTGCAGAGTACTTTGTCATCAGTCCTTCTCACCTGCAGAGTACTTTGTCATCAGTCCTTCTCACCTGCAGAGTACTTTGTCAGAGCAGTCCTTCTCACCTGCAGAGTACTTTGTCATCAGTCCTTCTCACCTGCAGAGTACTTTGTCATCAGTCCTTCTCACCTGCAGAGTACTTTGTCATCAGTCCTTCTCACCTGCAGAGTACTTTGTCAGTGCAGTCCTTCTCACCTGCAGAGTACTTTGTCAGTGCAGTACTTCTCACCTGCAGAGTACTTTGTCAGTGCAGTCCTTCTCACCTGCAGAGTACTTTGTCAGAGCAGTACTTCTCACCTGCAGAGTACTTTGTCAGAGCAGTACTTCTCACCTGCAGAGTACTTTGTCAGAGCAGTCCTTCTCACCTGCAGAGTACTTTGTCAGAGCAGTACTTCTCACCTGCAGAGTACTTTGTCAGAGCAGTCCTTCTCACCTGCAGAGTACTTTGTCATCAGTCCTTCTCACCTGCAGAGTACTTTGTCAGTGCAGTCCTTCTCACCTGCAGAGTACTTTGTCAGAGCAGTCCTTCTCACCTGCAGAGTACTTTGTCAGTGCAGTCCTTCTCACCTGCAGAGTACTTTGTCAGAGCAGTCCTTCTCACCTGCAGAGTACTTTGGCATCAGTCCTTCTCACCTGCAGAGTACTTTGACAGAGCAGTACTTCTCACCTGCAGAGTACTTTGTCATCAGTCCTTCTCACCTGCAGAGTACTTTGTCAGAGCAGTACTTCTCACCTGCAGAGTACTTTGTCAGAGCAGTACTTCTCACCTGCAGAGTACTTTGTCAGAGCAGTACTTCTCACCTGCAGAGTACTTTGCCAGAGCAGTCCTTCTCACCTGCAGAGTACTTTGGCATCAGTCCTTCTCACCTGCAGAGTACTTTGTCAGAGCAGTCCTTCTCACCTGCAGAGTACTTTGTCATCAGTCCTTCTCACCTGCAGAGTACTTTGTCATCAGTCCTTCTCACCTGCAGAGTACTTTGTCAGAGCAGTCCTTCTCACCTGCAGAGTACTTTGTCAGAGCAGTCCTTCTCACCTGCAGAGTACTTTGTCATCAGTCCTTCTCACCTGCAGAGTACTTTGTCATCAGTCCTTCTCACCTGCAGAGTACTTTGTCAGAGCAGTCCTTCTCACCTGCAGAGTACTTTGTCAGTGCAGTCCTTCTCACCTGCAGAGTACTTTGTCAGTGCAGTCCTTCTCACCTGCAGAGTACTTTGTCATCAGTCCTTCTCACCTGCAGAGTACTTTGTCAGAGCAGTCCTTCTCACCTGCAGAGTACTTTGTCAGAGCAGTCCTTCTCACCTGCAGAGTACTTTGTCATCAGTCCTATTCACCTGCAGAGTACTTTGTCATCAGTCCTTCTCACCTGCAGAGTACTTTGTCAGAGCAGTCCTTCTCACCTGCAGAGTACTTTGTCAGAGCAGTCCTTCTCACCTGCAGAGTACTTTGTCATCAGTCCTTCTCACCTGCAGAGTACTTTGTCATCAGTCCTTCTCATCTGCAGAGTACTTTGTCATCAGTCCTTCTCACCTGCAGAGTACTTTGTCAGTGCAGTCCTTCTCACCTGCAGAGTACTTTGTCATCAGTCCTTCTCACCTGCAGAGTACTTTGTCAGTGCAGTCCTTCTCACCTGCAGAGTACTTTGTCATCAGTCCTTCTCATCTGCAGAGTACTTTGTCATCAGTCCTTCTCACCTGCAGAGTACTTTGTCAGAGCAGTACTTCTCACCTGCAGAGTACTTTGTCAGTGCAGTCCTTCTCACCTGCAGAGTACTTTGTCATCAGTCCTTCTCACCTGCAGAGTACTTTGTCATCAGTACTTCTCACCTGCAGAGTAGTTTGGCAGTGCAGTCCTTCTCACCTGCAGAGTACTTTGGCAGAGCAGTACTTCTCACCTGCAGAGTACTTTGGCAGTGCAGTACTTCTCACCTGCAGAGTACTTTGGCAGTGCAGTCCTTCTCACCTGCAGAGTACTTTGGCAGAGCAGTACTTCTCACCTGCAGAGTACTTTGTCAGTGCAGTCCTTCTCACCTGCAGAGTACTTTGTCATCAGTCCTTCTCACCTGCAGAGTACTTTGTCATCAGTCCTTCTCACCTGCAGAGTACTTTGTCAGAGCAGTACTTCTCACCTGCAGAGTACTTTGTCAGAGCAGTACTTCTCACCTGCAGAGTACTTTGTCAGTGCAGTCCTTCTCACCTGCAGAGTACTTTGTCATCAGTCCTTCTCACCTGCAGAGTACTTTGTCAGAGCAGTACTTCTCACCTGCAGAGTACTTTGACAGAGCAGTCCTTCTCACCTGCAGAGTACTTTGACAGAGCAGTACTTCTCACCTGCAGAGTACTTTGGCAGAGCAGTACTAGCCCCTGTAGTCCGTAGTACTTGGCCTCGTTCAGGATCTCTTGGACGCTGGCTCTGGTTTTGGGCAGGACCACGGCGCCATCTCGGAGGAAGTTCAGGATGGACCCAAAGTGCTTCCCGCTGCGGTCGATCAGCACCCAACCTGAGACAGATCATGGACGTAAAACCAGGTCTGAACCAGGACTAAACCAGGTCTGAGCGCTCGCTACTACGGCTGCACAAGAGACCCTTCCAGGACTCAAGTATGAACCAGAGTCACATTTTTGTCATTTTTGTCACAGGAAGGTGTGTTTTTGTCGATTTTAGTCACGCTTTTGTCACTTTTTTAGTTTATCATATTTTTTCTCACTTTAAGTTGCATGTTTGTCACATTTGGTCGCATTTTTGTTGCTTGAAGTCATGTTTTTGTCTCTTTTAGTAAGCTTTTTAAAAAACGTTTTTGTCGCATGGTTGTCATGTTATTGTCGCTTTTAGTCACCTTTGTCTCTTTAAGTAATGGTTTTGTCATTTTAAGTCATGTTTTTAACACTTTTAGTTGAGTTTTTGATGCATTTTTGTTGTGTTGTTGTCGCTTTTAGTTAAGTTTGTCACTTTAAGTAACATTTTGATATTTGTTGGGTTTGAACAATGCCTCTTTCAAAGCTGAAGCTATTTGACTAAATTTGTAATAAAGTAAAAAAGTCCAGGCAGAAGCCATATAAAAGTCCTATTAATTTTAAATGAATTTAAGGGTATTTTTTATTTGTGGGTTTGCAGTACAGACTTATCCTGATTCATCACTTGATTTGATTTCACTGGAATTGAGAGGGTTACAGCTTTCTTTTCACAAATCACATTGCCAGTAGCTTCTTTTTATCAGAAGGTGGACAAGAAGGAATAGATAAAAAGAGAGAGGGCCCTCGAACTAAAGGCTTACAGCCCTACATCACACACTCATTTACAGCAGTCAAGCCGCACTTTATTGAAAGACATTCCATCAGAGGTGTTTATATACTTTATAATTAGCCACATATATCTGTTCATGCCGTCAGCAGCAAATCTGCATGAACTGTTCACACAGAACAGTCCAGATCTTTACTGTCAGCTGTGGCTCTGACAATTATACAGAGACAAATGACATCGTTTTAAAACACAAATGTGGCTTTGTTGTACAAGTTATGCAGAAAATGTTAATAAATGATAAGCATAAATGATTAGCTACAGGTCAAACATAACGGACTCCAAGAAATCTTAACAACTGAAATATGGCATGTAAATGTCTCAATTTTCCCAGAGTGCGGTAATATTGCTGCTCTAAGTATTAATTAAGCTTGTGAGCTTTTAGTGCTTACTTTGATGACGGTATTTGTCAGTTAAAAGTCATAAAAAAGTTGTTCAAAAGCTCAGATCTGCGTTGACTGCTCTGTGAGAAGTTAGAGGCAGAAACCAACACATTCCAGGTAACGTTTGTGACACGATTTTGTGTTTATGAAAAGGAAAAGCACAAAAAGTAAAGACGTGTCACTCCCTGTAGAAACAATGTGTCTCTGACGAGCCAAAATTCAACTCTATTCTTGATGAATCGTGATAAAAGTGTTCCATTAAAGCCCCATAATAACCCATGAAAGTAATCTCAATGTAAAAATCACAGATCATTAAGGAAAAATACATCTGCACTAAAACACAACTAGATTTGCATCACTTTACTTTTTTTAAACTATACTTTAAGCCCAGATTCTTGTGATTCAATTTAGGGCTGCAACTAACAGTTATTTTGGTAATCGATTATTCTTTTGATTAATTGATTCGTTGTTGAGCACACGGAAGGCCTGTGAATGAGATTTTTACTCCATTTTACCCAAATAGATCTGAAGTGAAGCCTTTGGATGACGTCTTGGTAGAAATTATTTAAAGATGACCAAGTATTTTGACGAAAACCACACACAACATGTGTCCTTTTTGCATGACTCTTGCTCTGTTTGTGTAATAAAACCTTTTCTTTCAGCACACAATGTTTTGGAGTCAGAGTATAGAGGTCAACGATTAATTGCAATTAATCAATTAACTTGTTGCAGCCCTAATTCATTTCACTTTTTGGCATTTGTTTTAAAAGACTGGAGTGATGTTTCTCTCACTGTTGAGGCTGATAAAAGAGCAGAGCCAGACAGAACGTGGCTTTCCTCAGGTTCAGGTTCAGGTCCTTGAGAGGTGGAGACAGTGCACTCGTACAGAGTACAGAGACACTCGCTCACGACCTCCATGGAAGGGTGACAGAGGAGTGCAGTGAGACGAGCATGACCCCGGCGTACAGCGCTTTGGTGAACTCCGTCTGGACGCTGTGGAGCAGGACCATAGTTTCGCCCTGAACATTGTAAAAAAAAAAAAAAAAAACAGAACCCCTGCGCCGTGATCCAGGTAAACCCCGATTCTGGACGCTACAGAGGATAAGAGCAGACTCCGTGTTGTTAAACCTGAAGGAGCCGCTTGTACCTCTGCAGCACAAAGCCCAGGACTTGACATTGTATCCAGAGTTTCCAAAGCCGTCCCTCTGAATGTCTCTGTAGGACACCGCGATGTTGACGTCTCCACCTCGCTCCACCTCCAGGTAACAGTGGCCCTCAGCTCCTCCCGGCTCAGCACCTGCTCGTACTGCATGAACCTGTCTGGGTGAGCGGGGAACAGAGCGTAAGAGGCTCGTTCAACAATCCTTCGTTCTGTCCACATAATCAGCCGATTGTTCAGAGAGTTTGGGTGGAACGTGAGGACTTTTGCACATCGGAGGAAGTCCTCTCTGGAGCGCAGCTCGGGTTCAGTCAAACCCTGAACTGGACTTGGGGCCAGTAAGACTCCGGGGTAAGGCTTCCTCCCCTCGTGTGGAGCGTGGAGGTTTTCTTTCAGTGGGTGCATGGAGCGCTCATTTACAGCAGGGGGCGCAGTCCTCTCCAGATGCTCCACTAGATCAGCTAAGGTAACTTGGTGAGGTGCGGCCTGGGACTGAAGCTCTGGAAACACTGAGGACAATCGCTCATCTGCTGCTGGATACAGTCCAGACAGAAGCTGTGTCCACAGGGCAGAGACGCCGGCCCCTTCAGCAGCTCCAGACACAGGGGGCAGGTCAGGGCCCTCCGGCTCGCTGCCATCTGGGCCATCTGTCCCTGTGTCTCTGGGTCGCTGCCTCCATGTAACTGTCTGTGGGTCACTCTCTCTCCCGGTTTAGTGTCTCGTTCCTCCGCCCTTTGCTTTCACGCCACACTCTCCTCTTGAACAGATCTGAGACACTCGCAGTGGGAGGAGTTGGTTTTAGGGCTGTTGTTCAGAAATGCTTCGTCATCATGAAGCCCGTCTTTCTTTTGTTTTGAGAAAAGTCGATCAGATAACATTGGGAGAGTTTGGTGTGGTGCTTCAGGGTCAGCCCCACAACGCCGAGATGTTTCCATTTCCTTTTATTTATTCATTTCATTCATAGCAACAAAATAAAACAAATAAATCTTGAACAGAGATGATGAATGAAAGGGCACAGAAAGAAGCAAAAGCTTATGATATCTGCCCCTTATCAATAGAAATCGTACACTTCCAGTGCGATGCATTACAAACAATAAACAAACAAACAAAAAAAGAAAGGTTTTCTGCTACATAACACAAAAGACGACTTCGGATGTCCTGTTACACAACATTTTTGTATCTTCCCACTAACAATTTTTTCACACTTTTCTTAAAGATATTAATGGACTTGGAGGTTTTAATTTTGCACTCCAGGTTGTTCCACAGACTGACTCCTTGAATCGAAACACATCTTTCCTTTGGTTTTGTTCTAAACTGTGGCTTAGCAAAAAGATCAGTTCCTCTTAAATGATATCTACTTTCTCTCTTTTTGAATCATTTTTGCAGTCTATCAGGTAATAGCTCTTGATGAGCTTTATACATGGTTTTGAGGAGGTTATATTCTACCAATTCATTGAATTTTAATGTTTCTAATTGTATAAATATTGGATTTGTGTGCGCTCTGTAACCACTCCCACTGATAACACGAAGAGCTCTTTTCTGTAAAAGGAAAATTGGTTCAATGTAGGTTTTGCAAGCACTTCCCCACACTTCACAGTGAGATGTCACTGTTGTACGAGGACACTCGGGCGCCCTCTGGTGGAGCAATTGTGTAATTATGTATTATAAATATAGATCGAAAACAAGAGCAATGAAATGGGCCTGTACCAGATTTGAATTTACAGTCCCTGACAAAAGTCTTGTCGCTTATCCATTTTGTAGAAACAAAAACTTATAACCTGACTTTAAATTAATCGATTGGTTTTAGAAATGTCTCATATGAAAGCTAAAACCCTCCCAAATTATGTTCAATATACTAAAATAAATTTGCTTCACTGAAGAAAGATTGATCATGTAATGAACACAGAAAGGTCAGATTTTGGCAAGACAAAAGTCTTGTCGCCTTGTCATATGATGTACCCAATCCTAGATTACAGTCTCACCTGTGATCAGTTCCTGATCAATCAATTAGTGGGTGTGTATAAAAAGAACCCCAGCACACCAGACCTTCACATCAACTGCAACTTGACCTCTGACAACATGCCTAAGATCCACCCTGAGACCAAAGCGTTAATTATCAAGAGGCTGAAGACCAGATCCACCGCTGAGGTGGCTGACACCTTCAATGTGTCTCAGCGTCAAGTACAAAGAATAAGAAAAGATTCTGAAAAGACTGGAGATGTTTTTGACAAGCCCAGGTCCGGCAGACCCCGCAAGACAACTGCTCGGGAGGACCGTTTGTTGATTCAAAAATCCAAGGCCAGCCCCTTTTCCACTGCAGCAGAGCTCCACCGGGCCTGGTCACCTCAAGTCCCTGTGTCAACCAGAACAGTTTGTAGAATTCTGTCTCGAAATGGCCTCCATGGTCGAATCAGTGCACAGAAACCAGCACTAAACAAAAAGCAATTAAAAAACCGTGTGGCATTTGCCAAGGCCCACAGCCTGCTAAAAGGATGGACACTGGAAAAGTGGCAGAAGGTGGATTTCACAGATGAATCCTCGGTTGAATTACATCACAGCCGCCGCAAATATTGCAGGAGACCTACTGGAGCCCGCATGGATCCAAGCTTCACCCAGAAAACAGTTAAGTTTGGTGGCGGAAAAATCATGGTCTGGGGTTACATCCAGTCTGGGGGTGTGCGAGACATTTGCAGGGTGGAAGGCAATATCAATAGCCTAAAGTATCAAGAAGTATTAGCTACCTCTTACATTCCCAACCATAAAAGGGGTCAAATGTTGCAGCAGGATGGTGCTCCATCGCATACTTCTATCTCTACATCAAAGTTCCTCAAGACGAAGAAGATCAAGGTGCTCCAGGACTGGCCAGCCCAGTCACCAGACATGAACATCATTGAGCATGTCTGGGGTAGAATGAAAGAGGAAGCATGGAAGGCAAAACCAAAGAATCTTGATGAACTCTGGGAGGCATGTAAGACTGCTTTCTTTGCTATTCCCGATGACTTCATCAACAAATTGTATGAATCATTGTGGAACCGCATGGATGCAGTCCTTCAAGCTCATGGAAGTCATACAAGATATTAAATATGGATCTCACAGCACCACTACTTAATTCACTGACGATATGCAACATATTTTTGTATTTGAAGTGAATTATTTGTTCAATTTTCTGTAGGCGACAAGACTTTTGTCTTGTCAAAATCTGACCTTTCTGTGTTCATTACATGATCAATCTTTCTTCAGTGAAGCAAATTTATTTTAGTATATTGAGCATAATTTGGGAGGGTTTTAGCTTTCATATGAGACATTTCTAAAACCAATCGATTCATTTAAAGTCAGGTTATAAGCTTTTGTTTCTACAAAATGGATAAGCGACAAGACTTTTGTCAGGGACTGTACTCTAGTTAAGATAAATTGGAAAAAGCAGCTAAATAAGAAATATAATTATAAAGAAATACATGTAATATATATTCTGTGCAGTGGCGGACATACTATTAGGCAACAAGCCACTATTGCCTTGGGGCCCCAACGTCAGGGGGACCTCAATAATAGGCCTCAACCGACCATCAGACTCTGAAACAACTGCTCTTCTCTCAGTATCACAGTAAAGTAGTGCAGTGAACACCCTTGAAGTGTCACTGACAGGTTAAACACATTTGACTAAAACGTAGTGAACATGATTATACTTAAAGGGAAAATATTCTGCATTTTTCATATTGTTATTAGCCTTTAAACATGCTCTTGAGTGCCTTAAATTTGCCATCATGTTTTGAAACAAAAACAAGTTTATTATATTATTACTAAAAGGAATTGGTTGCACTGTTCACAGACATTCACCGAGTGCATCCGGCCACTGGATGGCGCCTCACTGGACAGCAATATACTCTTACCAACGCTGCTCAAAACACAAGGTTTAGCCCAGCAGCAGCAGCTAATGTGTTTAGAGGCAGAAATGCTCAGAATGATGTTTAGTGATGATTTAAGGACTTAAAACAACAAAAGATTCTCGGATAAGAGACGTAGATGATCTGAAAATACACACGAGGTAGATGGAGTGACTATTCCTCAAAACAGCATGAATGCTGTGGAACGTTGCTCCAGGTATGTTTTTCAACAGTGTTAGAACAGGATTAAAAGCTCCAAAAAGTCACTGTAGCAGAAAGTCAAATCTTAAAGGGAACATAAACATTTTGCCCATTTGTCTCCAGTCTGACAGTTTGTGTAAAGTTTATAATGTCACTTCCTGGTTGAACATGAGCACAAATATGACATAGTTAGAGGTAATTCCACAACTGTTACCATAGCAACCAGACTGTAAACAAGGGCCACATCCACATACATTACACAACAGTTATGATCTGACAAATAATAATCCCTGATAACACTTTATTTTGTTGAATGAAGGTTTGAACTGTCAGGAAAATGTGTCTGTTGCGGTAAACTGTCGCTGTTTTCAACGGTACGTCACTTATTGATGACATCACAGAGGGATCCTGTTTTACAACTCAGCACCACTTCCTGTAATTTTAAACTTTTATTCATCAAATTTTCTTCACTAACTGCAACAGTTACAGGGGGCGCTACTTTCAGCAGGTCACCTCTAACAGGCCTGTCGGCAGAACACACGTTTTTTATTGTACTCGATGGGAAAAATGCTTTCTGATCTTTTTGAATGGAGTCTCCACTGGTGGTTTAAGGTTTAGGTTTAAGCTAGCCCAATATAGAACAGAGTATATAATATCCAATCCAGATTTTTAATGGAATCACATTTAGATTTTTTTTGCTTTTCTACCACACAACATCATGACATCATAAAGTGGATAAAAGGGCGTACCTTCTCGGTCGATGAGCACCTCGGTCCGGCCGCTGAACATGTCTCTGAGCCGAGACTCATGTCGGGTCAAAACACGGAGTGGGCAGAGGAACAGAGCCCCGCCCACATTCAGACGCACGTACTGGCCCCCCACAGCGCCCCCCGCAGGTCGTCTCTGTGCACCGTCCACAGCGCCCCCTGCTGGTCGTCTCTGTGCACCGTGCACAGCGCCTCCTGCAGGTCTCCTCTGTGTAGTGTCCACAGCGCCCCCTGCAGATGTGGGACAGTTCTCTGCGGCGCCGCTGTGTGGAGAGGGGTGTGTACTGCAGGACGTGGCACTGTCCTGAGCCACTTGGACCTGGAGGTGGAAGAGATTTAAGTGATTTAAGTGATCCATTGATCCATTTTTCATTTGTAAATAATCAACACAGGACCCACAGTAACACAGGGAGAACATGCAGGCTCCACCCAGAGTCGGTCTGGCCCTTGTTGGGAGTGTGAGCTCACACTGCTGTGCCACCGCGCACCATAAACTGTACCAGAGTGACGTCACCCATAGAGTCTGGCTCCAAATGAAGCCTATCACGACTAGCAGTTCTAACGGCTAACTTTGAGCTAGCAGTTCTAGCGGCTAAAGTGGAGCCAAACTCCATATTTGGAGTACCCGAGTACCCGTATCGTGGCAACCACACAGACCAATCAGGTAACTGTTTCCACCCCTTGGGGGAGGAGTTGTCAATCAAACTTGTTGCTAACATGAGCAAAAACTGACATCTGGAAAAGGAAGAACCTGATTGGTCAGTTTATTATTGTAATAAGTTGATTTATGAAGAACTGTGGGGAAGCTGGCCCGTAGTGGTCGAAGTAGGAGGCAGACATGCAAAAGTCTTGTACCAGACAAGATTTATTAAAAGATAAGACTTCAGAAACAACTCAAATTCAATCCAACAAAAAACCCATGTGCACGCAACTGCACTGAAGTCTCTCCCGAAAATGGGGCCAGCAGAAACCTTTTATGCCCTAGGCTCCTCCCCTAGGACAGTACACCTTGATTGCAGGTAACTGCACCATTTTAACTCTCAAAGAGGCAATGGGAATTGCTATGCCTTTCCATGGACCTATGTCCCCAAACAATTCAAATGTTTAACTGAAACTACAAACACACAAAAAAAAAATTTAAACACCTTATTAAACTAAAACCAAATTGAACTATGGCAGTTCTCCCCTCCACATGGTCTGGCCCATGACCCCTCCAAAGGTTTAAAAATGGCCGCCATGAGGCCCTCCTCCTCTTTGACCAGACCATGTGGAGGACAAGGTAAGTTTGTTGAAATGAACCGAAATACAAATGTAAACAAATAAACACATTGAAAAGGAACATATGTGTTGTGTAATAATTAACTAAAAAGACTAAACAAAACAAACCCAGGATTAAGTTTACAGTTGAATATGAGAAATTGAAAATTAAGACAAATTAAAGGTGATTAAAGGGACAAAGACCCAATTTGTCACAAGAACATAATGGGAAAATCAGCCGGATCATGTGGAGTGTGTCAGACGGAAACAGTTACAGAGTAAACACACCAGTGTCCAACAGAAAGTGAGTGGAAGCTCGGCTTGAACGAGCTGGAACAGCCTCCTTCAAGCAGCGGCGGGAGGCTCCAGATGTTCAGGGATTTTTATACAGTCTATGCCATGCACCCGCCAAAAATATTTTTAATAATTCAATTAATTTGAGCTATAATTTGAGCTCAAATTAGATGGAGAACCCAAAAATATTGACTTTCTTCTCATTTGAAAACTTTAAAGGGTAAAATGTAAAGTGAAAGTAGTTTCTCGTTGTTGCTGCGACTGTGCAGAGCTTAGCTAACTTGTTTGCTAACAGTCAGGGGAGATAAAGGACTCTTCAACTCAACACAACACTTGGACTCAGAAAAATGTTCTTTAAGGAGAGAAAGGTCATGAGTTCAACTGTGTGTGAAGTGGATGTGAGCTGGACATCTGCTATTATACAAGTTAAATGTATTTATTATAATTTTTTTTTTACACGTCAGATACAAAAATCAATTTTAAGCAGAATTGTAGACTTTTATATTTGTTCTCAGACCGTTGTGTTTTGAGCTTTTACAGCACAAATGTCATCCCTCACTGTTAGCTCTTGTGTGTTTCTCTCACTGTGATGTCACTTGCGTACACTCTGTGCAGTGCAGAGTTCATCAGAAGCTGAACACAGAGCTGTGGAGGTCTCACCTGGAGCTCCGGGGGCCGCCGCTGTCCGCTCTCGTCCCAAGAGCGGTGCGTCTCTGTGGGGCAGCTGTGGCCGGACATGTCCCTCTGGAGGAAGATGACGACCCGGCACACAGTGGAGCGCAGCCGCCCCGCCGTGATGGAGCAGCACCAGGCGGCAACTAGGGGCCGCTGGAGAGGCAGGCGCTCAGGCTGGGCTCACCACAAACTGAGGAGAAGAAGAAGGCCCAGGAGACAAGGGTTTAGACACAGCAGCCGCCTAGAGCCATGTTTCCACTGGTTCTCTTTGGATGTTGTCTCTGTCTACAAAGAATAATTTCTCACCAAACGACAAAAAATTTGACTAAATGTGAAAAAATCAAGACTGAAAGAGAAATAAATTGACTGATTGAAGTGTGCCTGAAAGAGACTTGGCGACAAAGGTGACTAAAAGTAACACAAATTGAGTACAAGCGTCAGAAAAGTGACTAAACGTGACAAAAACACCAGTAAAAGTGACAGATCCCACATGACAGTTAAAGGAACAATATGATGCCTTTTTCATCCTTGTCTGTGACAGTGTAGTCAGCACAGTCCGGGTCAATGAACTTAAGGTGAGACGCTGCAGGGGAATGGAAAAAATCTTACATTTAAAGATATCAATTGTAAACTTCTCCTGTAGTTTAGTCACATAAATAAATGTAAGAAGGACATATATTACACGTTTTTCATCATCGTGTTTTCATGTAGAAATAAGGCATTTTATGTGTAAAAACAGCCAAAATGTCACATATTTGGGACATTTAAATCTGAAAAATGGACAGAACCAGGTTTAAATTTCTTGGTTCATTATGTTAAATATTAGCTTTTAGAGGGGATTTGGGATTTCTTATAGTGTTTGAGTAAATTAGATTTGACTGAAAACTGTCCAAAAATTCAAATTTCACCTCAACTTAAAACTTCAATAAATCAGTTTCTGTCGTTGCTATAAAAATCCTTCTGTACGTTCATCAAAATCGGACTCCAAGATTGTAAAATTTGGTGAGTGTGGGATCTACTTTAAGGCTGATCTTTATGTCCCGAGGGAGAAAAATGCATTTGGAGAAAACAGCCTGGTGGATTAAAGTGGATTAAATGGAAGAATAAAACATTTTTAAGAGCAGATTGGACAAGTTTGTTGTTTCCACATGAAAGTCGATATGTAGAGAGAACAAACTGACCAAAAAACAACTAAAAAAGATGAGTTTTGCCTGTAAAGTTTTTTGGAACCACATGTTACCAAATGAACCAAGAAATTTAAACCTGGTTCTATCACTTTTTCAGGTTTAAATGTCCCAAATATGTGGATCTTTGGCCTTTTTTTTAACACATAAAATTCCTTATTTCTACATGAAAACGTAACATGATGAAAAACATTTATGTGAGTAAACTACAGGAGAAGTTTACAACTGAGATCTTTACATTTAAGATTTTTCCTCTTCACCTGCAGTGTCTGTAGTGTAGCGCCTTAAAAGAAAATGAAATGTACTTTTATCTGAACAAAACATATTATTAGTTGTACATTTTGCAACTTTTGGAGTATGATGGACCATAAGTATGATTAAAAGGAAGATAGAATTGTAATAATTGACAATAAGTGACTAGTAAACCCATTTATTTGCTTTAGACTGAAGTTAAGGGGTGAGTGTGCAGTCCAGACCAAAGAGGCTGAAGGACAGCGCTGCACAAAGACAGGCTGCGATGTCCTGCAGTTTTTACAGTTTCAGTCGGAGCGAGGGCTGGCGATATTTACAGAAATGTATATCTGTATGTTTATTCACTGATATTCATTAAGTGGATAAATGAAACTTAGACTTTATATCATACTGCGGAACTATTTATGAGAAAATCAGGACGCACCAATAAAACTTACTTTAAATGATCAAAATGAAATGTCAAATGAATCACCAAAGTGCAGAAATATCAGCTGTACTTTTATTTGAAAGTTTACAACATCACTTTTTATTTTTAATCTGCTCTTTTTGTAGCATTTTTTACAACATAGTCTGCCTCAGCTGCTTTAATGTAGAGCTGGGGACATCTAGTGGTCGTTAGACAGAAGTGCAGACGAAGAAAGTTTGATCAGGTCTAAAACTGGAGCTAAACCAGGTCTAAAACTGGAGCTAAACCAGGTCTAAAACTGGAGCTAAACCAGGTCTAAAACTGGAGCTAAACCAGGTCTAACACTGGGACTAAACCAGGTCTAACACTGGAGCTAAACCAGGTCTAAAACTGGAGCTAAACCAGGTCTAAAACTGGAGCTAAACCAGGTCTAAAACTGGAGCTAAACCAGGTCTAACACTGGAGCTAAACCAGGTCTAACACTGGAGCTAAACCAGGTCTAACACTGGAGCTAAACCAGGTCTAACACTGGAGCTAAACCAGGTCTAACACTGGAGCTAAACCAGGTCTAACACTGGAGCTAAACCAGGTCTAACACTGGAGCTAAACCAGGTCTAACACTGGAGCTAAACCAGGTCTAACACTGGAGCTAAACCAGGTCTAACACTGGAGCTAAACCAGGTCTAACACTGGAGCTAAACCAGGTCTAACACTGGAGCTAAACCAGGTCTAACACTGGAGCTAAACCAGGTCTAACACTGGAGCTAAACCAGGTCTAACACTGGAGCTAAACCAGGTCTAACACTGGAGCTAAACCAGGTCTAACACTGGAGCTAAACCAGGTCTAACACTGGAGCTAAACCAGGTCTAACACTGGAGCTAAACCAGGTCTAACACTGGAGCTAAACCAGGTCTAACACTGGAGCTAAACCAGGTCTAACACTGGAGCTAAACCAGGTCTAACACTGGAGCTAAACCAGGTCTAACACTGGAGCTAAACCAGGTCTAACACTGGGACTAAACCAGGTCTAACACTGGGACTAAACCAGGTCTAACACTGGGACTAAACCAGGTCTAACACTGGAGCTAAACCAGGTCTAAAACTGGAGCTAAACCAGGTCTAACACTGGAGCTAAACCAGGTCTAACACTGGGACCAAACCAGGTCTAAAACTGGAGCTAAACCAGGTCTAACACTGGAGCTAAACCGGGTCTAACACTGGAGCTAAACCAGGTCTAACACTGGAGCTAAACCGGGTCTAACACTGGAGCTAAACCAGGTCTAACACTGGAGCTAAACCAGGTCTAACACTGGAGCTAAACCAGGTCTAAAACTGGAGCTAAACCAGGTCTAAAACTGGGACCAAACCAGGTCTAACACTGGGACTAAACCAGGTCTAACACTGGGACCAAACCAGGTCTAACACTGGGACTAAACCAGGTCTAACACTGGGACTAAACCAGGGCTAACACTAGGACTAAACCAGGGCTAACACTAGGACCAAACCAGGTCTAACACTGGAGCTAAACCAGGTCTAACACTGGAGCTAAACCAGGTCTAACACTGGAGCTAAACCAGGTCTAAAACTGGAGCTAAACCAGGTCTAACACTGGAGCTAAACCAGGTCTAAAACTGGGACTAAACCAGGTCTAAAACTGGGACTAAACCAGGTCTAACACTGGGACTAAACCAGGTCTAAAACTGGGACTAAACCAGGTCTAACACTGGGACCAAACCAGGTCTAACACTGGAGCTAAACCAGGTCTAACACTGGGACCAAACCAGGTCTAACACTGGGACTAAACCAGGTCTAACACTGGGACCAAACCAGGTCTAACACTGGGACTAAACCAGGTCTAACACTGGGACTAAACCAGGTCTAACACTAGGACTAAACCAGGGCTAACACTAGGACCAAACCAGGTCTAACACTAGGACCAAACCAGGTCTAACACTAGGACCAAACCAGGTCTAAAACTGGGACTAAACCAGGTCTAAAACTGGGACTAAACCAGGTCTAACACTGGGACCAAACCAGGTCTAACACTGGGACCAAACCAGGTCTAACACTGGGACCAAACCAGGTCTAACACTGGGACCAAACCAGGTCTAACACTGGGACCAAACCAGGTCTAACACTGGGACTAAACCAGGTCTAAAACTGGGACTAAACCAGGTCTAAAACTGGGACTAAACCAGGTCTAAAACTGGGACTAAACCAGGTCTAACATCGGGACCAAACCAGGTCTAACACTGGGGCTAAGCCAGGTCTAACACTGGAGCTAAACCAGGTCTAACACTAGGACTAAACCAGGGCTAACACTGGGACCAAACCAGGTCTAACACTGGGACCAAACCAGGTCTAAAACTGGGACCAAACCAGGTCTAACATCGGGACTAAACCAGGTCTAACACAGGGACTAAACCAGGTCTAACACAGGGACTAAACCAGGTCTAACACTGGGACCAAACCAGGTCTAACACTGGGACTAAACCAGGTCTAACACTGGGACTAAACCAGGTCTAACACTGGGGCTAAACCAGGTCTAACACTGGAGCTAAACCAGGTCTAACACTGGGACTAAACCAGGTCTAACACTGGGACTAAACCAGGTCTAACACTGGGACTAAACCAGGTCTAACACTGGGACTAAACCAGGTCTAACACTGGGACCAAACCAGGTCTAACACTGGGACTAAACCAGGTCTAACACTGGGACCAAACCAGGTCTAACACTGGGGCTAAACCAGGTCTAACACTGGAGCTAAACCAGGTCTAACACTGGAGCTAAACCAGGTCTAACACTGGGACTAAACCAGGTCTAACACTGGGACCAAACCAGGTCTAACACTGGGACTAAACCAGGTCTAACACTGGAGCTAAACCAGGTCTAACACTGGGACCAAACCAGGTCTAACACTGGGACTAAACCAGGTCTAACACTGGAACTAAACCAGGTCTAACACTGGGACTAAACCAGGTCTAACACTGGGACCAAACCAGGTCTAACACTGGGACTAAACCAGGTCTAACACTGGGACCAAACCAGGTCTAACACTGGGGCTAAACCAGGTCTAACACTGGAGCTAAACCAGGTCTAACACTGGAGCTAAACCAGGTCTAACACTGGGACTAAACCAGGTCTAACACTGGGACTAAACCAGGTCTAACACTGGGACCAAACCAGGTCTAACACTGGGGCTAAACCAGGTCTAACACTGGAGCTAAACCAGGTCTAACACTGGGACCAAACCAGGTCTAACACTGGGACTAAACCAGGTCTAACACTGGAGCTAAACCAGGTCTAACACTGGAGCTAAACCAGGTCTAACACTGGAGCTAAACCAGGTCTAACACTGGGACTAAACCAGGTCTAACACTGGGACTAAACCAGGTCTAACACTGGGACCAAACCAGGTCTAACACTGGAGCTAAACCAGGTCTAAAACTGGAGCTAAACCAGGTCTAACACTGGGACTAAACCAGGTCTAACACTGGGACTAAACCAGGTCTAACACTGGGTCTAAACCAGGTCTAACACTGGGACTAAACCAGGTCTAACACTGGGACTAAACCAGGTCTAACACTGGGACTAAACCAGGTCTAACACTGGGACTAAACCAGGTCTAACACTGGGACTAAACCAGGTCTAACACTGGGACTAAACCAGGTCTAACACTGGGACTAAACCAGGTCTAACACTGGGACCAAACCAGGTCTAACACTGGGACCAAACCAGGTCTAACACTGGGACTAAACCAGGTCTAACACTGGGACTAAACCAGGTCTAACACTGGGACTAAACCAGGTCTAACACTGGAGCTAAACCAGGTCTAACACTGGGACTAAACCAGGTCTAACACTGGAGCTAAACCAGGTCTAACACTGGAGCTAAACCAGGTCTAACACTGGAGCTAAACCAGGTCTAACACTGGGACTAAACCAGGTCTAACACTGGAGCTAAACCAGGTCTAACACTGGGACTAAACCAGGTCTAACACTGGAGCTAAACCAGGTCTAACACTGGGACTAAACCAGGTCTAACACTGGGACTAAACCAGGTCTAACACTGGGACTAAACCAGGTCTAACACTGGGACTAAACCAGGTCTAACACTGGGACTAAACCAGGTCTAACACTGGGTCTAGAGTCATTATTTCCTGGGTGATAATTCGCCGCGTTGAGCTCAAAGTTTGTCCAAAGTTAAACACAATCCATGATCACCAAATGTTCCTTTTACAGCGCTTTAACTTTGATAAAACCTCCTCTGTACGTGTTTTCAGGTGTCATTTCTTCCGGTCACATTTTTGACCTGATGTTTTCGATCGTTAGCTTTGGAAAGTTTCGGCAGAGTTTGGCACTGGTTTCTACGCACCTTTTTGTGTCCGAGTCCATAGTTTTGTCTCATCCACGAGTCCGAGTCACGACCAACTCAATCTGAGTAATTTACTTCAGATTTAATCGGTGAAATAACAGATTAAAGCCTGAAAACCCCTCCTGAAGCGCTGCGTCTCTGCGCTCTGGAGGAAGTTGTGCCGAAGCGTCACATTTGGACTGGAAACGCGTCACAGACAAACACGAGCGTCACGCACGCAAATAAAGCGTGAAGGAAAAAAAACATTGGATTCTTTTATTTTATCTGTAAATGTATCTGGGGTTTTTTTTGTGTGGCATTTTTATGAGTTGATGCACATATTAAGCTTCTGGCATTAATAAATATCACTGTATAGTAAATAAATATACTAATAAAACAAATATGCTAAAGATATAGTGTTTTCAATTTTATATTTTCATCAATAGCGCTGTGATTATTTCTATTGTATATTTAGTAGTTTTAAATACATTATATTCCAAATAAAGGTTGCAATCTAGGACTGAAGGCTGCTAGAGAGAATATTTATGAATTAAGTGTGTTATTGTTGAAAATCAGCTATTTTATTCTTTGACATTTTTATTTAATGATGCCACTGTCACTTTGTAAAAAAAAAAAAAAAAAAGGTCCTTTGATGTGGTTTAATGTTAATATATTGCAGTTAACAACATTCATTCATTCATTCATTCATTTTCTACCGCTTATTCCCGTTAGGGGTCGCGGGTGACTGGAGCCTATCCCAGTGACTTTGGGCCTTAGGCGGGGTACACCCTGGACAGTGGCCAACTCATCACAGCAAACACAGAGACAACCATTCACTCTCACATTCATTCACTAGGGACAATTTAGAGTTGTCAATTAACCTGTACAGTCATGTGTTTGGACGGTGGGAGGAGCCGGAGAACCCGGAGAGAACCCACGGTAACACGGGGAGGACATGCAGACTCCACCCAGAGAGATCGTGTGATGTTAGGGTGGTTCAGAATTCGAAACCACGATGTTGGGGTGGTCTGGGATTCGAACCCACGATCTCCTTATTGAGAGGCAGAAGCTCTAACCGCTCTGCCACCGTGCACAGTTAACAACAATGATAATTAATTATTATTGTTAATTATTTATATACAATTAGTCGATGAATCGTTGCAGCTCTGTTCATAAAAATGACACTTTCTCACTGTTTTACACATTTTATTGTTTTATAAAATTAGATTCAAAATGACAGTTGAAATGTATCTATTTAAGTAAAGATATGCATTAGGGGGACTATGGCAGACACACTCCTGTCAGTCTGCCCCGGGGCAGCTGTGGCTGCAGAGGAACCTTACCACCGCGTGAGAAGTGACTTTAGAGTGTCTGGAAACGGCTTTAGAGGTTAAAGAAAATAATAATAAAAAAAAAAAGAGGAAAAAATACAGCCATTGTTAGACATGAAGGAAAGGTTTGAAGGTAAATACTGATGGCTGAGGACCTCTACTGGATGAACGAGGGATTACACCAACTATTCAAATATTTAATACTCTTAACCAACTTGTGACTTATAGTTGAAAGTATAAGTGTATTACCATCACAAGTGAAGTGTGGCTTGTTAAAGTCTTCGTGTGATTTGACAGGTTTTCACACAAACGTTCTTCTTGTAGTTTAGATCCGGCATTTTCTTGTTGAGCGGCATTTCTGAAACTCCTGCTCCACCGTCGGCCTCATCGTTCTCAAACAAGCAGCAGAGCACAAAGTGTTCTCTGAAGCGGATTTAACTGACTCACTGACAATCATGCTATAGTCGAGTTTAGGGACTAAACCAGGTCTAAACTAGGACTAAACTCAGATCGAAACGGGTTTGAAACTGGGATTAAAACAGGTCTAAACCTGGGACTATACAAGGTGTAAAACTGGGTCTAAAAGTGTGGCTAAACCAGGTTTAAAACTGGGCAAGATCAGGTCTAAAACTATTACTAACCTGGGAATAAACCGGGTCTATAACTGGGACTAAACCAGGTCTAAAACAAGAACTTTATTGGGACTAAATCAGGTCTATAACTGGGACTAAACCAGGTCTAAAACAAGCACTAAATTGGGACTGAACCAGGTCTATAAATGGGACTAAACCAGGTATAAAACAAGTACTGAATTGGGACTAAATCAGGTCTACAACTAGTGCTAAACTGGGATTAAACCAGGTCCCAAACTGAGACTAAACCAGGCCTAAAACTGAGAGTAATCTGGGACTTAAACAGGTCTAAAACTGAGACTAAGCCAGGTCTAAAAGTGGGACAAAACCAGGTCTAAAACTGGGCATGAATCAGGTCTAAAACTAGTACTAACCTAGGACTAAACTAGTTCTATAACTGGGACTAAAAAAAAGATTGCATTTTAGTAGAAAAAGCACACATGAAGCAGTGTTTTTACAAAAGCGTTGGTTTATCACGGCCGACACTTCCAGGCGACTCGTACCATGACAGTGCACAATACAAAGGCATGAAAAAAATCAAAACAAACATTAAAATAAGTATTGCATCTTTCATTCATAAATACATCTTTGAGTTCCTCAGATTTAGCCGCCATCGGTCCAAAAGTCACTTCTGAAACGACGGGAAACGAACACAACGAGTAACGGACATTCAGTTTGAGTTCAGGCGTGTGATTGGTCAGAGTCTGGTCATGTGATGCACAGGAGGTCATGTGATGCAGAGGAGGTCATGTTGATCGCACCGTCGACGAACAGATGATCCTGAAGCTCTGCAAAGAGAGAGAACGAGGACGTGAGGACAGAAGAGGCCCATAGCATTTAAAACTGTGAAACTGACATGTTAATGTTGAACGGTGAAAAACAATTCATTGATTATCTAAAGTTGAAAATATACATCATTAATACGTTTTTGATTTCTATTTTTCAACTTCAACTGATCGTTTTTTTCACCTTTGGATCCTCTTTTAAAGCTAAAAGTTAAGACAAAGGACTAACAACTGGACTAAGTCAAAACCAGGGCTAAACCAAGTCTAAATCAGGTCCAAATATTTCTAACTTTTCTATAACTAACTAACTAACTAATGTGAATGAAGCTGAATGTAACTCCAGGTGAGTTTTTGATGAGGAACGTTGTTAGAACAGGGTTAAAAGAGAGAAAGTCATAGAATGTGTCCTTTAAAGATGAAAAGTCAGGTTTTACTGCTTCCAGTTGTAGACCAATTCATATTCTCCCTGTTTTGAGCAAAATATTTGAAAAGTTACATTGTAATCAAATGATTAATCATTTTAATCAATTTTGCATCAAATGAAACAAGCTCACAGCATGTGCACAGACCAGGCTGCTGGACTAAGTGCATTAGTGCACAGGGCTGACCCGTGCCCAACATATCTGCAGGATGAACAAGCTGTACTTTGAGACTTTACAGCTGCATCTGATGTAACTGACCATCATGTCCTGTTGTCGAAGCTTAAGTGTTGTGGGTTTTCACAACGGTCCCTTTCATTGATAAGTAGTTTCCTTAATGTAAGAAATCAGCAAGTTATTTAATGGTTTTATATTTGGAAAGTTCATTCTGTCTTGTAAATATTAACTTGTGAGTTTCTTCTATAAGACAGGAAATAGCTATAAGCTCCTGTCCCTGACATGTTTGGGGGCAGGACTTCCACCTCGTCTGACGTGTCTCATGTCAGATGTCGTTTGGTGGTCAGCCAAAACATGTCAGGTAAATGAGCTTATAGCTTTTTACAACTGTCTTATTAGAAGAATCTCACAAGATTTTTCCTGGTAGTTTTTCTGATAGCAAACCTCTATCAGGTGGTATTCCACAGGGAACCTGTTTGGGTCCACTTTAATTTTCAGTTTTTGTAAACGATTTATCCTGTGATGTTAGAAATGCAGAAGTTATATTGTATGCAGATGATACAACTTAGTTCTGTGCATCTCCTTCAATCATCAATCTAAGCCTCAACCTTCAAAATCAACTTGATTCATTTACAAACTGGGTGAGGCTGAATAAATGAGTTCTAAACATCTGTAAAGCCAAATGCATCATTTTCGGTACTGAACATCTGTTAAATGAACCTAAATTGAATTATTGATACAACTTTGGTAGAGCAGGTGACCAAAACTAAACTCTTGGGTGTCAAATTAAACACCAGCTCTGATGGACGACTGTCCAGAACGGGCCGAGGCGTTGCTTTGTCTCAGAGGTCTGTGCAGTACTGTCCTCGCTCGGTCATGGGACAGTCCTGTCTCTGGAGTACTGCTCCAGTGCTGCACAAACGCACAGGTCGGCTCTTGGTTGCTCTTACAGACCCAGACGTATACTGCTTTATTATGGCTGAAGGTACAGCACAGACCTCAGATTAGCCTCGTGTGCTACATGCATGATGCCGTATCTTAAAACAACCCCAAATTCTTTGTGAATAAACTGTGTACAGTGGGTTTTGTCACTCGACAGGTCAGTCATGGTGATTTAACAAATCAAATTATCTGAGGAGAACACTATTGTTTAAATCGTCTGCAGCATGGAGTCAGCCATTTGTACAAGGCAAATTAGCAGCAGAAATTATGTTTAAAAAAGACTAAAACAAAAATATATGAAGGAACTGTTTGAATGTTAAGCTGAAATGATTACAATTCATTTGTGTTATGATTATTATTGCAATTATTGTAATTGTTAAGTTATTAGCTTGATATTTTGGCTTGAGCCAGAGTGATTATATACAGTATGTGACCATATATATATTATTTATATGGAATGGACCCCAGACAGACTAGCGGCCGCTCTGTGGAAGCTAACGGGGCTCTGAATAAATAAGTAAATAAACCAGGTCTAAGCCAAGTCCAAACCAGGACAAAGAATAAAGCCTCTTCTTTAAACACACAGAATGTTCTGGAGTGTGTGCAAAGTAATGGTTTGTGTATTTTAGTCTCTAGTGCTGCTTCTTTTTACCTGTTTGTGTGGTCGCTGCTCGGGTCCTAACTGGGGTTTGGCCTCTCTGCCGACCTCTGAATCTGAAAACACAAAAAAACAAACAACAAAACACATTTAATTCACTCTAAAAGCAGCGTCTGAATCTGCAATGACAAGCAATGATTCAGTTTGAGAGCAGGACTAATGCAGTGCAAGCAGAAGTGCCCCGCTCTCTCCACAGCGAGCACCAGGGGGCAGCAGAGTCTGACACAAGAATGACCCGAAAAGGCACAAAAACAAAGCGCCAAAGAAGCGGAAATCTGAACGAAATCAGGGTGGATTTGATGAGAGAGAACTGAACTCTGAGAATGTGATGCCTGGACATGATCTGAGGAGGAACCAGAGAGAGACTGTACCTGGGACTGTTCTCTTAGGAAATCTGGGAGCTGAAATTCCCCTTTAAAAACCTGCAACACAAAATACTACGTTTAAAGATGTGGACAGCATAAATGATCCGAGCCGTTCTGAAAAAACCTTCACAAACACAAGCTCCAATCTGTCGTAGAGCTGCAACCAATGATCATTTCTATTGAGCATCGAGACTTTTAAACACATTTTTAATCAAATAAAAGGCTGGGACCAAAGGCTTCTAGAGAGAATACTTATGATTAAAGTGTATTATTGAAAAAAAACTACACTTTTTACATTTTGATGACTTTGTTAATCGACTAATTGTGACTTCTCGACTATAAAAAAACAATCGTAATCATGAACTGGACTGTACAGACTCAAAAACACAAAAGACCTTAAAGACAGTGGCATTAAAGTGTGTATGACAGGCTTTTATAATTTTCCAGTTTTGATTGTATTCAGTGTATTAATACCTATAGTAAATATAAATCATAGTTTTACACCAAGCAAGTAGCCATTTGTGGAGAAAAATCTAGAGAGAGTTACAGGAAGTAAACAAATTGATGACATCACACTGGGAAACAAAGATTATGCATAACTGACACAAAATAAATGACTTTTTTGACCCTTTAAACGTTAATTCATCGAAATACAGTTGTGTGTACAGGACGGTCGCTTGGTAATTTCCTAGTGTGATGTCATCATTTACAACCAGGAAGTAAGATTAAAAACCTCCAAAAATTGCTAAACTGGGATAAAATTTTATAATTAACAACACACTTTATTCATAAATATTGTCTAGCAGCCTTTTGTCTCATATTTCAACCTTTATTTAGTGGATAATGTCTTCAAAAAGTGAAAAAGTTTAACAATAGAAACAATCGCTGACAGGTTTTGCGATTATATTCTGTATTCCACTCGTTACAGTTAGTCGAATAATTGTTGCAGGCTTTATTTGTTGTCGGTAAAATTTTGGTTGAGTCAAACTAAATTCTACAACATATTATGCATTTTATATTGTTTTTAGCCTTTAAACATTCTCTCAAGTGTTGAAACAAAAAAATGAACATCTGTATCTCTGCTGTTTCCCACGGCACGTAAGCGCCATCTACTGGCTGCAGAGCGCTTACACAAGTTAAATAATAACTCAAGGGACGGCAGAAGCTAATGTGGGCGAGCAGTTTGAGCAGTGTGATGGTGTTTGGAGGCAGAAATGTGCTTGGGTCTGTGATTTAAGGACGTCACACATCCAGGAGTTCAGCAGGAAGTGTTTTTGATTTTAGGAGAGGATTTTCTAACCAGGATTCATCAAAACAGCGTGACTGAAGCTAAATGCAACTCCAGGTGTGTTTATGATAACGGAACATTGTTAGAACAGGGTTAAAAGCTAAAAAAGTCAATTTAGCATAAAATTTGCCCATTAAAGGTGCTGTGCCTGATTTTAACGGATTTAAAACGTGAAAAACAGAACGAGTTGATGTTTGAGTCTTTACATCAGTCACGTGTCTAGGGCTGTAATAAAAGTTTGATCGATTAATCGGTTGATGGTGTTTTTAGTCGACTAATAATTGTAATAAGACTGAAATGATATATATATGTGGCAAAAAAAAGAAGAAGAAGTTATGGAGTGAGTTAGCTGAGCAACATATATTCTGTTTTCTGTATAAATAGTTGTTTTAGCATGAATTCCAGTGCAGCTGTGGTCTGTTGAGTGCAGTTTGGGTCAGAACCTTGGAGAAGCTCCTGGACATAAGTGGAGAGGCAGGTCTACGGTCCACACACATGTCTTTAGTCGCCAAGAGCCCTGCATGTAAGGCTCACTTCACTAATGCAGTCACAGCATCCTGAGTGGTCACCTCCATGAGTGTGGACTTTTCACCAGTCTGAGCTTTTAGTCATGTCATTTTTATTTTTAGTTAGTTTGTCGCCTTTAGTCGCCTTTTGTTGCCTTTAGTCCCATTTTTGTCGCTTTTAATGGCTTTTTTTACGCTTTTAATCACGCTATTGACACTTTAAGTCAAATTTTTGTCACTTTTAAGCACATTTTTGTCGTCATCTGTCACACGTATCGCTCTCTTTCATAATGCCGTCTCAGCATCCTAAATATTCACCTCCATGAGTTTAGAAGCACTCTTCACCAGTCTCTGAGCCAAGGGTGCTAAAGCTAACTAACGTTTCTGCACTTCCTGCTTTAAATAGAAACAGAGAAAACTTTTCACCCAAAATTTTCACCTGAAGAGATGCTTTTACAGTATATCTGTGCTGGAGCAACACAGGTTTGATTTTATTACATTTAAACATTGAGAACATGGACTAGTTCTGTTTTTCACATTTCAAACCGTAAAAATCAGGTACAGCACCTTTAACGCTGACTGTGGACGCTCTGCAGAGGCTAAACACTAATGATGACCAAGAAGAGACTAAGTACTCCCAAACTATCACTCAAGTCTAGAACAAATATTATAGGTGCAACAGTTTGTCCCTGTGACAATCTGCTATTTTTGTAAAATGGTGGTGTCGTGATAGATTGTTTGTCTCTTTAATGCAGCTGTCTGTTCAAACACACTTTTCTCCTGTTGTTTAGCCTCTGAAGCCTCTGAGCAGATGACTTTGTTTACCTCTTAAAGGCCAGAGCTGCACAGTTCAATGAAATAGCAATTTTACTGGATGCAATAAACAAATCACAAAGACTGTCATTTTTGAAGTGCAATAATTCCTTCCCTCTCTCTCCCTCTCTTTCTTTCCCCTCTCCCTCTCTCCTTTCCTTCCCCCTCTCCCTGTCTTTCCTCCCCCCTCCCCCTCTCCTTCACCCTCTCCCTCTCTCTTTCCTTCCCCTCCCCCTCTCTCTTTCCTTCCCCCTCTCTCTTTCCTTCCCCCTCTCCCTCTCTCTTTCCTCCCCCCTTGCCCTCTCTCTTTCCCCCCCTCCCCCTCGCTCTTTCCTTCCCCCTCCCCCCCTCTCTTTCCTTCCACCTCTCTTTCCTTCCCCCTCTCCCTCTCTCTTTCCTCCCCCCTTGCCCTCTCTCTTTCCTTCCCCCTCCCCCTCGCTCTTTCCTTCCCCCTCTCCCCCTCTCTCTTTCCTCCCCCCTTCCCCTCTCTCTTTCCTCCCCCTCTCTCTTTCCTCCCCCCTTCCCCTCTCTCTTTCCTCCCCCCTCCCCCCCTCTCTTTCCTTCCCCCTCTCCCTCTCTCTTTCCTCCCCCCTCCCCCTCTCTCTGTCCTTCCCCCTCTCCCCCTCTCTCAGTTTTCTGTGGGGCTCTCCCTCTGTCTTTCCTTCCCCCTCTCCCTCTCTCTTTCCTCTTTCCTCCCCCCTCCCCCTCTCTCTTTCCTTCCCCCTCTCCCCCTCTCTCTCTCCCCCTCTCTCAGTTTTCTGTGGGGCTCTCCCTCACACGGGGGAGACCAGTGAGTCATCCCTGAGACACGCTCGGAGCCTCAGACCGACGTCAGCGTGAAATCAGGATTCAACACGACTCGGAAAATCTGCTTTACATTTGACACGCTTTGTTTCTCTAGAAACGTCCGCAAGAATCCTCCGCTTTTACACTCCACAAACTCTGGATAAAGACACATTTACAAACACAACTCTCATTCTTTATAAAGATTAATAAGAGAAAGTTATGTAAAGACAAAAGTAAACAGAAAACAGAACAGTCAGGGTTAATTCTATTGTACACTGAGACTTTTAAAAACATTATTAACCAAATAAAGGTTGAAATATGAGACTGAAGGCTTCTAGAGAGAGAATATTTAAGAATGAAGTGTATTATTTATGGAAATCAGAAATAGTTCATTCTGTTGACATTGTGATTTAATAATTCCACAATCTTTGTCATGTCATGTGTGTTTTAGAGTCTGTTTAGTCCTGACAAACATGACCTTTACAGAAATACACCTGCAAGGACTTTTTACAGTCACCATTAGTGATTAATCAATGGGCTCTGTGCACAAGAGGACCTTGTTAGCCCAGTGTTCGCCCAGTGTTTGCACAGTGCTAGCCCAGCGCTAGCCCAGCGCTAGCCCAGTGCTAGCCCAGTGCTAGCCCAGTGCTAGCCCAGTGCTAGCCCAGTGCTAGTCCAGTGCTAGCCCAGTGCTAGCCCAATGTTCGCCCAGTGCTAGCCCAGCGTTCGCCCAGTGCTAGCCCAGCGTTCGCCCAGTGCTAGTCCAGTGCTAGCCCAGTGCTAGCCAGCGTTTGCCCAGTGCTAGCCCAGCGCTAGCCCAGTGTTAGCCCAGCGCTAGCCCAGTATCAGCCCTGTGTCAGCCCAGTGCTAGCCCAGTGTTCGCCCGGTGCTAGCCCAGTGTCAGATCAGTGTTAGCCCAGTGTTAGCCCAGTGTCAGCCCAGTGCTAGCCCAGTGTGAGCCCAGTTCTAGCCCAGTGCTAGCCCAGTGCTAGCCCAGTGCGAGCCCAGTGCTAGCCCAGTGCTAGCCCAGTGTGTGGTGTTGTTTTCTCTTGTTGCTTTCACATTGATAAGCTCTTAGCTTGTCAGAGTGCGTCCTCCACGTTCTCTGCTCTTTTCTCCACTCTCACTGGACCCTCTGGTTGGGAGGCAGGAGTCTGTAAATGTTTAAAGGCAGAGTCCAGTTCAGCCCACGCCTCAGAGGACTGTGTTCAGAGACAGGGGCCGGTCTAACGTCTGGGAGCCACAGACTAAATCCTGCACTGAGTATTTCCACATGTTCTCCATCAGAAGGTGCAAACACAGCTCGGAGCCAGACGAGTTCAACAGCAGCCACTCACCGAGCGACTAAACACCGCCCTCCACCACGAGGAGGACGCCACTCTACGCCTCGTCCCGCTGTGACCCACACCAAACACGCCGAGACTGACCAAAGAGTGACTTCTGCTCGTGAAACAAACATGAAGAGCTGACCGTTCACCCTAACCACGAGAGCAGATGACACAGTGACCGTCTGCACACATTAGAGGAGGTTTAATCGGAGGGTTTGGTCCGATGTTTAAAATGTAGTCAGTATTCAGCTCAGATATTTAATCCACTCAGCCTCAGTCTGTGAGGGTCATGTGTCATTCCAGTTTGTTCAACATACATTTGACTTTTTCTTTTCAGTCAGTTTGAAAATAGAAATAGGAAGCCAATAAGACTAAACATATCTGTGTGTTTACACAGTCATGCCAGAAACTTTTAGATATCCAAGATAAATACATTTTGTTATTATTTTTACTAAAGTGAATAGTTAATTTGTGACCTTTACATACTTGGTCGTCATTAATATACCATGTATGTACGATACATAACATTCATAACAGACTGCTCACATCCTCTACAGTAGGGCCTGGCCGATTAATCGTTCAGCCGATTAAATCATCAATCATTGGCCAAAGGAATTTACTTCAAGGGCCACTTTCAGCCACAAACACACTTTTCCTTCAGCTCCAACAACAAAGACAGAGTTGATCCAAACTGCAGAAGTGTCTCACCATCAGGAGCGGAAACAATGAATGAAACAATGTAAAGCGTCTTTGAGGGTCTTGAAGGGCCATGTACAAATCCAGGGCTTTAGGATTTAAAATATCCTTCACTAAAGTTAAAGTGGAGTCCGATTATTTCATAAAGACACAGCTCTGTAAAACGCCTTTAAAGCATTTGTTTTATGTTAAAGAAAGGAGTAAAGCATTAAAGCCTGAGCAGCTCTGGTTCCACATTTGTGTTTCATTTAAGTTTCACACATGGTTTATTTTACGCTGAGGTTTGAGTGACAGGGCTCCAAGAATGTCATTTTAGTCACTTTAGTCACTTTAGTCAGGACAGAACAAGAAAAGACCAGTCTCTGACATGATTTATATCGACTAAATTGTGTGGTCCAGTTCACAATTTTAAAATGATTTTCTATTTTAGCTGGAGACAGACAAACCCCTCTGCCGCTGTGACACTTCTCTCCTTGACTTTTACTTCTGGGAAATCATAATTTTCGGAGCTCGAAGAGCGAGTCAACTCTGAGACAATCCCTGCGTCTGGAGCCAACAGCAGAAATCTCACACAAACTCACTCCACATGGGATTAGACACTTCAGAACACTGAGTTTGAGACAAAAATACAGCAGGATTTAGAAGGAGACGTTGTTTACAAAGATTACAGTTTGTGAATTTGTCAGAAAAGAGAAAAAATAACAATAGTAACAATGGTTTAAAGAACAACAGCTGTACTCTTAATGCAGAATGTGTGTCCTCATGAATGGTTTGTGTCCCGTTCAGAGCCTTAAAAACCCGACTGGATCTGACAATGCGACACGTGCGAACCATTTCGTTGAGCACGCTCCGACATCGATGTTTACAGCCGCACAAGTATGTAAACACGCAGCAGGCTAATCCCAAAAACACCGACAACAAACGGCAGAGAGACCGGAAGAGCGCACTCCAACGAGGCCAAGAGAGCGACATCTGGACGCCACGGCGCTGCACATCGCTCACTTTGGGTTTGTCACTGTGAGTACAGTTTTTGTCACTTTTAGTAGCGTTTTTGTCACTTTTAGTATAGTTTTTGTCACTTTTAGTATAGTTTGTCATTTTTAGTAGCATTTTTGTCACTTTTAGTATTGTCTTTGTCACGTTTAGTAGCTTTTTAACACTTTTATTGTGTTTAGCTGTTTAAAACTTGCATTTGTTGCCTTTAGTCTTGTTTGTTGCTTTCAGTCACGTGTTTTTGTAGCTTTTAGTATTGTTTTTGTCATTTTTAGTAGCATTTGTGTTATTTTTAGTTGTATTTTTGTCCCTCTTAGTTGCATTTTTGTCACTTGCACTTTTGTCAGTTTTAGACTTGTATTTGTTGCTTTGTCACGTTTTTGTCACCTTTAGTAGTGTTTTTGTCACTTTTAGTATAGTTTTTGTCACTTTTAGTATGGTTTTTGTCATTTTTAGTAGCATTTTTGTCACTTTTAGTATAGTTTTTGTCACTTTTAGTAGCATTTTTGTCACTTTTAGTATTGTTTTTGTCACGTTTAGTAGCTTTTTAACACTTTTATTGTGTTTAGCAGTTTAAGACTTGCATCTGTTGCCTTTAGTCTTGTTTGTTGCTTTCAGTCACGTTTTTTATGTAGCTTTTAGTAGCATTCGTGTTATTTTTAGTTGTATTTTTGTCCCTCTTGGTTGCATTTTTGTCACTTGCAGTTGCACTTTTGTCAGGTTTAGACTTGTATTTGTTTCTTTTAGTTACATTTGTTGCTTTGTCACGTTTTTGTCACTTTTAGTAGTGTTTTTGTCACTTGTTATGGCGTTTTTGCCGCTTGTTGTGGCATTTTTGTCCCTTTCAGTAGCATATTTGTCACTTGCAGTTGCACTTTTGTCGTGGCCAAGAGAGCGACATCTGGACAGCTGCAGAAGAGCCAAGAGCATGAAGAGTGAATATAGAACAGACGAGGGCAATACTGTCAAAAATAAATCTGAAGATGTTTTTCCTCATCTCTATAATGATATTCAGATGATATTTTAAAGGACAAATAGTATGCCTCTGGTCACGATCATTACAGCTGTGTGACTGCTCAATAACACGGCTAGCATAACAAGCAATGTGGTTTGAAATGTGTGTAATTCCCTCTGCAGCCAGTAGATGGAGCCAAAGCTAAGTTACTCTGGAGTAAAGACTTCTAGTTTCTTGTTCTTCTTGTTCATTCAACTCATGGAATGGTATCGAGGTAAAAATCAACCAATTTTTGTCTACTTTAAAGACATTATTGACCGATAAATCGACTAAAACACTCCAGCTCAAGCTAAAATGTGACGGTAAATGTCTTTGCTAAATATCGCAAAATGGATATTATTTACATACATACTTTGTTAAAATCAAATGAACCACAAAAGTGCAGAAATATCACTCTATGCACTTGTTTGGTAGATTCCACCAGATGCTTCCGTCTCTTTATGAGCTCATTTTACTTTTAAATACATTTTTATCCAAATAAAGGTTGAAATATGTCGACTGAAGGCTTCTGGATATAGAACATTTACGATGAAAATTAGGTAATAGTTTCAGGGTTTGTACACCTTTTCAAAGACAAAACTCAAGGACCTTTCAAGCACCTTCAAGGTAGACTAGTATGTTTTTTCTTTTCACTTTTAAACCTGACTTGGCCCCAACGCGTGGCTGGTTTTTGCATCTTTGCGATCACAAGGCTTGGTGAAGTTTGCTTTGTTGGGTGTGGAAATTTGGGGAAAATCAGAAAAAATGTTCTGAATTTTAGAAAGTTGCATAAATGATCATGTGACTCATAACATGAAAAATGTGAGTGCGTTCACAGCTCGTTCACTCGATCGGCATCAGCTCCAACTTTCCAGCACCGTTCTTCTAATTTTAGTTTAGAGCACTTAAAACAATAAACTGTAGACTATTAACACTCTTAAATGTCAAAATACAGAGGAAACTGAGGAGACTGGCAAGTTTACATTTCAAGCATCTTTAAGAACTTTTTCCAAAATTCAAAACAACGTAGTAAAATTCAAGCATTTCAAGCACCTGTACGAACCTTGTAGTTTATTTTTATTTGACATTTTGATTTAATAATGCCACTTTCTTTTGGTCTTTTGGTGTGCGTTTTCGAGTCTGTTCAGTCCAATCAAACTGTACGATTATTCTTCAAAGTCACGACTGGCTCTGGAGTGGATTAATGTTTGAAGCAGTGGAGTTGTTGAGGTGTGAGAGTGGAACATGGCGATGCAGTTTGTCCAAATGGGTTTTTCTCATGCGATACATTTCATAACAGTGAAACTCTCTCTGGCTCTGGACGAGACTCACATGTTTCTGATCAGGACGAGCTCCACAAAGTCTCGTCGTCGTGTGAGAGCGAAGGACGCGGAGCGGGGGAAAAGAAAAGAACGCACGGCTTTTGGACTTACCCGGACGCTTCAGATCAGCGCAGGAGAAAACAGGGGAAAGATTCAGACTTCATCAGTGTGAAATGTTTGTGTATTTGGCTCTAAAAACATTTTTGGGCAAACGACTTGGGGAATAACGTGTCAAATAAAAGCCAAATCCTGGTTTTCTGAGCCTTCTCCAGTCGCATACCGTTATATTACCTTCAAACTAGAGATCCACACTGGTCCATCAAGTTTAATCACAATTATTGAGACCAAACAGCTAAATACTTCATTTTCTCTCATTCACATTGTCTAGATCAGTCGTTCCCAAAGTGGGGGTCGGGACCCCCCAGGGGGTCGCGAGGGGTGAGCTGGGGGTCGCGAGATGATTTCAAGATCTAATTTGAAGAAATATGAGACTGTATTTGCTCTATTTTTCTAATTAAATACAGTATCATTTAGTGAAATAGGGTCTAATAAGACAATAAACTATTCAAATAACAAACATTAAACCTGATTAAACCTGATTTTACACTTAGAATTATTTCATTTCATTTTTCATTTCGCTTTGGGGGTACCGAGTTGGTTGCATGGCTATTTTGGGGGTCCTGACCAGAAAGGTTTGGGAACCCCTGGTCTAGATCAATGTTTTTCAACCTTTTTTGATTCATGGCACACTTTTTTGGTGGAAAATATTCTGCGGCACACCACCAACTAAAACACAGTGTTATTTACGTTGCAAATATTGTATACAGTTTGACAATGGTGGCTGTTTACCTTTCAGTTTTTTGTTAAGATGTTGCTCAAAACACATTAAAATTGTCAATTATTCATTTAAATCCATGAATATGACATTTTTTCAAGGCACACCTGGGGAAACCTCAAGGCACACTAGTGTTCCCCGGCGCACGGGTTGAAAATCAAGGGTCTAGATCACACTTTCTGTTGCAAAAAGTTTCAATATTATCATTTGTGATATTTTCTGTTGCAGACCATTTGGTGCTTTTAAACACATTTTTTGTCACTTTTAGTAGCATTTTTGTCACATTAAGTATTGTTTTTGTCACTTGTAGTTGCAAGAGTTCTAGTTGTAGAAAAGGTTTCAAAGGTCGTCACGTGAGCTAGCGAAGAGTCTTAGAGCAGCTCTACTGATTGAGAATGACTTTTGGATGGAATCAGCGTCCAGATGACGACCCTTGAACCCTTTTCCACGCTGTCACTTTTAGCAGTGTTTTTGTCACTTATAGTCACGCCGCTTTAACTCAACATTCTGTCCATTTTAGTTTACTTTTCTGCGTTCAGACTCGCATTTGTGGCTTGTTTGTGACGTGTTTTGTTGCTTTAGTCACATTTTTGTCACAGAACATATTTGACCAGATCTAAGCTACAGGGTCATCTGTTTTTATGCAGATGAAAACAGGATATTTTGTAGTTATTTTTAAGTGTACTGTAGTCTTTGCGATTTGCTAATTGCATCCATTCAAATTGCAGTTTGGATTAACTGTGCAGCCTCTTATCGTGTTATACAGAAGATTTAAGGACAGGAGCAGATTTCAAACAGCATCACACTTTACTACGATTGGTTAAATCCACACTCAGAACCTGATGGAAGCCGAGCAATCGGAGGAGTGAATGGTACATGGCCAATACTTCTATAAAAATAGGAATTAACATCATGTTTATGGTTTGCCTTTGGTCTCGTCTGATCTTAATGTCTGCTGAAGTCCATCCCACTTCATAAAGAATCCTCCTGTTTATCCAATTATCCACGAGATCTTTGCTCATCATCGTCATCATTTGAAACATCGATAAGAGTCCATCAGCTGGAGACGAAGAGTTATGAGAGAGCGAGAGAAGAGTTATGAGAGAGAGAGAGAGAGAGAAGAGTTATGAGCGAGAGAGAGGTCTGAGCTCACCTCGATGTGAAAAACAGACGCTCGTGAACAAGACATGAGCACACGACATGAGCACACTGAAACAAGAGAGAGAAAGAGGGAAGAGAGGAGAGGGGAGGAAAAGAGAGAGGAAGAGAGGGAGGAAACAAGGGAGGAAGGAGAAGGAAAAGGCAAAGAGAGGAAGAGAGGAGAGGGGAGGAAAAGGAGAGGGGGAGGAAACAAGGGAGGAAGGAAAAGGCAAAGAGAGAGGAAGAGAGGGAAGGAGAAAGAGGAGGAGGAAAGGGAAAGAGGAAAGAGAGAGGAAGATATGAGAAGGAAAGACAATAAAACAGGAAAAAAAGGGAAAACACAATAATAAAAAAACAGCAGAACAATAAACATAATGAGAACGAAGGAAGAAGAGAGAAAAAGAAAAGGGGAGAAGAAATGAAGTAGAAAGAGCAGAGAGGGTAAAGAAGAGAAAAGGGAAAGGGAGGAGAGGGAGAGAAAGAAAAAAAGAAAGAAGGAAAGAGTAGGAAGGAGAGAGACTCACATTTAATAACAAGTCAATTCAAAGAAAGAGGAGTTAGAGAAGAGAAGGAGAAGGAGAAAAAGAAAGAAAAGGGAAAGAAGGCAGAGGAAAAAGAGGAAAGAAAGAAAGTGGAAAGAGAGGAAGAGAAAAGAGGAGAAAATGAAATGGGGAAAGAGGGAAGAGAAGGAAGTAGAAAGAATGAAAGAAGAATGAAAAAAGAGGGAGGAGGAGAAAAGGAAGAAAAGAGAAAGAGAGGGAAGAGAAAGAAAGAAAGAAAGAAAGAAAGAAAGAAAGAAAGAAAGAAAGAAAGAAAGAAAGAAAGAAAGAAAGAAAGAAAGAAAGAAAGAAAGAAAGAAAGAAAGAAAGAAAGAAAGAAAGAAATGGTGCAAAGGGGAAGAAGTGAGTGAGTGAGAGGACAGGAAACGTCTGATGAAAAAGTCATGTTTGTGGCAGAAATGTTTGTTCAGTAGTTTAAAAGAGTGAGAGAGAAGGGTTTGGTCAGATCAGAGGAACGCCTCGTCACATCTGTGTCCCAGTCCTCCATCCAGGACCAAAACCCCTGGACCGGGACCAGGGCCACTGCACATCTGGGTCCGAGTCCTCCATCCAGGACCGAAACCCCTGGACCGGGACCAGGGCCACTTCAGAGACCACCTGGTTTCTACGGTTTAATGCTCGAGGACTTTTCAAACCCGAACCGCTGACTCAGACCTCCAGGAGAAGCACTCTGCCACACTCAGCTCCGCTCTGATGAAGCCTACAGGACACTTCATGGAGCTTACATGATCTAAACAGCTCGGTTAAGCCTTTGGTCACGATTAACCATGAACCACCACCACTCCATACAGCAGTGCCTCTCCCCCAGGAAGAAGACGACATTTCACACCCCTTGACGTATTCTTCCTTATTTGATTCTTTTGGGCATTTATACAGTGTGTGAGCTGGACTGGAGGGCAAAGAGGACCCTGCACAAACCACGACTAAACTCTAGTGCAGCTGCAGTGATGGGTTTGAGTGAATGTTTAACCGTGTGGCTCCTCACCCTCCTGGTGTTGTCCAGCACTTTGGCGTCGGGGCGTCCGTAGTTGGGAGGGTTGGCGTGCGGGTCGTAGCCCAGCCTGGACAGCATGGGGGCGATGGCGGACATGTCCCGGACCACGTCGGCCGGGATCTTCCCCACCCACTTGGACAGAGCCTCCACGTTGACCGGTTTGATCACTTGGTCCGTCGAGCGCTCCACTCTGACACGGGAGAGACAGACGTTAAAAACTACATCCGACACTCACAAAGGCTTAAAGATCACCGTTTTTGTAGAATCAGAGTTTATGTAGGTTTTAGCAAATCAAACTGAATGCTTTTTAATGCACAATTTCAACATTTTAATGCCATAATCAACGTCAAAACAAGACGATTTACCCTTTTATCTTGTCAAAACTACTGGCTTAAACCATTCCATTGGACAGCAGAGCGACCAGAATATAACAACCACATTATAAGATTTAAAAAGATAATTTACATGAGATTTGAACCATGCACATGAACTCAAGCTTTCACTTTTTAGATGATTCGATCAACACTATGACAGGTTTGACATCACATTTCACTAAAACGTTATATTTAAGATTTGACCAAGCATTTAGCCTTTCTGTCCCCAGTTTGTGTAAAGTTTATAATGTTAATTCCTGGTTGATTATTTACTCTTCTTTGTTTTACATTTATATTATGTTCTGATCTTTTTGTCAATTTTTTTTTCGCTTTAAAGCCTGTGGGGACTGAATTTAATATCATTAATGCATTTTACTGCCTTATTTTTGCCAAACTGTAATGTCTAATGACTTAATGCTTTTTAATGCCCCGCAGTATGAGATCAGCTTTATCAAATCAAACTTTGAGTGATAACGTAAAGGTCATGTGACAAAACAAACACACATTTTAAACTTTTCTTCTTCTTCTTCAAAAAACTGAAATAAAATAGCATTATTTTTTCTTCTAAAATACCCACAATTTTATTTTTTAGTTCTTTCGATTAAATTGTGACTTGAAATATCACCATAATTAATTAAGCGAATAATCTTGACATCCCTAGAGTATAACAAAATCTATCAAACAAAGTGTCATCTTTGACACAAACACAAAAGCTCCACTGTCCACGCCCACAGGCAGAAGATAAAGCACTAATGAACCTGAAATGGAGCTTTTGGAGTTTCTTTGTCATTAAACGCAGCCGTAAATAACAAAAGCAGTTTACTCACATAAATGTAAGAAAAAAATGTATCACAAGTTTTTCAATGTCATGTTTTCATGTAAAAATAAGGCATTTTATGCGAAAAGATACACATATTTGGGACATGCAAAACTGAAAACAGACAGAACCAGGTTAAATTTCTTAGTTCATTTTGTAACATATTAGATACAAAAAGTGCAGAGGGGATTTTGGATATTTTAAAGTAAACTAGACTGGACTGGAATTTGATATTAAAAAATCCCTCTGTATGTTTCGTCAAAATCTTGAGTCCAGATCGTACAGTTGAGTGTGGGAGCTTATTTATGTCCCGAGGGAGAAAAACGCATTTTTAGAAAACAGCCTTTGAAATTACAATGTCCAAGAGAAATCTATGGATGAAGTGGATTCAGTGGAAGAATAAAACATCTCTAGGAGCAGATTGGACAAGTTTGTCATTTCCACATGTTCCACTGATATGTTGAGAGTGCAAACTGACCAAAAAAAAAAAAAAAAAAATTAAGGAAAAAAAAAAAAAAAAAAAAACTTTTTCCTGTAGTGTCTTGTCTTATTAAAGATTTGGGTCTGAAATGACACGAATAATCGTCTGTGATTGGATCTGACGTGACGTTTTTCCTCTCGTTGATCGATCACAAAAAACACAAACAGAAAAAGGCGGCGCTTGGTTTTGCCTCTGCTGAAACACGTCCATTTTGAGTTTTCTACGGATAAATTATTAATGCGACAGATGAAATATTAACGCGCGGAATGGGCCGGAGCGCGGGGAAACGAGCAAAGCCACTCAGAGCGTCCACTGGAGGCTTTTAGCGCGGCGCTAATGGATAAACATCAGGCTCGTTTTACAAAACTTAGATCACTGCGAGGCTCGGGGCGGGACTTAGAGACGCACCAGGAGCCAAAACAAACCAGTTCCAGTTGTCGCCGAGGCCCCGTTTACCAGCTCAGGAAGGGAACGCTCCCAGAAATTACACTCGAAATGTATTAAACCATCTTTTATTCGCTGCTCTCAAACGTTTTTGTCTTGAGTCAACATTAAACTTACCTCTTAACTAGTACTAGACAAATAAATCTTTACTGGGCATTGTAAATTGTAAAAGTAATACAATTGTTCATATTTTCATCAATAATACACATTTTTTTCCTTCATATTCTCCATCTAGAAGCCTTCAGTCCTATTTTCACCTTTATTTGGTGGTTTATTTAGGTCGTGAATCTTTAAGTTTCTGGCATTTCGATTCAGATTTTTGGGCTCTCAATTTGTTTAAAAAATAAATCAATTCCAAAGAGATTCTTAATTCTGGCTTTATATTCATTAGACTCTGTGGCTTCAGAAAACTTTAAGTGAGATTTATTACTGTCATACTGCAGTGATTAAACTTATGTATAAACTTATGTTAAGGATATCTGTCAAAGGTAACAATGATCAATATTTCCTAATGTATCCATTATAGTCTATAGACAATAGGCCCTTTGACTCCGACATGCTGTGGCTGTAGTTAGCGCATTAGCTTCGTCCACTGCTAACAACAACACGGCACAAACCACGGAGCAAAGTGATTAATCTTCTTCTTCTGTCTCACCGCGGCCTCAGTGCGGAAACACTCACGAAACGATTTCGAGATTGAAACAAATTCATTGATTAATCGCAACTAATCAATAATAGAAACAGTTGTCAACAAAGCACATATTCGAATAATTGTTACAGACTACAAAAACATCTCTTGAGCGCAAAGAAGTTTCATTACTTTGATTCACACAAAAAATGACACTGTAAATGTGTCAGCTTTCTGTTTTTGCTGAAAAACTCCCTTTTGTCTGTAAATAATTTCCACAAGGACGTCCTCACATGGCTTGAGTAAAACTCTCATTCACCGGCCTTTCATGTTCTGAACAACAAATCAGTTAATAGAAAGAATAATAGCTAGACTAATTCATACCAAAATAATCGTTAGTTGCCGCCTTAACTCTGAATCTTTAAGATGTAGAATTGCTCAGATTGAGAATATTAGTTAGAGCGTTTATCTATTGTGACCTCTATTTCTTGAATTAGTTCAGATTTCTCAAATGTCAGGAAAAAAGAAATCATAAATAATTGCATTTTCAATCCAAACCATGCAGCTGCATCTAGTGGTGGGCGACATATCAAAATGTAGACAATACTGTGAATGTTATTTTGAATTTGAATATTGACTTCATCATTTATAGTAACAAAAACTACAAAAACTACAAAAAGAGCTAATTAATTTAATTAACAATGAAAAAAGTGATGTAAAATGTGCTATTTCTGCACTTTTGTGAATAATTTGACAGACATTTCACATTTGTCGGATAATTAAACATCAACTAATATGTTTACACATTTTTATTGGAAGAAAGTGCAGGGTTCTCTCCTCTGAATCTGATGGTGTTTGTTGTATTGATTTCCCACAAACGCAGACAGAGGCAGCGCCCCTTTAAGAGCCCACACTTCTCGTCTGGCCTTTTAAATGTGATGTGACAAAAAACCATTGGGCGCATCACATGACCACTCTCCTTTAAGCTGATGCTCTAATGGCTCCTGCTCGTCCATTATTTAAGCCGCCTCGTGCCCAAAGCGCGACTCACGAGGAAACGGCTGCAGATACAGGCTAACAGCGCTAACACAAATCAACAACGAGCTAACAGTGCTAACACAAATCATCTACAGGCCAACAGCGCTAACACAAATCCTCTACAGGCTAACAACGATATCACATATCATCTACAGGCTAACAGTGCTAATACAAATCAACAACAGGCTAATAACACCAATACAAATAAACTACAGGCTAACAGCGCTAACACAAATCATCTACAGGCTAATAACACCAATACAAATAAACTACAGGCTAACACAAATCAACAGCAGGCTAATAACACCAATACAAATCACCTACAGGCTAACAGCGCTAACACAAATCGACAGCAAGCAAATAACACCAATACAAGTCATCTACAGGCTAACAGCGCTAACTCAAATAATCTACAGGCTAATAACACCAATACAAATCACCTACAGGCTAACAGCGCTAACACAAATCATCTACAGGCTAATAACACCAATACAAATCACCTACAGGCTAACAGCGCTAACACAAATCATCACAACAGGCTAACAGCACTAATACAAATCAACAACTGGCAAACAACGCTAGCATAAATAATCAACAAGAAGCTGGCAACACTAACACAAATCATCTACAGGCTAACAACGCTGACACAGATCAATAACAGGCTAATAACTCTCAAATAAACAACAACAAGCTAACAACAACAGGCCAATGCTAAAAACAAATCAACAACAAGCTAGCAACACTAAAAACAAGTCAACAACAGGCTAACAACGCTAAAAACAAGTCCACAACAGGCTAACAACAACAACAACAACAACAAGCAAAGGAAAATAAAAAACAGGCTAACGCTAACACAAACCAACAGGCTGACGCTAAAATGAATCTGCCTGAAGATCTGCCTTTTGCAGTTAGTGTTACTTAGGACCCAACCGATGGATTGTTTTGCAGATTAAATCAGTCAATTTTGTCGCCGATTTGCACTGATGTCTTAACTGGCCCCATTCAGCCAAAAACACATTTTAAAAACTTCAGATTCACCAACGTGGACATGGCACACTTCATTTAAAGCTCAGAACCTCCTGAATTAGTTTGATAGTCCACACACTTATTTTTGATTGACAAAAGTCGGCAGATTGCGCCACCCAAAGCAGCCATTGAGGAGATCATAAGGGTAACACAATTGTATCAACGTTATCCAGCTAACTTCAGCCCATGGATGTATTAAATGAACTGGCTAAGGTACGCCCCCTCTGTCTGTGGTCCCAGATTGATTAGTGGCCGTGCGAGGTACTGCAGCCTCTTGGAACCAGCCTTTTTCTAAAATTGCACATTATAATCACAGACAGTACTGAATTATTATCTGTATTTAAATAAAATGGAAGGAAATGTTCTTTTCTACCGTTTCTAAAATCACCGAAATTACCATTTTTATATGAAGTGGGGGATTGTCGTCACGTGGCGCCCTAAAGCAAAGATGTCAGCCACCGTATCAGGAAGTAAATGCGGAAGTAAGAAACTTTTTTGGGGTCATGCGCCAATGAGCTCACTCTATAGGGATAAACAGGGCAGTCTTTTTGGATTCATCTTCCAGGTTTTATTATAGTTCTATGCTTCAGCCCCGCCCACATGGACCTGCCACGCCCCGAGTGTTTGTGAACACAATGAACAGGATAAATGTGATGGACACAAGACAAAGACCTGAGGAAAGCACTAAACCACAGCAGGTAATGGACTTCTACGAGCTCCAGAGAGCGGGACACGGGGGATACAAACCTCACTTTGGAAACATAATACTCTGTATGAGGAGGGAGGGGTAGCTGGTGCATCATGGGTAATGCAGTTCAGAGAAGATGGTACTATGGGGAAATCACAGTCTCACAAAATCTATCACAAGGCAATTGTGAAAGTAAAGTTCACACAACAGTTTCTGTAAAAATAAATAAAACTATTTTCACCTGAGATAACGATTCTACTTTCATGATGATTGTAGAAAGGGGTTCAGAGGTTGTCATCCGGACGCCGTTTAAAGATCGAGACGTTTCGACTTTTATCCAAAAGTCATTGTCAATCAGAGAGCTGGTATGGGAACCTGGGCCTTATATGCTACTCTAAGTAGTGGGAGTCCAGCCCCCAGGGAGGAGTCACTGCACTCCTGTCTTTGTTATAAGATTGTTTGTTTGTCACCTGGGATTTAATTAATCGGTCTATCTTGTTGATTAATGGTTGGCCTCACCTAGTTTCACCTGTGTCTAAAGGTCTATTGTTATCTTGATAGCTGGCTGTTGCTCCCTCCTCACTACTGATTGCCTCATTAGCATTTGACTGGTCTATTGATCTGGACCAAGGTGTTAAAATGCTGTCATAAATTTTGGCTAAATTAAATCTTAAGCCCCCATTCCTGTTCAGGGAAGGATTTTCTCTTTTTACAAAAATGGCCTCCTTTACTCCTCTTTCAAACCAGTTCTTCTCTCTGCTCAAAATCTTCACCTCACTGTCCTCAAACGAGTGATTTGTAGCTTTTAGGTGCAGATGGACTGCACTCTGCGGACCGGTGGAGGAACATCTTCTGTGTTGGTACAGCCTTTTGTGCAATGGCTGTTTTGTTTCTCCTATGTAACGTTCTTTACAACTGTCCTCACTGCACTCTATCGAATAAACTACATTGCTCTGTTTCTCTGTCGGCCTCTTGTCTTTCGGGTGGACCAGTTTCTGTTTAAGCGTGTTGCCAGGTTTGTAATAGACAGGGATGTCGTGTTGTCTAAAAATCCTTTGAAACTTCTCAGACAGGCCCGAGACATAAGGGATAGAGACACCCCTCCTGCTGGGGTCTTTATCCTTTCTGTCCTGTTTCTTGGCTCTTCTGACTTTGTTAAAGGCCCAGTTAGGGTATCCACACGCTGAGAGTTGGACGTGTCAGGTCCCAGGTGACAAACAAACAATCTTATAACAAAGACAGGAGTGCAGTGACTCCTCCCTGGGGGCTGGACTCCCACTACTTAGAGTAGCATATAAGGCCCAGGTTCCCATACCAGCTCTCTGATTGACAATGACTTTTGGATAAAAGTCGAAACGTCTCGATCTTTAAACGGCGTCCGGATGACAACCTCTGAACCCCTTTCTACGATGGACCACACCTGGACGAATGAGGGTTTACATCGACGATTTCATGATGATTGTGTAAACACTGGATACTGCCTACACATATCCCAATATATCCATCGCCCTTAAAAATGGCCTTTAAAGTGACTACATTTGTTTGTATAGAGTAGACCGCTCCTGTGTTTGTGAACAAAACGCTGTGTTCCATAGGCCTGGTACCATTCCATGACTTAGCACTAATGTATTTTGAATTTATTTAAGGATCCCCATTAGTCTGTACAGCAGCAGAGACTATTCCCCCTGAGGGCCGAGCGTTAACCTCCAAACATCACACGTAAGTAACACCAGAGGAGAGTGAAAAAAACATTACCACCTAAAAGTCTGCTTCATGAAGCAGACTGAAGAACCCTCCTCTGCTTCATGAAGCAGACTGAAGAACCCTCTTCTGCTTCATGAAACTCACTGAAGAACCCTCCTCTGCTTCATGAAGCAGACTGAAGAACCCTCTTCTGCTTCATGAAACTCACTGAAGAACCCTCCTCTGCTTCATGAAACTCACTGAAGAACCCTCCTCTGCTTCATGAAGCAGACTTTCAAGTGTTTTTCTGCACGGTTGGTTTAATTGCACATTTAGTTTCAGTGTAAGGATGGATGATTAACCTGGAACTGAATCCAATCCCAAAACCAAGGAATAAAAAGATATTCCAGGTCAAAACCAGGACTAAACTAGGTCTAAACCAGGTCTAAACGGAGACCAAACCAGGTCCAAACTGGAACTAAACCAGGTCTGAACTGGGACTAAACCAGGTCTGAACTGGGACTAAACCAGGTCTTAACTGGGACTAAACCAGGACTAAACTAGGTCTAAACCAGGTCTAAACTGAGACCAAACCAGGTCTGAACTGGGACTAAACCAGGTCTGAACTGGGACTAAACCAGGTCTGAACTAGGTCTAAACTGAGACCAAACCAGGTCTAAACTGGGACTAAACCAGGTCTAAACTTGGACTAAACCAGGTCTAAACTGGGACTAAAACAGGTCTGAACTGGGACTAAACCAGGTCTAAACTGGGATTTTACCAACAGTAGGAGGGAAATTGCAAAATAACATGTGGAGCTTGAAATAACACTGAAATAAATCAGAGAGAGAAGAGGAAAAAGAAAGTGGGGGAGAGAGATTTTCGGGGGGACTTGGCACAGAGGAAGAGGGGCTTAAGTTTCCGATGACTTCCAGAAATCTCCAGAAAATTCCTTCAACAAAGAGAAAACAAAACAGAACGCACAGCTGGAGTCGGAGGGAAAGAGGAGAAAGGGAAAGAAACAAGACTTGCAACTGGACACTTCCCCAAATATTTCAGCACAGTTCATTAGTTTCCATGTCAATAGATGATTTTAAATGAATTAGTTTATATACATTTCCAAGAGAATCAACATTTGAGACTTAAATCTGAACAAAAACAAGAATCTCAGTCACATTTCTAAACCAAAGATTGGAAATGTAGCCAGAAATTGTACAGAAGATCAACGTTACTTCAGACTAATATTACACAAGGGAAGTACAAAGTAGTGGTCCAAGAAAGTAAAGAGTATTTGGTTAACAAATACTCAATTAAAAGAAACTGTAAACAACTGAAAACGAAATATTAAATAAAGCACAGAATCTGGTACTTTCAAGGTAGAACACAACTAATTTGACTAATCAGATCTGAAGGTGCAAGAAACACAAATGTTGAGCTCATTTCATATTGTCACAGATTTACTAGAGCAAAGTTTTTGGTTCCTCTTCTCACTCTGAGTGAAAGTATTATTATTGCGTCAAACATATTACATAAGAAAGAAGAAAGGGTCTTCTAATCTGAGAAGTGTATGTCTTAGGTTCAGTGATTTCTTGGCCAATGGTGAATTCATTGATTTAGATTATAAGGATTTACATGTGAGCGCAGCAGAAAGGAGAAGACATGGGGTGAGTTTGCTGAAGACTTGAATGAATAATGAGTTTAATCTGCTTTTTCATAAACAAATACACAGTTCCTGATGTTTTTCTGATCTGTATTTGTGATACATCATTCTGCTACCAGGATTAAAAAACCAGGACTAAACCCGGTGTAAACCAGGATAAAAACTGTTATAAACCAGGACTAAACCTAGTATAAACCTGGATAAAAACTGTTATAAACCAGGACTAAAACCGGTCTAAACCTGGATAAAAACTGTTATAAACCAGGATACAAACATAAACCAGGACAAAACCTGTTGAAAACCAGGACCAAATCAGGACCAAATCAGGACTAAAGCAGGTCTAAAGCAGGACTAAACCAGGTCTAAAACAGGACTAAAGCGGGTCTAAAGCGGGTCTAAAGCAGGACTAAAGCAGGTCTAAAGCAGGTCTAAAGCAGGACTAAAGCAGGTCTAAAGCAGGTCTAAAGCAGGACTAAAGCAGGTCTAAAGCAGGTCTAAAGCAGGACTAAAGCAGGACTAAATCAGGTCTAAAGCAGGACTAAAGCAGATCTAAAGCAGGACTAAAGCAGGTCTAAAGCAGGACTAAAGCAGGACTAAAGCAGGTCTAAAGCAGGTCTAAAGCAGGTCTAAAGCAGGTCTAAAGCAGGTCTAAAGCAGGTCTAAAGCAGGACTAAAGCAGGACTAAAGCAGGTCTAAAGCAGGTCTAAAGCAGGTCTAAAGCAGGACTAAAGCAGGACTAAAGCAGGACTAAAGCAGGTCTAAAGCAGGACTAAAGAAGGTCTAAAGCAGGACTAAACCAGGTCTAAAGCAGGACTAAACCAGGTCTATAGCGGGTCTAAAGCAGGACTAAAGCAGGTCTATAGCAGGTCTAAAGCAGGACTAAAGCAGGTCTAAAGCAGGACTAAAGCAGGTCTAAAGCAGGACTAAAGCAGGACTAAAGCAGGACTAAAGCAGGACTAAACTAGGTCTATAGCGGGTCTAAAGCAGGACTAAAGCAGGTCTAAAGCAGGACTAAACCAGGTCTAAAGGAGGACTAAAGCAGGTCTAAAGCAGGTCTAAAGCAGGTCTAAAGCAGGACTAAAGCGGGTCTAAAGCGGGTCTAAAGCGGGTCTAAAGCGGGTCTAAAGCGGGTCTAAAGCGGGTCTAAAGCGGGTCTAAAGCAGGTCTAAAGCAGGACTAAAGCAGGTCTAAAGCAGGACTAAAGCGGGTCTAAAGCGGGTCTAAAGCGGGTCTAAAGCGGGTCTAAAGCGGGTCTAAAGCAGGTCTAAAGCGGGTCTAAAGCAGGACTAAAGCGGGACTAAAGCGGGACTAAAGCGGGACTAAAGCGGGTCTAAAGCAGGTCTACACCAGGACTTGCCCCCCCTCTCTGTTGTGGCTGTTCTGGCTTGTCTTAATTCACTCATGTGTCGGTGGAGAATGTGATCGTGCTGCATTTCCTGCTTCAGCTAAAACTTACTTAACGTCCCAGAGTTTGTAAAAACCTGCTGCTAAAATTGTAGTTTAGACTCTACAAACAAGTATTTCTCTCACAGCTGACTGATTAAAGAATGTAACGGTTTTTCTTCTAATCTCTCCTGAACAGAAGCAGAGATATTTTGACACATCTTTTCCTTCACTCACAGTGTCAGTAAAGTATGTTAAAAGGCTCCAGTGCCATAATCAGAACGAAGCTTAAAGCCAACAGGAAATGTACCAAAGACACACCATTAGACTGAGGAGAGAGAACACTGAAGGAGTAAAGCATTCTGATTTAATCTTTCTTAAAAGTCACAATAATCACAAACATAATCTTCCCACAAGTCTGACTTCTTTTTAACAACCACAAATGCTCTGTTCCCTCTGACGATGTCATGAGGTAGTTTGACCCTCTTCTAATACATTTCCTGGTGAATTATGTTTGGCGTCACAGCTGAGTCTTATCAGACGTTGTTGACCTGGAGTTTCCTCAGAAAAGTGAACAGATTGTTTTGTAGATGTTAAAATATAACAGCATTTCCTGTAGCATTTAGCCCACAGCTAATGTTAGCATTCTTGGATATTTATACACATTTGGGCCGTTTGATCACTTTTTTCTGCTCCATGTCTTTGTGTCTGTGTTTGACACAATAAAACTCCTGAACACGGCATTTGTTCTTGTTGTTGAATAGTGAAAGAGCGGCTGTGCTACATTAAAATGAATGGATAGTTTCCCCACACAGAGGTCGTTCCCTCAGATGCCGAGAACATCATGTCCAACCAGAAAATGAACGCTCTATAATAACAACACGTTCATTTACCTTAACAAAACATGAACAGAGACTTAATTCAAGATGAAAAGATATTATAATTTGGACTTAGTATGGTGGCAGGGCACCTGTGAGTTTTACATCCGTGATACTGAAGTTTGGGAGAAATTTGAAAAATAAAAGTTTAAAATTTCAGGAAGCAATTGTATGTGATGTCATCAAAAAGTGAATGTCCAGCAGGTGAAAAAGTAGTGCACTCAAAACTTCCCACAATGCATCTTGAAAAGTAGTGTCCAGCGCTGGTCACTTGACCGGCCAATATTGACCACAATGCATTGCAAGAGTCATAAAAACAACAGGGGACAGTGACAGGTCTTTAACTGGACACATCACACTGAATGAAGCAGAAAGAGCTGCTTAAACGAACTGTTGAGCCGACATTATGAACAAAACACTTTAAACAAACTGTTCACCGCAGAGTTGCTAGTGTTAGCCGCTTTCCTTAGCTTGAGCTGTCAATAGATCACAAATCTCAGGCAAAAAGTTGAATAATCCAGTCTGTCTCGAGCAAGCCACAATGAATAAAACTTGTATGATGATTATTAGTCCATAAATATGTGTCAGGAGGATTTGACCCATATTCATTACAGAAATCCATTTTTCAAGTTTCCAAGTCTGGGCACTATTTAGTCTGATCAAGAGTGCAGGACTGAGGGAGTGAGGGGTGAGGGAATGAGGGGTGAGGGAATGAGGGGTGAGGGAATGAGGGGTGAGGGAATGAGTGTGGACATAGACAATTTACTCAAAACGGACACATTTTTTAGACAGTTTAAACCATCATTCAATCAAAATAAAGTGTTATCATTTGTCAAATCATAACTATTGTGTAATATATATGGATATTGGCCCTTGTTTACAGTCTGGTTGCTATGGTAACAGTTGCGGAATTACCTCTAACTATGTCATATTTGTGATCATGTTCAACCAGGAAGTGACATTATAAACTGGGACAAACAGGACTAATGTTTAGTCAAATCTTAAATAGAATCCTGTTCACTACGTTTCAATGAAATGAGTCGTCTAACCTGTCATACAGACATAGCATGAGTCAGGGTTAGCAACTACTTAATTAAGGTTAGGGTTAGAGGATTAGTTAAGTAACTATTGAGCCTGAAATACTAAGCCTTCTTAATAAACTATTTGTTTATCATTATGGTTTAAGTCTCTGTTCATGCTTTACTAAGGCAGGAATAAGTGAATAAGTGTTATTATAAATTGTTACCATCGTAAACTTCAACAAATTTGTCAAAATGGGGCAAACTAAGTACGAATTTTAGTAAAATCTTTTAAGTTAAGTTTACTACGTTTTAGAGAAATGAGAAGGCCAACCTGTTGTGCGATTTAAGTTCATGAATCATCACAGACGCTGAGCATTTCTGGCTCAAATCGTGCTTACATTAGCGTGTCGGATCTATTTTATTTATAGCCTGACTGATGCAACTCAAGATGTGTTTTCTGCACATAGGCATTACTAGTTCCAAAACATGAAACGCCACAGTAAGTTAAACAAAAGCATGATTACAGGCCGGTAAGAGCACAAATAATGCAGAATATGTGTCCTTTAAAGTCCAGCTTTCTTCCCCAGACTCATTCTGTTCAATGCTAAGGATGTTTTAACTTTAAATGGAGCGAAATCATTCTTATTTTTAAAAAGGCGGATCAGTTGTTTTCCTATATAAGTTACAAAATGTGAACGCAAATCATAAAACTTTTAACAAGATCCGTGACTCATTTGAGGCGTAACAAAAACAGAAACGGCCAAAATCTAAAATGGGTTTGATCTAAATAGAGAAAATAAACCGATGAGACGAAAGCATCACATCTGGAACCACAACGGCCACAATCGCAGCACGAACTGAGCATCTGGGTCTGAAACCAAGAGTAAAAGCTGTTCACTCAGACCCCGGCCACAAATATTTACTCAGAAAGCCCCAAACTCCAGCTTTTGTCACACAAATTAGAGGCAAAAAAACAGAAAAAGACACGCAGAGACCATGAAAAGCATCGACAAAACCAAGAATCAGCCCCTCTAGAGCTGTGCTGTGTAGATTTGGTTTTATAGCAATAATTATTCCTTGTTTCAGCTCATTACCAAAGACTACATTTAAAACAAGTCTGATTGAAGATTGAAAAGACAAAAAACAATCTTTAGTGTGGACTCTCAGAAAAGGAACCCATTTATTTCTTAAAGATAATAAAAAGCCACTTGGTGTACATGGAACTGGGATTTTGGCGCTTGAAGTTTGTAAAAATTCAGTCGACTTTCAAAAGGTTGAAATATGTGACTGAAGGCTTCTAGATAGAGAATATTTATATAGTCAAGAGGGGTTTTTTTGTAAGTAGCACAGACCGAACAGATCTCTGGAACTCTACATTTGATGTCACAAATAAATGAAAGTGTGAAAGAGTGTCTTTTTGAGGGGCAGGATTAATGAAACAAGCCACGTGAATGAAGCTAAATACAACCACAGCTGTGTTTTTGATGAAGAACAAAGAAAAAGGACATTTTGCTTATTGTTTAATGGGACCAGAATGTGCATTGTGTATATGAATATTTACATGCCTATCTGTTACTTATACATATGTATAAATAAAGTAATCTCTCCTTCACTGTGGTTTTCCTCGAGGTTAGACTTTTTCCACTGGGTTTTTTGTAGTTGTTCCTTGAGAGAAGGAGGGTCCAGGACAGAGGCCTCCTGGGACAGTTATCCATTTTTACCAATTCTCTTAAACATTATTTATTTGAACTGCTTTCTACCTGTGGCCCATCAGGGAAACTGTTTGATTTGGGGGCTACAAAAATTAATTGAATTGAAAGACACTTTTATTGTTTTTTTAAGCTAGCAAATAAAAAATAGAAATAGATCAATATGCGGGGAAAAAAAATCAAGATTATTGTATCTCTATTTATACTATTAATATTGCATATCACTCAGCAGTGTCTAAACCTTTCCCCAAACCCACACGTGTCACTGCAGAACTCACTTGGAGAGCGAGACTCCTCCGGCTTTCCCGATCAGCTCCTCGTGATGCAGCACCGCGTCGTTCCAGGGAATCTCCAGGAACTTGAGCAGCGTCCGCATCCACTTCTCCGGGTGCAAAACCAGCTGCTCGTAGTGCACCGGCAGACACTTGTCTGACACCTCCAGGCACTGCGTGTACATGGTCTCGATGGCGCGGTTCCACTTGGTCAGACAGTCCCGGTAACTCCCCAAGTCGAACCCGGCGATCGTCACTTTCCGCGAGATCATGGAGTGCACGGACGCCCTCCCGTCGCGGATCATGAGCACGAACTTCGCCCTCGGGAAGATTTTGGCCAAGTACGACAACGATTTCAGCGCGAACGGGTCCTTGTTGCACAGGAAGTTGGCGGGCTCTCCGTGCTTGACGATAATTTCCAGTAAAAACGCTTGCATGGCCGCGTCCAACACTTCGTCCGTCACTCCGGCTTCGTCCAGTCTCATTTTCTCGCGCCCCGATCGACTCCACATCTGCTTCATCGCCAGAATCCGCGGAATGACTCTCGTCTCTTCGCCACAGCGGATTTCCGGATGAGCGTCCAGCATGGCTCGCATCAACGTGGTCCCGCTCCTCGGCACGCCCCCGATGAACACGAGTGGCATGTCTTTGCTGTACAGGAAGGGCGTGCTGAGGTTTTGGCCCGTCCGTAAAGTGGTCCGCATGCTCCCGCCGACGGCCGACAGAGGCACCGCGACGCCGTTTTGACCGCGCTCTTCGATCCGGTGGTGGCACTCCATGGCGTGGCGTCCCAGGTAGAAGACCGTGACCGAGCTGACGACCAGACAAGCCACCAGGAGGTTTTGTTTGAGCTTGCCGATCATGCTGACGGCCATTCAAGGGGCGAGGAGGAGGAGGACGAGGGGAGAGCCAGGGTTAGAGTTATGGAGGAGGAGAGCCGAGGGTCAGGGGTGGAAGCGGCGGAAGTGCCCAGGATTCAGCGCTGGTGGTCGGGGAGCGGGCATGGATCAGGCTCCCTGCTGCACCGGCGGAGGAGGAACCACCGCTCCATCAGGCCTGCAGAAGAGAACACAGATTAGAGCAGTGTTTTTAAACCTTCTCGGAGCCACGGCACACTTTTTGGTTAAAGTTTTTGCAGCACATCACCCACTAGAACCTTATAAAATAAAAATAAAATTATAGGGCTGTGACGTAAATTGCAAAAAATCGCAATCACAATTTGCATCAACGCAATGAATAAATCTACCATAGTACCACAATTTCCGCCACAAAGAACAAATATCCCGTTTTGTTCTGCATAAAGGCTGCTAACCCTGTCGTTTAGATCTGTTAAAACATGTTCTGATATACATTTGCAGGTTTTAAGTTTAAGCTTCAAACACCCCGAAAATACATTTGCAACCACCACACAAACTTATAAAGATTTTTAATAAGGTAAAAATGTTACTTAGTTCCACTTTAAGACACTCCAAAAAGATGCTAAATTTACAACTAATGATAGTTTTTTTCATGTAAAAGTACATTTCATCATCCATTCCAAGTACCCCCTGGTAATTTCTTGTGTACCCCTAGTTGGGAAACACTGGCTTAGCAAAATTAAAACAGAACAGACCAGCAATTCACATTTTTCTTCCACTTTCTCAAATGTTGGAGCGCCCCCTGGAGTGCACTAGATTAAGTTGTGATTACTTCTCTTCTGGGTCCTGTTTACATGCTCCGCTCCTCTCTCACAAATGCCAAGAGCCACGTGAGGATCAGCTGACCACTTCTACGAGAACGTTCAAAACAGGGCTGTAATCGACCAAAGACTCGCCTTTACATCGTTTAGTCGACTAAAAGGGAGCAAGGCGTAGGGCTTGAGGAGCTCTCAAAACATACAAATGTCCATAATCTGTCCCTATATCTGTCCCAAAATGCACACAAAAGATCATCAAATTGCAGATGTTCACTCAATAACAACTTTGCATACACAAAAATGCCAAAAAAACCTGGGCAAATAGAATAAATTGATTGGTAACTCCAAAAGCTTCACCTAACTCAGCCTTCTTCTCCTTTCTGCTGTGATTATTAGTTGAAAGTTTACAATCCCAATAAAGTAATAAGTCGACTAATAAAAAGTTTGGCCGACTAAGGCCCCATCGACAGATTAATCAACTAAATCACAACATGCTAACAGCTCTACTTCACACGATAGGAGCACAGTGCACACAACCTGGAGCCACTCACAGGGAAATGCACTAAGGACAAGCTCCCCGAGTAGGTCTGGGCGACATGGCAAAAAATTATCACAATTTTCTTGGGGCCAGATTATGATTTGATCACAATTCGTGTTCACTTTGTATTTTTCTATTGTCTAGAACACATAGGCACGATTTATGAAAAATATCTAATATCCAGTGCGATTGTGATTAGATTTGCAATCTATGTTTAAATAATAGGATTCTGTTCAAATTCACATTTTAAACACACAATTGTGTCACTTTTAGTCACGTTTTTGTCACTTTTCATTGTGTTTTTCTCGTTTCTAGTCGCGTTTTGGTGCATTGCGTTATGTTTGTTGTTTGTAGGCGCGTTTTTGTCAGTTTTAGTGGCGTTTTGTTGAATTGTGTCGCTTTTATTGTTTGTAGGCGCATTTTTGTTGCTTTTAGTTGTGTTTTTGTCACTTTTAGTCACATTTTGGTACATTGTGTCGCGTTTGTTGTTTGTAGGTGCTTTTTTGTCACTTTTAGTCTGATTTTTGTCACTCTTAGTCACATTTTGGTGCATTGAGTTGCGTTTGTTGTTTGTAGGTGCTTTTTTGTCACTTATAGTCTGATTTTTGTCACTTTTAGTCGCGTTTTGGTGCATTGAGTCGCGTTGTTGTTTGTAGGCATGTTTTTGTTAAGTGCATCCATTAAAATTGCGATTTTGCGTGGATTTGGTTTAATTGTGCAGCTCTGGCCTTTAAGAGGTAAATAAAGTCATCTGCTCAGAGGCTTCAGAGGCTAAACAGGTGAAAAAGTGTGTTTGAACAGACAGCTGCATTACAGACACAAACAATGGATCACGATATGACGATTTCACAAAAATAGCAGATTGTCACAGGCACAAGCTCACCATTCCATATGTATCACCACATCGCCCCGCCCTATTTCTGAGTGACACAGACCTGACCGCACAGGCAGAGGCAGATGAAGTGTCCTCTGCAGCTCTAACTCATACGCAGACTATGACCTTTATTCCCAGCGCTTTACCTTCACCGCAGACTGCACCGTGAAAGTAGGTCGTCCCGAGGTCGTCTGCTTTCGCACTCGCTTCACTCCACAATGTGACAGGAGCTATTTTGACCCTATTCCACCAGGCAGGCGCTGGTGCAGGGGCTGGTGCAGGCGCTGGTGCAGGCGCTGGTGCAGGGGCTGGTGCAGGCGCTGGTGCAGGGTCTGACTCAGCACCAGTTACAGCGGGGCCAGAAATGAGAGCACGTTCCAGTGGAATGTTATATTATATATTATATACATAACAGTTACATATTATAGTCAGCAGTTATTAATGTAAATAATGGAAGCAAAAGTCAGTTTTAGGTGAAATACAACAATTTCAGACATTTTGAAGAGTTAAGATCAGATCACTATTTATTTGATAGAACTATACTATTTGACTTGTTTCAAATAGTTTTTTACTTGTTTCAAAACATCACTTCTTATTTCAAGCCAAATGATTTGCCAAAGGGTAGATAATTTAACTTCTTAAGATAAATTATCACATGATCATTCAGAAATACCTTGAAACCAGTGAAATATTCTGTGCCACATCTGCAATTAAATCTCATGGAATCAAAACTACTCAAATCCAGATAAAAATTATGAATTCAATTCATTTTAAACAAGGCTGGATTTACATTTTTGCTGTTCAGTTGTCTGGACAGTTTCATCTATTTTAGTCTATTAGTGGCTGCACAGGTCCCATCTTATGCTGTAGTAGAGCGTATATTTCTGTTTTTGAGGCACAGTATTGTCGTAACCTTCACTCTCTTCACACACAGAACAGTGTTTCTGGTTGAGACCTGTGTCACTTCAGACTGTGGTCAGACGGCGGCACAAGAACACACTTTAACCACAGCCTTTAGAAACACAGAACAGACAGAACAAGTGTGTTTCTCTGTGGGAAAAGCTGCTGCTCGAAACCAGAGTCTTGTGTTTGAGGAAGTAGAAATTACAGGTTACATTGAAGTGTTAGACAAACCAACGGGAGCCACACAATGTGTCTGCACTCTGCTTAAAGCTGCAAATGACCATTATTCTAGCAGTTTGCCAATTTATATTTAGGCCTGTCACGATAATTAATATATCAACTTTGGTGGTTTTGTCACGTTCAGTTGTGTTATGTTTAAATGCATCTTTGTCACTTTTAGTTGTGTCTTTGTCATTTTTAAGTCATGTTTTTGTTGCTTTAAGGTGCATTGAGTTGTGTTTGCTGTTTATTGGTGCGTCTTTCAACGCATTTTCATCGCTTTTGGTCCCACTTTTGTCACTTGTTTCAGAACATGTTTGTACAAATCCAAACTACAGTGTTAGTAGTTTTTATTCAAATAAAAGAAGAGGAAGAAATTATTGCACTTCAAAAATAGTGATTTGCTAATTGCCTCAATTAAAATAGCAATTTTGTGTGGATTTGGTTTAATTGTGCAGCTCTGGCCTTTAAGAGGTAAATAAAGTCATCTGCTCAGAGGTGTGTTTGAACAGACAGCTGCATTAAAGACACAAACAGTCAATCATGATAAGACGATTTCACAAAAACAGACTGTTACAAGGACAAGCTCAACATTACATCTTTATCACCTTATCATCCAGACCTGTATCTTATCTTTCAATGAATAAAAGCTGGAACAATATTTTTTGGGGCTCAATATTTATCGTGGGTGCACTTTTTCTGAATTAGTGGGACATTTTTTGTTGTTTTTATGTAGAGCGATAAGATCAGTGCTTTAGAGTCGAAAAAGTAACTTGTAAGGAAGAAATTCTGGACACGAATGACTGAAGGAGGGCTGCAACTAACCACTATTTTGGTAATCGATTAGTCTGTCGATTGTTCTTTTGATTAATCATTCAGTTGTTTAGATTGCGAAAGGCCAATGAATTAGATTTTAACAATATTTAACAGAGAGGAATTTGAGAGACAAAACATTCTTTCTCAGCACATTTTGGAGGTTGTATATATATATAAACAAAACTATTATTCGATTATCAAATTAGTTGACGGTTGTGGAAATAATCGATTAGTTGCGATTAATGGATTTACTATTTTCAGCCCCAGACTGAAGTGCTCTATTTGGCTTTGTGTTTGGTGAAGCTCATGTTTTTCAAAGATATTGTACATTTGGAAAAGCATCATTGAAATTCTGTGGCTTTAGAGTTACTGTGTCAGTGGCGTAAAGTAGTTTCAATATTATTATTCTTCAATATTATTCAATATTTGTAGAAAAGTGTATTATTGAAAAAAATCATGACGTGTTTATCCTTTTCTTTGACATTTTGAGTTAATAATGACACCGTCTTTGGGATAAAAGGTCTTTTCGTGTATGTTTTAGATTCTGTTTAGTCCAATCATCATCAAAATACAACTACCAGTATTTTCGCCTTATCACAACTAATTGTGTTGGCGAACGCAAAAACACCATCACAACAAACTAAGAAGTACTTTTAGTTACTTTCCTGGATCAATATTAGCCTCAATTGAGTTTTACTTTATCTTTATCTTTTTGTTGTCGTTTTATTTTTTTATAAGTAAGTTAAGGCATGTGCTTTTTAGTTTTAATATAACTGAAATTATTTTGTTTAAAAGTACACACAAAAGTACAAGGGCATTATGCATTATTTGTTCTGTTATTGGCCTTTCATAAAAAAAAAAATCTTGAGTATCTTTAGTTTGAAATCTTACTTAGAACTGACGACAATATAACTAGCTGTGGCTCCATCTACTGGCTGTAGAGGGAATTACACACATTTGTATAAACACAATGCTTTGTTGTGCAGCAGTGCCGCACAAACACCAGGAGCAGAGTCTCTTACATCGAAAAATGTCACATCGAAGGAATTCAGAGCAGCATGCTTTTGTCCGTCGGAGGGAGAAGATTTTCTAACCAGGATCAAACTAGTGTGAATGAAGCTAAATGCAACTCCAGGCGTGTTTTTGATGACAGAACAATGTTAGAACAGGGTTAAAAGCTCAATAAAGTACATTTTGCATAACATTTGTCCTTTAAAACATATCAGTCATATTAATATTGCAGCATTTAAGAAACATTTTGCAATATTTGAACATCCTTCAGCATTATTCTGCTCCAGAGAACAGAGATCCCCTAAAAGCAGATGTCTACCTTGTGATTCAGTTATTATTAAAGTCTTTGCATGTTTATTCGCCTGTGTAATTGTGTGTTTCCACATTCTTGTGCAGAGAAGCCTTGGCCTGGTCGCTCTGTCCTCACGCAGCCTCGGTTAAAGTGACGAAAGACAGACTCAGCTCTGCACAAGAACTGGACAGGAAGAAGAACTGCTCCGGGATGGGTTTGTGAGGAGAGAAAAGGACTGAAACAAGGTCTGAAACAGGACTAAAACTGGACTAAAACATGGACTAAAAGAGGGTTAAAAGAGGACTGAAACAAGGACTAAAAAGCACTGAACCAAGGACTAAAACAGGACTAAAACATGGACTAAAAGAGGACTGAAACAGGACTAAAACAGGCCTAAAACATGGGCTAAAAGAGGGTTAAAAGAGGACTGAAACAAGGACTAAAAAGCACTGAACCAAGGACTAAAAAGCACTGAACCAAGGACTAAAACAGGACTAAAACATGGACTAAAAGAGGACTGAAACAGGACTAAAACAGGCCTAAAACATGGGCTAAAAGAGGGTTAAAAGAGGACTGAAACAAGGACTAAAAAGCACTGAACCAAGGACTAAAAAGCACTGAACCAAGGACTGAAACAAGGACTAAAAGAGGACCAAAAGAGGACTAAAAGAGGGCTAAAAGAGGACTGAAACAAGTACTAAAAAAGCACTGAACCAAGGACAAAAACACAACTAAAATAAGGATTGAAATAAGGACTAAAACAAGAACTAAAAGACGGCTGAACCAAGGACTAAAAGAGGGCTAAAAGAGGACTGAAACAAGGACTAAAAAAACACTGAAACAGGATTGAAACAGGGATTAAAACACAACTAAAATAAGGACTAAAACAAGGACTAAAAGATAACTGAAACAGGACTGAAACAAGACTAAACAAGGACTAAAAGAGGACTGAATGGGTACTGAAACAAGACTAAAACAGGACTGAAACAAGGACTAAAAAGACTGAAATTAGACTGAAACAGGGACTAAAACAAGGACTGAAACAGGACTAAAACAAGGACTAAAAGAGGACTGAAACTGGACTAAGAGCAGGACTGAAATGGTACTAAAACCAGAACGAACAGGATTGAAACAACAACTGAAATCTGATCTGGGTCAGTAATAACTAAACTAACAAAAACAACAAAACAGGGCCTGATTCAACGCAATGTCCAAAGCAGGAGCAAAAGTGACTCAGACCAGGACTGAATCATGTCTGAACGGATCTAAATCCAGATGAAACCTGGACGAAACAGGAAACAAACCAGGACCAGGAACAAACAGAGGCTTTACAACTAGAGACATGCTGCTCAGAACAGAACTGTGGACCAGGAACAAACAGAGGCCAAGATACAGAACCAGGAAAAAAACAGGACTAAAACAACATCCAAACCACAGAGGGCGGAAAGAGACTGAACCAGCACTAAACCAGCTCTACTGACGCCCTGGTTCAGTCCTGGTTCAGGCCTGGTTCTTGGTTATAATAAAAGAGTCTTGTGGGTCTATGTTTAGCTTCTCCTCCCTCTGTTTCTCTGCTGGAGGTTTGGCTCAGTTTGTGCTGAGTCTGCGACAGAAGCAAATGAGGAGAGAACGAAAGAGAGGCAAAGAGAGAGCGAAGGAGGAACAATCCCAAAATGATTTTCACTCACACCAAGGGCGGCACAATTTATCAAAATAGCAACTTCAATGATTGCAATTAAATAAATCTGAAAGGCTACTATTTCTGAAGTGCAATAATGTCCTCCACAAACAAAAATGATCCTGTTTTGTTCTGCATAAAACTGCTAACTGTAGTTTAGATTTGTTAAACATGTTATAAAAGTGCAAAAAAAAATTACTAAAAGCGACAAAAACGTGACTAAAAAGGAAACTCAAGTGCATCTAAATGACAAAAATGGGCCGAGAAATGGCATTAAAGAAACCAAAAGTGACAAAAAATGTGCCAAAAAGCAACAACAACATTCCGAGACAAGTGATTCTTTTATTAGTTTATCAGTTCATATTTCAGTTCTTCTGGTTGTGTTCCCATTCTGATCAATAATTTAAAGTTAACTTACATTTTTCATAATTTTATTTTCTAAAGTAGTTCCTAAACGTTTCCAAAACAAGCACATGAAAGTAAATTGAGACAGAAAAATCAACTTGTTTAAAATAAATACAGTTGCCTTGAATCATACAAACGAAAAGACCTTCTATAACAAAGAAACTAGCATAATTAAATCAAAATGTCAAAAAAGAATAAACTAACTCTAAATATTCTCTCTAAAAGCAGTCAGTTCCATATTTCAACCTTTATTTGGTCACAAATGTACTTAAATAGTCTCAAGGTACAATAAATAACGTTTGCCTGTTGACTACTAGAATGATTGTTAGTTGCAGCTGCAGAATTTCCCTTCAATCAGTGTTATGCGTGTCTATGTGTACATTTAAAACTAAAAACTTTGTATTTTTACTAGAATGTGAATTTTTATTGGTTGGTACTTCTGTGACCTTCAGACTGAGAAGTCTGGACCATAAGTGAAGCGTTACTATGACGACATCATTAAATTTATGACTTAATTTGTTCCTTTACCGTCATCACTTTATCTCTCACTTCCACTGCCACAGCTGCTGGTTCTACTTCCCCTTCACACATCACCGAACAAACTGCCCTTGAGCAAACATCCCGAGTGAACCATAAACCCGTCTGCAACCTCTTACAAAAGAACTACAGCGTTAGCACACAGCGTTAGCCAAACAGTGCTAAAGAGGCGAACGGAGGTGAACAAACAGAGGCTAACAGACAGAGGCAAAGATAAAGATACAGAGGGAAACAGACAGAGGCTAACAGACGGAGGCTAAGATAAAGATACAGAGGGAAACAGACAGAGGCTAACAGATGGAGGCTAAGATAAAGATACAGAGGGAAACAGACAGAGGCTAACAGATGGAGGCTAAGATAAAGATACAGAGGGAAACAGACAGAGGCTAACAGATGGAGGCTAAGATAAAGATACAGAGGGAAACAGACAGAGGCTAACAGACGGAGGCTAAGATAAAGATACAGAGGGAAACAGACAGAGGCTAACAGATGGAGGCTAAGATAAAGATACAGAGGGAAACAGACAGAGGCTAACAGATGGAGGCTAAGACACAGAGGCTAAGGCACAGAGGCTAATATGTAGAGGCTAACATACAGAGGGAAACAGGCAGAGGCTAACAGACGGAGGCAAAGATAAAGATACAGAGGGGAACAGACAGAGGCTAACAGATGGAGGCTAAGACACAGAGGCTAAGACAGAGACCAAGCCACAGACGCTAAAATACAGAGGCTAACATACTGAGGCCATAGAACTATAATAAAACCTGGAAGATGAATCCAAAATGGCCGCCCTGTTTATCCCTATGGAGTGTGCTCATTGGTGCATGACCCCAAAAAAAATTCTTACTTCCGCATTTACTTCCTGATACGGAGGCTGACATCTTTGCTTTACTTCCTGATACGGAGGCAGCCATCTTTGCTTTACTTCCTGATACGGAGGCTACCATCTTTGCTTTACTTCCTGATACAGAGGCGGCCATCTTTGCTTTAGAGCGCCACGTGACGACAATCCTCCATGATGCTTTGAGCGACGTGAACGACCACGCAGCTGCAAGTTTTTGTGTTAGCGTTAGCTTGTGTGATTGTAATTGTGTTCTTCATGTTAGACACACGTGAAAGCGTCTGAAAGACCACAGACAAAGGGGACGTACCTTATCCAGTTCTTTTAATACATCCATGACTGAGACACATGAAATGAAACAGACACAGGCTAAGATTCAGCGGCTAACAGACAGCGGATAACAGACAGACACAGTGGGAAATGGCACATTAACGCCCCTTGCTTTGTAATTTTCAGTGGGACCCTGGGAAATAATTTTAATGCCCGAGTTGCAGAGTAAAATGTAACCTTTGACCTCATGGCAGACAGCAGAAAAATAATCAATTTAAAATATAACATTTTCCACCTATTAGCTCTGCATTTTGACGCTGCTTAATTATATGGCTCACACATGTTGAACGGCATCTGTTTCCACTTTGCGTAATAAAATAATTAGTTGAATTCTTGCTTTTTTTCTCCTGAGTGAGATGTAGAATATTGTCTCATATGTGAATACAGAGTAAACAAGAAAATACACACATTTGTCCAGATAAAGCGTGTTTTTAGTTTCATTTTGCTACGGCCATGAAAGAATTTAACAAAACACACAGCAGTTACCACCTCACAAGTGGAAAAGGATCATCTTTTCCAGAGCTCATGAAGGCAGCATACGGTGCGTTCCAGGCACTGGAAACTGGGATATTCACCCCTCCGACTGGTAAACCATTGGAGCTGGTCGAGACACTCTTCACCCCAGATCAAACTGTGCCGTGTTACAACAGAGATAATCGACACAAAAAGTAGCTTTGAGGGGTTAACCATCACATAAACATTTGTAAATTGTAAAATTAATTACTTAAATCCAAAAAATAATCTGTTATTTAGCATGTTGTTCAGCAGTTGGTTTGGCATTAGCCACATTACAGCTGGAACTTGGGGTGGACGATCCAAAACAACTATTTTCCATTCCAAAAATCCATTTGATAAAACTCCCACCTCTACATGAAATAAACATAAACTTTAATATGTAATTAGCTTCAACATTCATTTGTTTGTGAAAGAACATTAGTAACTCCAGCACATCGGCCGTGTGACAGAGCGTGAGCAACAGGCAGAGAGAATGTAGCGTCAATACATGCCTAGGCTTAAGATGCTAATGCTAACAGGGACTGACAGAGGCTAGCAGAGGATAACAGGCGCTAACAGAGGCTAACCGAGGACAACAGAGGCTAATCTGGCACATTCTCAGGAGATTGGAGAGGAATTCAAACTATGTAAATATTGTTGTTGCGTGGAGCGTGAATGCAGAGCCACTGTTGACTGTCAGGTCATTAAACTGGACTGTTGTGCATCTAGGGTCGTGTTAGAGATAGGCCTGGTTTAGTCCTGGTTAAGTCCCTATCATCCTGCATGAGTCCAGTTTTAGTCCTGCTGTGGACGTGGTTTGGTCTGTTCTAGTCCTGGTTTAGCCCTGATCTAATCCAGGTGTAGTTTCGGGGTTTAAGGCGAGACACAACAGGCAAAACGTTTTTTTTTGGTCGGTTTGTTCTCGCAACATATCAGCTTTGATGTGAAACCAACAAATTTGTCCAATCTGCTCTTAAATATTTTTATTATTTAATTTTAATTATTGATTTCTCTGGGATATTGTAACTCCAAAGTCTGTTTTGTTAAAATGCATTTTTGTCCCACAGAGACATAAAGATGAGCCTTAAAGTGGCTCCTGCACCAAACTGTACAACACTCAACAAGAACACAATGGACACAAGGATTTGTTCACATCTGATTCTAACACAGATTTATTACAGTTTAAGTAAAAAATAGGCCAATTTTCAGTCAGATCTAGTTTACTCAAAAACGAAATAAGAAATCCAAAATCATCTGTATATTTTTAATAACTAATATGTGTACAAAATGAAACAAGAATTTTTAATCTGGTTCAGTCCATTTTTTCAGATTGAAATTAAAGATGTTTTTAGCTATTTTTCCACATAAAACTTGTAATACTTTTTTTTCTTACATTTATAAGAGTAAACTACAGGAGCTTTACAAGTTTACAATTAGTATCTTTAAATTTAAAGGACACATATACTGCTACAGTGACAGTTTTTTTTAGCTTTAAACCATGTTCTAACAATGTTCATCATCAAAAACATACCTGAAATAGCATTCAGGTGCATTCATGCTCCCCCTCCGAGCGTCAAACACACTTCCTGCTGAACTTCCTGGATTTTCAGACATATTTTCAGATCATCTACATCACTTATCTGAGAATCTTCTGTTGTTTTAAGTCCTTAAATCATCACAGACTCGCTCTGAGCTAAACACGATCACTGCTGCTGCTAGCTTGATAACTGATAACTCCAAATTGCCCGTAGAGAATGAATGTGAGAGTGAATGGTTGTGTGTCCATGGCCACTGTCCAGGGTGTACCCCGCCTAAGGCTCAAAGTCACTGGGATAGGCTCCAGTCACCTGTGACCCCTAAGGGGAACGAGCAGTAGAAAATGAATTAATTAATTCATTTTAAATAATGGGATTCTGTTCAAAGTTCACATTTTAAACACAACCAGGGAAAATGACAAAAAGACTGAAATATGAACTGATAAAAAGAATTGTTACTTTTGCATTTGTTGCTTTTAGTATCGTTATTGTCACTTTACGTATAGTTTTTGCCACTTTTAGTATTGTTTTAGTCACTTTTAGTATAGTTTTGGTCATTTACCTAACGTTTTTGCCACTTTACATATAATTTTTGTCATTTTTACTTATTATTGCCACTTTAAGTCAAATGAAGTCAAATGATTTCACATTAGGGCGTGGAATTGGGCAATATGACACAAAAACTAATGACATTTTATCTCCCAAGTTTAAATCGATCACCATTTCTTCTTTTTAGGATTTTTCGGCCGTAGTCTTTATGTGACTGGCTGTAAAAACTCACGCTGATCCTGGATGATTAAAAATGACAAAATCACACTTCTGACTCAAATTGAATTAATTGCCCAGCGCTATAAGGCATTTACAGTCTGATTATAAATAGACAAAGGCAGTGACATGAGGCTGTCCCTGACTGTAACGACGCTAATATGTTCTGCCAGTGTGAACACTGCACTTAAGGTAGACATAAATAATCAATTTTCAACCACTAACCCTAACTTTTCCATCCAGTAGTTGTAAATATTCTTGCAGTGGAGCTAACACCAACACTTTTGTTTGTTCCATATGTCAACCAATAGAAATAACTGTGTGATGTCAGCCTGGAATCATCCTTTTTTGTGAAATCCAATTGTTGGGCTGGAAAGTCCTAGGATTGCAAGTGAAAACCCACAAACACTCAGAAACAGGACTCATAAGAAACTCAAGGTAAGACTCGGGCTCGTCCGGGATTTGAACCCAGGACCTCTCGCACCCTAAGCGAGTATCATACCCCTAGACCAACTGCGCTATAATTAGCTCCTACGGTTACCCCCTTTTATGCACAATAAAACATTTGCCATTTTGCTGATTCATATTGCGATTCGATTTCGATTCATCCTGCAGCCCTTCAACGGCTTTCTCTTTTCTCACTCCTCTTTTTGCTCGTCATTCTTTCAGCCCCGTTTCCCTCCCTCTTCTTCCTCCCCTCCTCTTCCTCTCGCCTGATACCACCTCCATCCTCCTTCATCTCTCCCCCACAGAGTGAATCACTGGGAGGAAGCTGCCAACACCTTTTGTCGATTAGAACAACAAAAGCTGTTCCAATGGCCCTTAAAGAGACAGGAGCCGCCCCTTTGTACTTTCCCTTATCTGCGTCGTACAAGGAAAATAACCCTTTTTACTGTGACCCAGAGACCGAGCGAATGTCTGGGTTACTCTTTTCAGCCAAGAGACAACAAGTTTAACCAGCTACATGCACTGGGTTTTACAGCTACTTGATTTGGGGAAAAAATCTAATTGTGATTTTTCTGTTTTGCGATCAGATTTGCGATTTATGTTTTTAATAATGGGATTCTGTTCAAAGTTCACATTTTAAACACAATCAGGAGAATTGACAAAAAGACTAAAAAATGAACTAACAAACTGATAAAAGAACCACTTATTTTTGTTGCGTTTAGTGACGTTTTTGTCAATTTAGGATCATTATTGCCAGTCTAAGTCGGGATTGAGTTGCTTTTAACCGCGCTCTTGTTGTTTTTGTCACTTTCAGTGATGTTAATTCATTCAGTCATTCATTTCCTACCGCTTATTCCCGTTAGGGGTCGCGGGTGACTGGAGCCTATCCCAGTGACTTTGGGCCTTAGGCGGGGTACACCCTGGACAGGGGCCAACTCGTGCAGGACTTTTAGTAGTATTTTTGTCACTATTAGTAGTCTATTGCTTTAAGTCGTATTCGTAGTCATTTTCAGTGTTTGTCACTTCTAGTCAAGTGTTTGTCACTTTTAGTCACAGTTTTGTTACCTTTAGTCATGTTTGTTACTTTTTGTTGCGTGTTTGTCGCTTTGTCATGTTTTTGTCATTTTTAGTCGCATTATTGTCACTTTTAGTCATGTGTTTGTCACTTTTAGTTACATTTTTGTTACCTTTAGTCACGTTTGTTACTTTTAGTTGTGTGTTTGTCGCTTTGTCATGTTTTTGTCTTTTATAGTCCCGTTTGTGTCAGTTTTGGTCGCATTTTAGTCCCGTTTTGTCACTTTGTCCTTTTTTGTCGCTTTTAGTCATATTTGTGTTGCTTTTAGTCGTGTGTCTGAAAAATTTTGTCACGTTTTTGTCACCTTCGGTCCTGTTTGTTACTTTTAGTTGTGTGTTTGTTGCTTTGTCACGTTTGTCATTTTTAGTCACGTTTTTTTCACTTAAAGCTTCACTTTTTTTGTTGCTTTTAGTCGTATTTTTTATTATTTTAGTCGTCCCTTTGACCCCAGCATAGAAAAATTGTGTGGGAACCAGGTCCAGCCCAGTATTTAAACTCTGTTATGATCTGAGACATTTGACACTGTCTGAACAATCAACGTCAACACCACAGAGAAGAATTATGAGAGAGCGAAACATTATCTCAACCACAAAAACACTGCACACCGAAACACCACAAAGCAGAAAGATGCCACTTTGTTCTATCTGTGTATCATTATCTGCCATTAACAAAAGGACAATAGCTCTGCCCCGAGCTGAGGTTTAAAACTGTGGGTGGGACCCAAAAGTGAGACACCAAATCTGCAGAGCTTTATGAGCACTGGCAATGTTCAGGCCTGAATTACAGAAAAATAGACTAAAGATTAACTTAACTGTATTGGTCCTATTTGGTTTGAGTTTGGGGTAACTAGAGTTCAAGTTTGGTCCAAGTTTTGAGTAAGTTTGGAATAAGTTTGGAATAAGTTTGGAATAAGTCTGGAATAAGTCTGGAATAAGTCTGGAATAAGTCTGGAATAAGTCTGGAATAAGTCTGGAATAAGTCTGAAATAAGTCTGAAATAAGTCTGGAATAAACCTGGAATAAGTCTGGAATAAACCTGGAATAAGTCTGGAATAAGTCTGGAATAAGTCTGGAATAAGTCTGGAATAAGTCTGGTCCGAGTTTGGACTAAGTCTGGTCTGAGTTTGGACTAAGTTTGGTCCGAGTTAGGAGTATATTTTATAGTAAATTTGGAGTAAGTTTGGAGTAAGTCTGGTCCAAGTTTGGAGTAAGTAAGTAAGTTTAAAGTAACTTTGGCACTAGTTTGGCACCGTTTCCGTCTAGTGACTGACTTGTATCAAAATGTTCAGATTTGATCCAGACATGATCTGAGTTCTTCTGTTAACATGAAAAGTTTACAAATACTTCTGGAAAAACCTGGAAATTTGCAGATTATTATTACGGAGCGGATGCCCTTTAATTAGACAAAAATGTATATTATATTATAAATCGATATTCAAAACGTGCCAAAAGAGGTCAGGAGATTAAATAAAGAAATACATACTTTCTTATTGGATTTTCAGCAACAAGACTGATCAACGTCAACTTGTGGCTTTTCTGTTTGGATATTTGGTTCAAAAACAGTAAATCGAGCACACAGTTCTAGTCCTCTGCTCTAAAGACTTCGTTGTGAAAGAAGCGATTGTATTTGTGTGCGAGGTGTTAAGCCGGTTTGATCTGCGGTCGGCCTCACGTTTCACCTCCTCTCGTCTGGTGAGCGCTGGTGTTTAAATTAATCGCTCCTCTCTCCTGTTACTGATACTGAATCCTGGGCTCGCATTGATCTGTTAGAGAGGCAGATCTGTGGGGAGCGCAATGAAACCAGACCACACCAGCACTTAATAATGAGAAGGAGAGAGGACGAGAGGGGGAGAAGAGGAACGAGAAACGAGAGAGAACGATGTGGAGAAGAGAAACGACGAGAGAGAACCATGTGGAGAAGAGAAACAATGTGGAGAAGAGGAACGAGGAGGGAGAAACGACGAGAGAGAACCATGTGGAGAAGAGAAACGACGAGAGAGAACGATGTGGAGAAGAGAAACGATGTGGAGAAGAGGAACGAGGAGGGAGAAACGACGAGAGAACGATGTGGAGAAGAGAAACGATGTGGAGAAGAGGAACGAGGAGGGAGAAACGACGAGAGAACGATGTGGAGAAGAGAAACGATGTGGAGAAGAGGAACGAGGAGGGAGAAACGACGAGAGAGAACCATGTGGAGAAGAGAAACGACGAGAGAGAACGATGTGGAGAAGAGAAACGATGTGGAGAAGAGAAACGACGAGAGAGAACGATGTGGAGAAGAGGAACGAGGAGGGAGAAACGACGAGAGAGAACCTATGTGGAGAAGAGAAACGACTAGCGAGAACAATGTGGAGAAGAGAAACGATGTGGAGAAGAGGAACGATGAGAGAGAACGATGTGGAGAAGAGGAACGATGAGAGAGAACGATGTGGAGAAGGGAACGACGAGAGAAAACGATGTGGAGAAGGGAAACGACGAGAGAAAACGATGTGGAGAAGAGAAACGACGAGAGAGAACGATGTGGAGAAGAGGAACGACGAGAGAAAACGATGTGGAGAAGAGAAACGACGAGAGAGAACGATGTGGAGAAGAGAAACAACGAGAGAGAACGATGAGGAGAAGAGGAACGAGGAGGGAGAAACGACACTGAGGGAGAAATGACGAGAGAGAAATGATGACAAGAGAAACAACGAGAGAAATGACGAGAGAGAAACGACAAGAGAGAAACGACGAGAGCGAGACAACGAGAGCGAGACGAGAGAAACGACAAGAGGAACAATGGGGAGAAGAGAAACAACGAGAGAGAAACGATGAGGAGAAGAAAAACAATGAGAGAGGAACAACAACGAGGGAGAAACAACGAGAGAGAAACGATGTGGAGAAGAGAAACGACGAGAGAGAAACGACAAGAGAGAAACGACGAGAGCAAAACGTCGAGAGCGAGACGACGAGAGAAACGACGAGAGAGGAACAATGTGGAGAAGAGAAACAACGAGAGAGAAACTATGAGGAGACGAAAAACGATGAGAGAGGAACAACAACGAGGGAGAAACAACGAGAGAGAAACGATGTGGAGAAGAGAAACGACGAGAGAGAAATGACTAGGGAGAAACGACGAGAGAGGAGAGAAACGACGAGTGAGGAACGACGAGGGAAGAACGACGGGGAAGAAACGACGAGGGAGAAACGAGGGAGGAACAACGAGAGAGGAACGACAATGAGAGAGAAACGACGATGAGGGAGGAAAGTCTCCACGTGCAATAGAAATAATCGTTTGACATCGAACACTAAGATAATTGTCAGTTGCAGCTTTACAGAAAACAAAACACAGCTGTGATTACTGTTTTATAGTCGACACGTTAATGGATAAATCAAACATAATTCAACAATCATTAGACGTGTGTCCACAGCATAAATATAACCCTTTCAATTATTTTCATTTTGGTCTTGTCAACATTGACATTTTTTGAATACTTTTCCTCATCAAAACCAGAAGAACCAGAGAGAAATCAGATGGTAGTGTTAACGTGACGTGTCAGTTATCCAATTACCCCAGAAGTCAGATCATGATCAGATTTTTGGTGTGCGTGAAATCAAAGCCAGGGTAGAACGTCTTTTTCTAACAAAAGCTTCTCAAAAACTCACCAGCGGTTAAACCATTTTTGTTTTGGTAAACACGTGTGGCGGTTTTATCTTACGCGATCTTGTGGCATAAGACCATGTCTTGATCTAATCTCGAGCTGCAGTCGATTAGTCGACTGAAGAGGAAGTGAAACTGGTGAGAGCAGAAAACTTTATCTGATCAAACTACACTCACAACATCACAAGGGCACAGGAGTTAATTCAAAAAGCTATTATTTATACAGAAAAGTACGAGGAAACTGTAAAAGGCGGATTAAACTCATGGTTCACTTCTAAAGCTTCAACAGTCATGCTAGAGGTGGGCAAAATATCATACCATGAATGTTGTTTTGAAGATATGAAAAAATTGAATACAGAGTTAATCATTTATCTTTAAAAATGACAAATATTTTGGCTTTGAATACAATTTGTGAGGTCACCTTTGGACTTGACTTTAACAGACTGAATTAGGTCAGAAATTTGGCCAGCATTTTGTCTTATTTTCCTAGACGTCTTGTACCTTTATTTTCTGTATATTTTTTTTCTTTCTGTATCTTTTTCTGTATTTTATGTTTTGCTGATTTTTTTGTCACTTTTAGTTGTTTGTTACTCTTATTAGTTGAGTTTTTGTCACTTTTTATTGCGCTTTTTACTCTTTTAGGCGTGTTCTTGTTGCTTTTTTGTGTTTCAGTTGTTTTTTTGTCACATTTTTTATGCTTTAGTTGCTTTTGTTATGTTTTTGTCACTTTTGTCGTGTTTCTTTAAGCTTTAAGTCGTGTCTTTGTTGTTTTGTGTTTTTGTCGTTTTTCGCGTTTCAGTTGCATTTTCATTGTTTTTGATGCATTCTGTTGCGTTTTTGTCACTATTAGTCAAGTTTTTTTTAAGCTTATAGTAGTTTGTTACTTTTTAGTTGCTTTTTTGTCATTTTTAGTCACTTTTGTTGCTTTTTTCTTGTTTCTATACATGTTTTAACTAATCTAAACTACAGAGTTAGCAGTTTTTAATGCAGAATAAAACAGGATATTTTGTTGTTTGTGGAGGGAATCGTTGCATGTCAAAAATTACAGCCTTTATTATTTGCTAATTGTGTCCATTCAAATCGTAATTTTGATTCTATCAATTGTGCCACAATAATCTTTATTTCAAAATATATCACAAATCTCTGGCAGAATCTGGTGTATTGTTGTTTTCCTTCAACAGACTGCAGTGTCATTGTACGAGAAAGCTAACGTCAGTGCTAATTGCAGGCTCGTTAGCTTGTTAGCACGGCTCTCTCTTTCTACAAAGGGAACGTGGCTAATCCTGAAGGTATAACCACTGTTTACAGACCACAGTGTGTTGTTTTGAGCCGCTGTCAGCCGCGCCCGTGTTATTTCAGCTCTGCAGCAGTAAAAACAGGTAATGTTTGGGCGTCTCCACAGCAGCACTGATTAGCGTTAGCACGTCTGAAAAATCTTTGAAAAATCCGACATGTTAAGACGCTTTGATTAAATACAGAGGCAAAAAACAGAGCAAACAGTGGAAGAATAATGTACCTGCGCCGCGTGTAGTGTTTGTCAAGTATTTTAGCATAATTGAATTAAAGTTAATTAAAAAGGCTACAACTTTGAAATAATGAACGGCAGGTTGCAGAATTAATTAAAATCAAGGTAAGTTTGTGTCTTTTTAACCGAGAAATCCATAACCGAGAATGTCTTACTGTCTTAATGTTGTTGAAAATGAAAAATGCACAATAACTGCAGTATCAATATTTTTCTAAATTAACTGGTGCAACAAACTAAATATATTGCGAGGTTTAACTAGTAAATTAAGACATGCACACACATATATATATATATATATATATACATATACATATATATACATATATATATATATATATATATATACACACTATGTACAATGTTATTTGAAATTTCTATCTGTTTTACTTTTTGAGATGCTGATGTTCTTTTGTCATTTCGTCAACAGGTTCATTCATGAAATGTACAAAACAAACACAAATACAGAAGTTTGTTTACAAGATATCACAATTTTCTTCGAGCCAGATAAGATTTCAGTTTTATCACAATTCATTTAAACTTAAAGGCCCTGTACCTGATTTTTACTATTTTGAAACATGAAAAACAGAACGACATCATGTTCAAGTCTTCCATCAGTCACATGTATCACTCACTTTCATAATGCAGTCCAGCATCCTGAATATTCACCTCCAGTTTATGAGCACTGTTCACCAGTCTCTGAGCCCAGAGCACCACGTACCTTCACGGCTAAAGCTAACAGACATTAGCAGCTAACAGACATTACCCTGCTTCTCTCGTAGGGATAATACACGTGCAGAGTAAAAGTTATGGTCTCATTTTCACCTGAATAGATGCTTTAACAAAGTATCTGTGCTGGGCCAACACAGATTTGATTTTATTACATGCAAAAATAAAAATAAAAATGTAAAAAGGAAAAAAAAGGAACATGGACGAGTTCTGTTTTTCCTGTTACAACAGTAAAAATCAGGTACAGCCCCTTTAAGAAGAAACTAAAGTCAACTGCTTCTTTTCAAAGTTCACACTTCACTGCATTAAATCTCACTCTGAGGCTGACAAATGGGATGCTTGAGTAGGAGAAATGTCTTTATCTGAACATAAGCTGCATTCAAAACCAAAAATGCCATATTCTGAGTCACAATTTATCAAAATAGCAGATGGTCACAGGAATAAGATCACGGTTCCATTTTTGTTACCAGATTCCCCTGCCCAACTGTAAGTAAACAATGCCAAAATACATCATGAATGTAGCTTTTTAAAGATCTTTTTGTCTACTTTTAGTGCAAAAAGAACTATTACTCTATATTTATTGGTTTATTTTCTGCAAGTTGCTAAAAATAAATGCCGAAATGGTAGCAGATGTGCTCCTCATGTGTGTTCGATAAATCCCAAGGCCAGACCATAAACAAACCTAACGTCTAAGAATCAAGGCCCATCCAACAGAGTCCTGCATCACCACCTAATGACATCACACAGTGGGACAGGCCATACAAGCTCAGGAGGAAAAAGACCGCAAAACATGACGCAAACGTGAACAAAAGATACAACGGCGGGTTTGTTTTTGTCTGGATTGTTAAAGTGTACTGGAGATTTTCCCGGACACAGAATAATCCTGGCTGCGGGCGAAGAGGACAGTTCATTATGTAATTGGCTCGTGTCAAGTTTCACTCAACAAACCAACTCTGAGGCTCTGAACGGCAAAACGAGCCGAGCAGAGTTTGACCGAGACCAGGTTAGAGCAGGGGCGGACCGAGCAATTTGGGGGCAAAGTTAAGTACAGGCCCCTCCTCATCAAGTCATCTGTAACTTCTGTCGTGTCGAATTATTCTTGAAAGAAGGTTTTGGTTTTGTTTGTTTTTAGCGCGTGGTGGCCGGACATGTTCATACATTTGAGGTGAAAAGTGAACTATTGGTAAATTCTGATGCTCTGAACAGCTTCAAACAGGGGGTTGGAAGTCCTTCCCCAGGAGAATATTTAAGTAATTTGACCATTTTTTCTGTATGTTGGTGCATTTTAACACATGTTCCTACTGGTTTAAATACACAGTTTTCATTTATTTTATAATGTTCCATTTTATTTACTATGTAGTTTTATTAGGGGGTGACAGAATGAATACATCTGACAATCTCAGACTATTTTGTTTATATTTTTCTTGATTAAAAGTACTTTGTTGTGATACAAGTCCACCACTGAGCCCCTAACAGAGTTTTGATGGATCAGGAACAACAAAATCCCTGAAAATAGGAAAAGAAACCTGACAGAGCACGTTTCCGTTAAGTTTCTGTGATTATTCTGTCAGTTTATTATTATTATTATTATTATTATTATTATTATTATTATTATTATTATTATTATTATTATTATTATTATTATTATTATTAATAATAATAATAATAATTAATTAATGTTTAGGAAAAGTGCCTTTGCTCCAGGTTTTGAGGCAAAATAAAAATATTACTTACTTATAACTCTACTTTTGATTTGAATTTGAAAAGGAATAATATGATAGACTTTGGAGTAAATGGGAGAAAAGGTGTGGTTGTGCCACGATTTTTCATTCTTTGTTACATTTTTTATTCAAAGAGGAAATAGTCTGCAGTTTTCATATTGTTATTAGTCTTTAAAATGCTCTTGAGAACCTTTAATTTCCCATCTCATGTTTTGAAACAAAAAAAAAAAAAGTTAATATATAAAATAATTATTTTTGTTGGCAGTCTGGAAAGACACTTACTTAGTGCATCCAGCCAGTAGATGGCGCCAAGCGCTTAACTATATTAGCTTGCTACCGCAAGTATCAAGCTAGCAGCAGCAGTTATTGTATTTAGATGGAAGAAATTCTCAAAGTCTAATGATTTAAGGACGTAAAACAGCAGAAGATTCTGGGATAAGTGACGTCGATGATCCATTGATGTAATCCCTCATTCGATGCAGATGATCTGAAAATATGTCCAAAAATCCAGGAAGTTCAGCAGGAAGTGTGTTTGACGCTCGGAAGGAGAGGATTTTCTGATAAAAATTTCTCAAAAACAGCATGAATGCAACTGAATGCTACTTCAGGTGTGTTTTTGATGATGAACGTTGTTAGAACAGGGTTAAAAGCTCAAAAAAGTCACTGTAGCAGAGTATGCTCCCATTAAGTTCTTTATTATTTTTTTGTCTGCTCTGGTCCAGTTTTGCGTTTTATGCGTTTTGAATTTAAAAGCTTGAAAAGACAGAAACGAGACCAGAATGGGACTGAAACCGGGACCAGAAACAAAACAGAAACAGGGCTGAAACCGGGACTAAAATGAGACCAAAACTGGACCAGAAACGGGCCCTAAACCTAAACTCAACCAAGACTCAACCAGGACTGAGATTTAAACCAGGACTAAACCAGGACTTAACCAGGACTTAACCAGCTCAAAACCGTTCTCCTTTCTCTAAACCACCATGAGTCTGAGTTTTTGCCGCTCGTTAATGTGAATGTCAGTAACAGGAAGCACTTGCACCAAAACCACAAGAAAACAGAAGTGTCATCAGTTCAACAGTGAAAACCTCATTTACATGTTTAAATATTACACTATTTAAATTATATTGCCACAAATAAAGCCCGAGGATACTGGAATCTGAACGGTCACTGTTGGCTAATCACAAAGTTATGCAGCTGCACTATTAGTCAACTAGAATTATCTAAAGATAAAAAAAACTATGTCAGTGATCCAGCTATTTATGTGAACTGCAATCAGTAACACTGAAAACACAGACAATTTACACACCACTGACACCTCTGACAGTTTACACCATCATTCAACAAAATGTGTTATCGGTCAGTTTATATGGATGTGGGCCTTGTTTACAGTCTGGTTGCTAGGTAACATTACCTCTCACTATGTCATATTTGTGCTCATGTTCAACCATAGTTGAACCATAGAGGTAACATTATGAACTTTACACAAACTGTCAAACCGGGGACAAATAGGCAAAATGTTTAGTCAAATCTAAAATATAATCATGTTCAGTGCGTGTTAGTGAAATGTCATCGAACCTGTCAGATGCCCTTTAATTGTTAGAGTTGTTTACAATGCTTTGTTCATTCAGTCAACATCAAACAACTCTATTACACACTGAGGGCGGTGGTGCTGCTGTTAATGATGACGTTTTGTTCCAGAGCAAACTGTGACGTCGTGGGGCGTGGAGCTCTAAACAAGAGGCATTGTCATGAAGTAAACATAGGGCCTGGTGTGGCACATTCTGTGAATGGCCACAATCATAACTAATAAACTTCAAAACTAGAGCAGTGAAAAACATACCACGGGAAACATTTCCTGGAGTCGTATTACTCTCCTCATATGGACCAGACAATCTTATTAAAACGACCTTAATGAGCACAAATAACCCAAACCATACATCACAGAATAATGAATACAGTCCAATTAAGACTGTCCGTCTGCCTTCAATCGCTGTAGCTGAGTTTCCATTGTGTTTTTGCGCAAAACTGTATCGATCTGGTTCAAATGTGGAAACATCACACTGAGGCTGTTTCCATGAAATGAATAACCCTGACATAATGATCAGCATCAGACTAAAACACCTCAGTCCCAAGTCCCACCCGAGTCCCCTGAATACACAGAGCAGTGTGTGTGTGAGTCTGTGTGAGTGTGTGTGTGTGCGCATCTGTGTGTGTGTGTGTGTGTGTGTGTGTGTGAGTCTGTGTGAGTGTGCGTCTGTGTGTGTGCGTCTGTGTGTGTGCGCATCTGTGTGTGTGTGTGTGTGAGTCTGTGTGAGTGTGCGTCTGTGTGTGTGCGCATCTGTGTGTGTGTGTGCGCGCTTCTCTGTGTGCGTGTGTGTGTGTGTGTGTGAGTGCGCATCTGTGAGTGTGTGTGTGTGTGCATCTGTGTGAGTGTGCGTCTGTGTGTGTGTGTCTGTGTGTGGGTGTGTGTGTGCGAGTCTGTGTGAGTGTGTGTCTGTGTGAGTGTTTATGAATGAGTGCTGAGTAGTGGGCGTGGCCGTGGCGTGGCCGTGGCCGCAGCGCGTCCATGTGCCAGAGCTCCTGTACATTAGGTCTATTCAAGTGACACCAGTGAGGCTTTATTAAAGACAGAAGCTGTCTCTGCTCTAAAACAAAACATGGATGTGTCCTGGATGCAAACATCTCCTGCACTGACGGCCTTTAAATGCCACAGTTCTGTCATTGGTTCAAATGCGTTCACCATATATGGACGGTCACCTCCCCCTCCAGCCTCCAGAGGACACAGCCTCTGTGAGCTAGTGTTACCTCTGTGAAAATAACAAAAGCACGACCTGGAACCGCCCCCTGGTCAAAGTGCTAACGCTAGGGGCAAAATACAGCCCTGAGACTTTTAAAACAGTTTAAACCAAATAGAGGTTGAAATATGGAGACTGAAGGCTTCTAGCAGGAGAATAAAGTGTATAATTGTTCAAAATCAGAAATAGTTAATTCTTTTCTGACATTTTGATTTAATAATTCCGCTGCTTTTGTTATAAAGGTGTTTTTACTTGTGTTTGTAGTGTCTACTTTAGTCCAAAAAACATTACCATCATCTAAATACAAATATTATTTATTTTCTACTCACAGCAGCAGTAGAATCCATGCGCCCTCTGCTGGTGTTCGTGCACATTTCTCAGCGGAGCTGCTTTATTTGACGTGCTGCGCTTGACAGAACAGTTTTATGGAGTCCGTCTCAAGGACTCGGAGCGGTTTTATCCCTCGGAGCAAAGCCAAGGACGATAAACGCAGAAGGACGTTCAGACAGTCTGCAGAAAGAATGAACTCAGGTTTCACTCCAGAACGTGCCACGAATCACAGCATCTGATTTTATTATTACGACTATTCTGAAAACAAATGTCAGTTTTTATCACTGATGATTTTTGACACCAAATAACATTGAAATCCTTCTTTCACTTGTCTACTATAGATCCCACTTCAACTTTAAGGAGCTAATCCGTCCAAACTCCAGGCTAGATTACAATGTTTTGCTGTGTATTGATTAAGGCTTAACCTCCATAACTCCAGTTCTGAGGGAAAATGTTTTCTTGCCGACACAGAGTCAAACATGAGGAATATACATTAGTGATTGTGGTTCAGATGAAAGCGTTTCTCTGTAAATGTGCACAAAGAGCTCCTTCATGTTTCAGGTGAGTCAAAGTGAGCCCCGGGGCCAAACTCGGGTCACGTCCTCCGCTTCTCCCTTTTCCCTCTTTCATAAAACACACTCAGCTTTTTTAAATCTTATGTCTCTCTCGTTCTCTTTCCAAACCCTCACATTGATTTAGGGCTGCAACTAACGGTTATTTTGGTAATCAATTAGCCCTACGATTATTCTCTTGATTAATCGATTCGTTGTTTAGAACATGAATAAAAGAGTTATTCTAAATTTGACCCAGATGACACTAAGGTGAGGCGTCTTTGGGACGTCCTGAATGTAGTATTCACCTTATTGTTGTCGTGGGTGACATCATATTTCTGTTGGATTAGTTCACACGGGGCAGGCAGGCGCAACAGAAAATAAGTTCTACGTGGACCAAAAAGACATTTTCAGGCCTCAGGAAATCAGTGTGCTGTTGATTTGTTGTTGCTTGTGTTCATTAAACATTTTACACAAATCAATTCATATTGATCAATCAATTTATATATTTTAGCAGCAAGACTTTTCTTTTGTTCACATTTGCATGAACGGGGTTCTCGTTGAAACAGGAGTGTGGATCTGTGGCAAAAACAGGCAAAAGTGGGCGGGGCGGAATAAGGTGAATACAGTATAGACCCTTTAAGTTTGAACAAAAACATTTGAAATTCGAAAAGGAGGCAAACGTGAAGCGCTTCAGAATATCACAAAATATGACAAATTGGGATAATTTTGTGAAAGTAAAATCACTCAGACACATGAGTGACATCAGAGCTGCTGTAAACACATTATTGTATTTTACATTATGTTTTAGGAAATGATAAACGCATTTGTGATGAACAATCCAGATTTATGGGTTTTACTGCAAAAATACACAGAAATGTTGAGCCCACAGTAATTTTTCATTTTATCTAGAGATATATTAGATACTGCACCATAAAGTAGATACTTTTGAAGCTAAAATACAATTTTAAGGCGAGAACATTGTATTTTGTCCATCGTTTGTTATAGAAAAGCAAACTAACTGAGCTTTCTAACCTGGAAATTCAAATGTGTTGCTTTTTTCCAACACAAACACTTCAAACCAGTAGAATGTAGATCTAATGTGAGACAATCATTGAAAAATGTTTATTGAGGTTTATGTTTTTGACTTTGGAAAGTCGCTTGCAAACACTGAGTCTCAGGTTGTGGGTTTCTGGCTTTGCTTCTGAGCAGCACGTTCACATTTTTCACCTGTTTCATGTAAATAGATGCAATAATGAAATACAGATGTTGAACCAGTTGCCAATTTTCCGTCTTATTTTTATGGATCTTGGGGCGGTTGCTTTAGGCTGTTTTTCAAAGGTGTTTTTTTTGCTCTCTGAAAACCTGGCATTTGATCAAAAACACTAAATGATCACATTTTCTTTGTCATTTTGATGTAATTCCTGATCTAAAACCTCCTTTCAGAGCACATGGCCTTGTTTGAAGTCTGTGTATAATCCAGATAACGATTATTCGATTGATTACTAAATTAGTTGACGATTATCTCAATAATCAATTAGTTGCGATTAGCCGATTAACTTGTTTCAGTCCGAGAACAAAAGGAAACACCACTATTCAACAATTATTCAGGGTTACTGAGAACATGACCAATTGACTAAATGTCTCTATGGCCTGGGAACACCTCAGGAGGAGCTGGAGGAAGTGTCTGGGGTGAGGGAAATCTAGGTGTGCTCAGACTGCTGCCTCCGCGACATGACCCCGGATAAAGCAGACGAAAATGAGGGGTTCTTATGATTAACTGTATAGTCTTATTTTAAAATATTCTGCATTTTTCATATCGTTATTAGCCTTCAAACATGCTCTTGAGGACCTTAAACGATCCATCTCATGTTTTGAAACAAAAAATGTTTCTCATTCATCCAATGACTTTTTTTTTTTTTTTTTTTTTAAATCAGCCAGTATGAGATTACACTTACTGAGTGCATCCAGCCAGCAGATGGCGCCAGCACAATATACAATTTAGTGAAGTTAGGGCTGAACAGACGTTGCTTATGATATTTGCGGCAGTCGTTGGCAGAAAAGCGCAGAATGAGTTTAGTGACGATTTAAGGAAGTGACGTAGATGATCTGAAAATACGTCCCGGATAGAAGGAGGTCCACCAGACATGTGTTTGATGCTCGGAGAGGGTAGGATTTTCTAATAAACCTTCCCCAAAACAGTGTGAATGCAACTGAACGCTACTTCAGGTGTGTTTTTTATGTGGATCATTGTTAGAACATGATTTAAAGCTCAAAAAAGTCACAGGAGCAGAATGTTTGTCCTTTAAGTTTGGCATCTCATGTTTTAGAACTAATAAAGAATTTGTAAAAAACAGAATGAACATCTGTATCTGCTTCTGTTTGTACTGAAGAATTTACAGAAGCAGAAGACTTTCAAGCTCTTTAGCAAGTTTTCGAGTTTGTCACCGCCATGATGTGCCCAGGCACCTGACCCCGAGGGCACTTTGGAGATCGTGCTGATGTCAGTCATGTTCTGGGGAATGTTTTGTTCTGTTAAACCTGAGCGCCGTGAAGGGCCCGAGCATCAGAACACTGTGTCCGTCTGTGTCTGCGCTGAATGCTAATGCGCTAATGCTAATGCCGCCGCATGTGCAGGTGGTCCGAGGAGCACTGAGGCATGATGGGTAACTCTCTACTACTTTGGGGAAAATATATAATAGATTTATGTTTTAATAATGGGATTCTGTTCAACGTTTACATTTTTAAACACAACCAGGAGAATTGAAAAAAGACTAAAATGACTGAAAAAGAATCAGGTGTTTTGCAACTTTTGGAACATTTTGGTCAATACTAGTCTCGATTTTGGTCACTATTCGGTGCATTTTTGTCATATTTACTAATTTTTGTGGCGTTTCTGTCACTATTAGTTGCATTTTTGTTACTGTTCATTGCATTGTTGTCACAATTAGTTGAATTTTTGTCACGATTCATTGTGCTTTGGTCACTATTAAAGGTGCTGTGCCTGATTTGTACTGTTTTGAAGCATGAAAATATAACGCGTTTGTTTTCTCATCTATCAGTCAGACTGCATGGTTCACTTTCCTAATGCAGTCCCAGCATCCTAAATATTCACCTCCATGAGTTTATACGCACTTTTCATGAAGTCTCTGAACCCGGAGTTTTGTCGTCCCGAGAAAAGCTAAGAAACATTAGCATGCTAACGGCAGAATTCCTGCTTCTCGTTGAATAAATCGCTCTAAAAATGGATTCAGAGAAAGCGCAGTGGTCTAATTTTCACCCGAATATATGTTTTGACAATATAACTACTAGGACAAAACAGATTTTACTTTATTACATGCAAAAAATCAGGCATATGAACTGTTTTCCACATTTCAAAACTGTAAAAGTCAGGTACAGCACCTTTAGTTGCATTTTGGTCACTAATCGTCACGTTAGGGTCATAATTACTTCTGTCACTATTAGTTGTGTTTTTATCACCATTAGTTGTGTTTTTGTTGCGTTTCTGTCACTATTAGTTGCATTTTTGTCAGTATCAGTTGCATTTGTCACTTTTTGTTGTGTTTTTGTCACCATTAGTTGTGTTTTTATAATTTAAGCTTTGTTCTTGTTATTTTTAGTCACTTTTTTCCCGCTTGTTTCAGAACATGTTTTAACATATCGGATCGTGTATCAACAATTAATTTACTATACGTGACCGAACCCTTACAGTATTGATCAAAAAGAGAACGTTTATTCTTCTTTGACATTTTGATTTAAAAATGCCTGTCTTTGTTTTAAAGGTCTTTTCTTGTGTCTTTTAGTGTCTGTTTAAATTCCATGGCAGGTGGCAGATATTCCTCCAGAAAAGCTCCGCAGTGCCCCTTTACCCTCCGAGGTGTCTGAAAACATAAATCCCGGGCGCACGTTTGCAGATTTTCTCGTCTTAATAACTGAGGAATGACTAAAGCTGGAGGCCTCAGGAGCTCAGGGAGATTTACGCGCTTTTTCCAGCTTCACTTGGAACGTAACGCGGCACTTAACCCCGGAACATTCATCACGAGCCACCCGAAAACCACCACTCCGACGGAAAGTATGCACCGACCGGGCCTATCTCGCAACTGGGACCAGACCAGGACCAGGACCAGGACCAGGACTAGTGCAGCCGGAAACAGGGAATAATAAGAGATGAACTATGATAGGATTTTTGTGAATAAAGTTAGAATCTCCTGTGCAAATATACAATAAAACTGCACTTGTGTATTAATGGTTTAGTTAGTTAGCTAAAAACGGAACTGAAACAAGGACTAAACTGGGGCTAAAACAGGACTAAACCAGAGAGTAAAGAAGGACTAAAACGGGACTAAAGCAGGACTAAACCAGAGAGTAAAGCAGAGAGTAAAGAAGGACTAAAACGGGACTAAAGCAGGACTAAACCAGAGAGTAAAGTAGAACTAAAGCAGAGAGTAAAGAAGGACTAAAACGGGACTAAAACAGGACTAAACCAGAGAGTAAAGTAGAACTAAAGCAGAGCGTAAAGAAGGACTAAAACGGGACTAAAGCAGGACTAAACCAGAGAGTAAAGTAGAACTAAAGCAGAGAGTAAAGAAGGACTAAAACGGGACTAAAGCAGGACTAAACCAGAGAGTAAAGTAGAACTAAAGCAGAGAGTAAAGAAGGACTAAAACGGGACTAAAGCAGGACTAAACCAGAGAGTAAAGTAGAACTAAAGCAGAGTGTAAAGAAGGACTAAAACGGGACTAAAACAGGACTAAACCAGAGAATAAAGAAGGACTGAACCCGGACTCAGACAAAGACTAAACCAGGACTGAAACTAGGACTTAAAGCAGGGATAAAGCAGGATTAAAACAGGACTAAAACAGGACTTAAAATAAGGACTAAAACAAGAACTGAAGCAGGACTAAATCTAAGACTTAAACTAGAATTCTAACTCTGAAATAGAACTGAAATGGGATTGAAACGTGAGAAAAACAGAACTAAACACAATTGAAGAAGGACCGAACCAGACCTAAATCAGGACTAAACCAGAACTGAACCAAGGCTGTGCACAAACCAGGACTAAATCAGCACTAAACATTAAAAAACAAACCAAAAAGCATGTCAATCCCAAAACAAAACAAACACGTTCATTCTTTTTTTTTTGGTATGGTTTAAATACAGGCATGTATTTACAACACAAAAAACTTCCAGGGCTGAAACAAGAACTGGAACAGGACTAAATCAGGGCTAAACAAACAAGGATTCTGTTAAAGCACAAAAACAAACAAATGGAGCTCAATCTCCGACAAAACTACAAACATAAAACAAGTCTGAACCAGGACCCAGACCAGATCAGGGTGTCGTTAACCCTGGTTTAGTCACACTTACTTTAACCTTTCACCTCAGCAATAGATCAAGTTCTAGACCTGGCTTAGTCCTCAGTTTACGCTGTAGTTTTGGTTTAGGTCCAGGTTTTAGTCCCTTCTCTCAGGTCCATAGTCTTTGAGAACTGCTTTATAGAAGATAATTAGTATTATTAGGCCCAAGTATGTTTGGAGGATATTAAGTTAATAAAATGCTTAAAACGTCTACAAAACAGGTCAAAACTAGAACTGAACCAGGACTGAACCAGGGCAAAACTAGAGCAAAACCAGGACTAAAACCGGGACTAAACTAGAACTAAACCAGGGCTAAACTAGAACTACACCAGGACTAAAACCAGGGCTAAACCAGGACAGACCGAGGGCTAAACTAGAACTAAACCAGGGCTAAACTAGAGCTACACCAGGAATAAACCAGGACTAAAACTGGGGCTAAACCAGGACGAACCGAGGACTAAACTAGATCTAAACCAGAAATAAACCAGGGCCAAATTTTAACTAAACCAGAACGAACCCAGGGCTGAACTAGAACTAAACCAGGGCAAGGGCTAAACCAGGACAAAAACAAGGACTAAACTAGAAGCAAAATGTAACTAAACCAGGACTTAAACCAGGACTGATCCTGAGTCAAACCAAAATGACTTTATTGACGCTTTATAGATCCCTGAGGGCAGATTCTTGAACCAGATCTGAACCATAAACCAAATAATCAACCATGATTACATCGGGTCTGATCCAGGACTAAAGCAGGTCTAGACACAACATTTTAGTCTAGTTTTAGTTATTTACTTACCCCAGTATTTATATATTCATCCGCCAGTGGTTTGTGCAGATTATAGATACAGCAACATTTCATAAACATGCATGTAAATAATCTTAATATAACCTTGCAGAAGTCCTTGAGACAGACTTGCTTTAGTCCTGGTTTAGATTGCAGTCCGGTGTGAAATAGTCGTGTAGTAACAGCATTGTTTAGTCATAAATGCCACATCATTTAGTCATGCTCGGAACTCGCATTTTAACTCACATTTAGAGTCACGTCGCTCCATCGTTTGGCTTTTAACTAGAGCTGAACCATCTTATATTTCCGTAGTTATTCCCATTAGACATTGAGACATGTAAATAAAGGTTGAATATATAGCGACTGAAGGCTTCCAGATGGAGAATACTTACAAATAAAGTATTATTGGTTGAAATTTTAATATTTTTGACATTTTCATTCAGTAATGTCACCGTCTTAGCTGCAAAACATCTTTTCGTTCGTGTTTTAGAGTCTGTTCAGTCCAGAAAAACATTGCATTTGTGAAATACCATTACAATTATTAGTTTTTAAAGTTGATTTGTCGCTTAATCGTTGCAGCTTTTATACTGACAGCTTTGTAAGGCCTAACATTTTGTACATAAATCTTGCATAAGTCCTTGAAATGGAGCAGCTTTAGTTTTCAGTCCGTGAAATACAGAGCTGCAACTATTAATTGGAATAATTATAAATTAATCCCGACTAGTCAAGAATTAAAATAATCGTAATTGTAATTTTGATCATCTTAATTTTCTAGGCTATACAGACTGTAAAACACATACAAAAAGACCTTTCACAACTAAAAGAGTGGCATTGTATAATCAAAATGTCAAAAAAGTTTAAACAATTTCTGATTTTCTTCAATAATACACTTTATTCGTACATTTTCTCTATTTAGAAGCCTAATGTGACCATATTTTAACCGTTATATGGTTGAAAATGTATTTTAAACGTCTTAATGTTCAGTAAAAACGCTCATCTTACTGTCTAATAAAACAAACCTTAGTGGTGGCTCTAATGAGATAATCGTGTTTTTATTGCGCTCGTTTGGTCATAAATGTTACCTACGATTTGGTCACGCATTATAACTCACGTTTAGTGTCATGTCACTCATTTTTCCTCTTTTAAACGGTTTGCGAATCTTAAATAATGGCGTGTTGGATCCACAAAGTGCTTCTTCCTCGCGTTCCGATGTTGAGGTAACGAACCCAAATGCGTCAAAACGAAGCGGCATGACGCCCCCAAACGCGCGGAAAAACCACGCTTATCTACGTTTAACTCAATGTCCATCCAATCGAGGCACTTTAGCTAATTACCACAAGCTTTTAGAGAACACACAGGCTTATGTAATCCAGAATTAGGTGTAAAATCCATAAAAAGCGAGCGACAGCAGCGCAAAACCCAAGAGGTAAAGGAGCACACGGTTACCTACCTATTCCTGCGCGTACGTCCCATAAAATCTCGGTTATCTCGGTGGAAAACACGTCCAGAAAAGCGGCGGGGACGTGCTAAAGCGTGGCCGCCTCTCACGCTCACTCTGCGGACATTTGGAGAGCGCACGGTGCGGTTGTTTCGGTGGCACGGCGCTTGTGGCCGCTGTGTGAAGGCTCCGGAGCGGATCTGAGAGCTAGGCGGCGCACGCAGACCGGAGCCGCGCCTGGGATTGGCCCAGACGTGAGCGGGAGGGCGGTTTCGGCGACGTGATTGGTTTGTGAGGGGGAGGAGGCGGGGCTTGTGGGTTTAAACGCGCAGTGACCTCAGAAAGACGTATGGCTCCAGGCACGTTTGAGTTTAATTAGCGGTATTTGTTGATTTTCTGACTAATTAAAGGATTTACCGGATGCTAATATGATTTCTGAGGCTTAACTCACCGAAAATCAACTAGTCAGCACTATTTTCATGACTTATTACGGTGGTAGAGAGAAAACTACTTTATTTAAACGGAAAAAATGGTTAATTTGTGTAAATAATCTTTTAATCTATTCAGTAACAAAGAGATAGAGAATAATAACAAGAAAATAACAAGAAAATAAATGAAAATGCGATACAAGCGTAAATTAAATTACATTTCATGGAGTTATCATAGATTGCAAAATACAGCATTTCAAAAACATCTGCATGCTTTACAAGTTTTTTTATCCAAAAAAATAAACAAAGCTAGAACTAGAAAGCCAATATTTTCATTACAAAAAGGCTGCTGGACTGTTTAACCCTTTAAAGTCTATATTTCAGGTTCTCAAAATGTTGTAATTATGTTTGATGGGATAGCACCTGTGGCAATTATCTCTCAAGGTTTTCCATCTGTGAAGTTGGAGTTTGTGAAGAAATTTTGAAAATTAAAGGTTTAAAATTGCAGAAAGAAGTGCTGAGTTCTTCTACCCATGTCATCAAAAAGTGAAGCCATTGAAAATACAAAGACAATTTACAAAAACAGACAATTTCTGACAGTTTAAACCATCATTCAACAAAAGAAAGTCGTTATCAGGTATTATTTGTCAGATCATAACTATTGTGTAACATATATGGATGTGGGCCTTGTTTACAGTCTGATTGCTATGGTAACAGTTGTGGAATTACCTCTAACTATGTCATATTTGTCCTCATGTTCAACCAGGAAGTGACTTTATAAACATGGAAACAAACATGCAAAATGTTTAGTCAAATCTTAACTTAATGTAGCATGTCCATTACGTGGGCCTGATGTTAAAATAAATACGTCAGACGAAGTTTTAAAATGTTTGAGTCATTGATTGTTGTAAAGTGAGTTACCTGTAAAATAAAATAAATATGATTAGCAAGGACTAGGTGAAATATTTGCATAAATGGAATGGTACTCACCTGTGTGTCTGCCATCTTAGGCGTACCGACTAAAAGAGTCCCCGGGAGCCGGAGCACCTTAAAAGGTTCTGGGGCAGACCATGGGGTGGAGAGGAGCAGGGGTGTCCAAAGGTTTAAATTGAATAAAACAGATTAGAGTAAACTAAAACACTGTTAATTTATAAAGAACTATATTTTTGTATGAATGTTTTGATTGACTGATGATTAAGCACTGTTTTGTTTATATGTCATTTTAAAAATGTTGTTCTTGTTTTGGGGTTTTTACCTTTAATTGTTAATGTGTTTATCCAATTGGCTTGAGGCCCTATAAAAGGTCTCTGGTCCCAGTCCCTGGGAGAGGGCGGCTGTGAGACATGCTGCTGCTGGCGGCATAAAACCGGTGTGTTAATATGTAAATAAAAAAACACTTCTGCACTGGGAACTTGACTCAGCTCTGTCCTGGTCATTGCCGCTAAGGTTGCTATCCGGGCGTACACTTAAAGGTCCCATATTCTGCTTTTTTGCCCTTTACACAGTCTATTCTAAGGGCTTTGTTGATAAATGTTTGCGTTGTGCAATATCCATGACATAACAGTTTCCAAAAAACACCCATTTCTTGGACTGGCCCCCCTCCTTGCAAAAGCAAACGGCTCACTCTGAGATCTGACCCCCCCGAACAGAGAGCAGGCTGCCTCCCCCGCCCAACTCGCGCGCCTCCCCCGCCCAACTCGTGCCAAAGCCTAGAGCGGAGTTAGTGCGCATGCGCCGTGTGCTCCGGTAAACAGCGATACACAAACACTGAATAAACATTTTCTCGTCCTGACGGTGCGTCGTACTGAGTCCTACGTCCTGGATCTGACCTGGAGTTTGACGTGCTCCAGGGCCTCAACGACGGACGTTGCCGTTTGGTAAATAACAAGCTAACTCTTCGATCTGTCGAATCCATCGTGTAATTACTGTGTAGCATTAGCATTAGCTGTTTTTATTCTGCGGCTGCGCGCTTCCTGGAGGCGTGGCTTAAACACCGCGTCATCCATGGGATGAGCCCCCGTCTGCTGCTCAGCCGAGGGGGACGGAAAAGACAGTTCTCTAGCGAAAGCATGCGGGAATCAATCAAAAAAACACTTTGGGCACAACATACGAGGCCCAAATAGCACTGTAGGAAGGTTAAAACCTCTGAAAAGTCGATTTTGCATGTTATGGGACCTTTAAATATAATCCTGTTCACTATGTTTTAGTCACGTTTTAGTGTGTTGAATCTGTCACATAGACTTTAACATGGTTTCTCCTGTAAAAGCACAAATAAAATGTGAAAAAGATGCTAAAGTCTAATAACAAATATAAAAGTCAACTCTGATTAAATGTTTAGTTTGTATACGATGTCTAAACAAAGAAAATCAAGTAAACAGTTGAAGAAAAGCAGATGAACGTCACCTGCAGCTCACATTTGTCACTGACACAGACTTTGGGATCACACACAGTTGAACTCATGACCTTTCTCTCCTGAGTCCAAGTGTTGAGGAAAGTCATTGTTGTGCTGAGTTGAAGAGTCCTTCAACTCTCTGCACCAGATTAAAAGTGAGAAGTGTGCAAAAGGAGCACTCTTTGTTAAGTTTTGCCGCGAAGAACTAAAACGATCCACTTCTCTTTTTCAGTTCAATGTTACTTTCAAGAAAACGGCATTGCATAAATACATGAAATTAACAGTAATTATATATATATATATATATATATATATATATATATATATATATATATATATATATATATATAAAATGTTTGGTTAATGTTTTGTATATTTTAAATGGGTTTATACAAATGTCCAGAAATGTGAATAAGATTGGTTTAAGAAGCTCCAGCTCCTGTTGAAACAAGAAATGAATGAATTAAAGTCAGGCAGTAAATATAACAGAATAAAAATAATCCATTATTATATATGTCATACTGTTTGTTGGTTCCTCTTTTCACAGAAGCGTTATGTTGACAATATAAAATTATTTGAACATTTGTGTTTCTTGCTCCTTCAGATGTAATTTCTTTTTTGTTAATTCTTTGAAATTGCAGACCTTTTCTTTTTCCTTTTCTTTAGCAGTAGTTTGCCCACATTCTTGAACCACTACTTTGTACTTCTGCTTGAGGATCTTCAGTGTCCTGTTTTATTGTCACTTTGGAGAAAGACAGGGAGTTCAAAGAGAGGAAGAGAGATGAGGAAAGAAGAGAGAGAAAATGAGGAAGGAAAGAGAAACAGAGCGATGTGATGGATGTTGTCATTACACGACTCTGGTTACAGTAACTGCTGAAGGTTCAAAGAACAGAGAGAGAGGGGGTAGAGAAAGAGGGAGGCGGAGAGAGAGGGAGAGGCAGAAAGAGAAGGGGGGAGAGAGAGAGGAGAGGGGATAGAGAGAGAGGAGAGAGGGGGGGTGGAAAGAAAGAGAGAGAGAGAGAGGGGACATGTTTCAGAGACATCCAGCACAACTCACTGTTCACTGCAGGATCTGTCAGGATGTATTCATTTTAGACTGACTTGAAACCAGTGGCTCCAACAGTCCAGACTCTGCCGTGTCAGAGAAACTTGTCATAATCACAGTGGCTTGTATTGTTTCTAGTGTTTTTTTTTTTCTTGTTGTTGTATATTTTCATCCTTCTTGCCCATGAGCTCAGAGTCTGCATGAGGTTCCTGTCTTTAGTCCCTGGTCTCCCCCGTTGGCCCCTGGGGAGTCTGTTATTGTTGATTCTCCTGGTTTCTTCCTGGTTCCTCCTGTTCCCACACGCTGCGTTTAGGGCCCTCGGGAGTCTTCTTTCCTGCCCCATTGTGCCGGCTCCCGTCGACCACTGAACGCCGCTTAATTGTGTGGCGTTTGCATAAATGTCCCGGGCGCGTGTCGAGTTTCATTGCGGTGTGTTTACGGATTGTGGGAAACCGAAGCTTGTGCTAATTGACGTCTTAATCAACACTGTGTGACACCAAGAGGCTGATTGTGCGTCCGAGGTGTAAACAGCGAGATTGGCGGCGATTCTGTGCCGTACAGATCAATGAAAGATTAAATATTCAAAAATAATATCGTATTTCATGTGTTTCAGGTTTCCTATAGGCTAAAGATACAGGAACAGGAAGGAAATGCAAAGAGGAATCATGATATTTTAAAACCTGTGTGGATAAATCAAGAAATGTCTTTTGTTTTTTGAGGTCCAGGGTCTGTGCGCTTTTATTTGTGGAGTTAGGACATGCTCCAAAATTAAAATGTAAAGATTTGATTGATAACATTCTCCATAACTGACTTTCAAGTGCGCCTGACAGGTTCATGATTTTCTGATTTTGTCTTTATTTCGTGTATTAATATCTGCTGTAAATAATAAATGAATTAGAGTTTTAAACCAATCGAGTTGGCGTTTGTGGAGAAAAGTTGAAAAATCAGACCTTCCAGGAAGTAAACACAATGATGACATCACACTGAGGACACAAAGGTTATGAACATTAACTCAACAAAAACTGTGTCCGTGTGTTTGCATTTGTAAACTTAAGAAAAGAATCTGTGACATGAGGTGAGTTTTGGCCCTGTGTACAGTGTGGTTGCTATGGTAATCTCCTGGTGTGATGTCATCATTTACAACCAGGAAGTAAAACAAAACCGGGAGAACATTTGTAAAGTATTTCAGCAGAATTTGAAATATATTCATCTAAAGCAGGCATGTCCAAACTAAGGCCCGGGGGCCAAATGCGGCCCTCAGACCAATTTTTCTTGGCCCTTAGGCTTCCTGGTGAACTGGCCCACATTGTCCTGATAAGTACTATTTACAGCACATTTCAGATTTTCAACAGTTCTAACCTAAATAACTAACATTTTGGTGCAGCACAGACCTGATATTAAGGCACTGAGACTGAATGTAGATGTGGTGGAGCTTAAAACATCAGATAAATGCAGCTTTTTTTAACGTTTCACGATTGATTTGTGGCCCTCGGCTTGGTCTATATTTCAATATGTGGCCCTCGATGGAAAAAGTTTGGACACCCCTGATCTGAAGTGTCAGAGGCACTTAATCGTTGTCCTCTCTGACCCACTGCTGTCATTGGTTTTAAAGGTGTACTATGTCACTTTCCTGGTCTGCCACATTGCCTCACTGCTTTGCCAGGATGGACGTTCCAAAGTATAATTAATGTTATAAAGATTTGAAATTTTGGTGCATCAGTCAGACATATTAATGATCATTGATGATTATTCCTCGTGCTCTCTTCATGAGCGATGCACATTTGGTCAAAGAGCATGTACTTTTTCATATCAGGAAAAAATACCTAATACAATACATCAATTGTATGCTGAGTGACGTTTCGGACCACCCAGGAAGTATTATAGCGATGAAATAAGTAAAATACAAAAGTCTATGGGGTAAGAATGACCTGAAGACAGGAGGGTTTAAAGATCCCATTTATTGATTGTTGTTCCAGACAAGAATATCTTTACAAAAGTTTAAAGAGAAAATCAGCTCCATCTGCGTCCCTGGCGTCGGTGCAGAACAGCACTGTGTCCTGTTGATTTGTCCTCTGCATTTGACCCACCCCCAGGGCAGAGCACCCTCCCCTCCCACCGTCTGCTGATCTGTCATGGTCCGGACTGTGGCAGGAGGACACCCACCCAGACACAGGAAACACATGCAAACCCCTCACAAAAAGGCCTGGTCCAGTCCGGGAGTTGAACCCACAACCTTCTTACTGAGAGGCGAGAGTGCCACTGCCACATGCTTTCCCACCTGGAGGATTTTGTCTGTTTATATTTTTTGAAGCAAAATGAAACACCAGGGCACAAGGAGAACATGCAGACTCCACAGAAGCCGGGACAGAGGCGCAGGACAGAGGCGCGGGACGGAGGCGCGGGACGGAGGCGCGGGACGGAGGCGCGGGACGGAGGCGCAGGACGGAGGCGCAGGACGGAGGCGAGGACGGAGGCGAGGACGGAGGCGCAGGACGGAGGCGCAGGACTGAGGCGCAGGACGGAGGCGCAGGACGGAGGCGCAGGACGGAGGCGCAGGACGGAGGCGCAGGACGGAGGCGCAGGACTGAGGCGCAGGACGGAGGCGCAGGACGGAGGCGCAGGACGGAGGCGCAGGACGGAGGCGCACGGAGGCGCAGGACTGAGGCGCAGGACGGAGGCGCAGGACGGAGGCGCAGGACGGAGGCGCAGGACGGAGGCGCAGGACGGAGGCGCGGGACGGAGGCGCAGGACGGAGGCGCAGGACGGAGGCGCAGGACGCACCTCAGGGACACAAGTCTGTTTTCACCTTCTTTCTCTCTCCCCCTCCTCATGTGTCCCAACTGCAGCCACAGCATTTTCTCATGGGGTAAATCAAATGGCCTTCTCTCTCGCCCCCCCCCCCCTCTCTCTCCATTCTCTCCCCTCTCTCTTTCACCCTCTCTCCTCATCTCGCTCGCTCCCCCTCTTTCTCTCTCTCTCCCTCTCACTTCTCTCTTACTCCCTCTCTCTTTCTCTCCCTCTCGCCCCCTCTTCTATCTCTCTATCCTCCCCCCCTCTCTCTCTCTCTCCCTTCTCTCCCCTCTCTCTTTCACCCTCTCTCCTCATCTCGCTCGCTCCCCCTCTTTCTCTCTCTCTCCCTCTCACTTCTCTCTTACTCCCTCTCTCTTTCTCTCCCTCTCGCCCCCTCTTCTATCTCTCTATCCTCCCCCCTCTCTCTCTCTCCTTCTCTCCCTCTCTCTTTTCACTCTCTCTCGCTCGCTCCCCCCTCTCTCTCTCCCTCTCTCTCTCTCTCCCTCTCCCACTCCCTCTCTCTCTCTCTCTCTCTCTCTCTCCCTCTCTCTCTCTCTCTCCCCTCTCTCTCTCTCTCTCTCTCTCTCTCTCCTCTCTCTCTCTCTCTCTCCTCTCTCTCTCTCTCTCTCCCCCCCTCTTTCCTCTCTCTCTCTCTCTCCCCTCTCTCTCTCTCTCTCTCCCTCTCTCTCTCTCTCTCTCTCCTCTCTCTCTCTCCCTCTCTCTCCTCTCTCCCCCTCTCTCTCTCCTCCTCCCCCCTCTCTCTCCTCTCTCTCTCTCTCTCCTCTCTCTCCCCCTCTCTCTCCCTCTCTCCTCTCTCTCTCTCCCCTCTCCCTCACCCCCCCCTCCTCTCTCTCTCTCCTCTCTCTCTCTCTCCTCTCCCCATCCCTCTCTCCTCTCTCTCTCTCTCTCTTCCCCCTCTCTCTCCCTCTCTCTCTCTCTCTCTCTCTCTCCCATCCCCCCCCTCTCTCTCTCTCTCTCTCTATCCCTCCCTCTCCCCCCCTCTCTCTCTCCCTCTCTCCTCTCCCCCCTCTCTCTCTCCTCTCTCTCTCTCTCTCTCCCTCTCCCCATCCCTCTCTCTCCCTCCCTCTCTCTCTCTCTCTCTCTTCCCCCTCTCTCTCCCTCTCTCCTCTCTCTCTCTCTCTCTCTCCCTCTCCCCCCTCTCTCTCTCCTCTCCTCTCTCTCTCTCTCCCTCTCCCCATCCCCCCTCTCTCTCTCCCCTCTCTCTCTCCCTCTCTCCTCTCTCCCCCCCTTCTCTCCCTCTCTCCTCCCCTCTCTCTCTCTCTCTCTCTCTCTCTCCCTCTCCCCATCCCCCCCTCTCCCCCCTCTCTCCTCTCTCCTCCCCCCTCTCTCTCTCTCCCTCTCCCCATCCCCTCTCTCTATCTCTCCCCCCTCTCTCTCTCTCTCTGCCTCTCCCCATCCCTCTCTCTCTCCTCTCCCATCCTCTCTCTCTCTCCCCCCTCTCTCTCTCTCTCTCCCTCTCCCCATCCCCTCTCTCTATCTCTCCCCCCTCTCTCTCTCTCTCTGCCTCTCCCCATCCCTCTCTCTCTCTCTCTCTCTCTCTCTCTCTCTCTCTCTATCAGTCTAATGTATCCCATCTTTAATCGCCTCAGACATTTTATCCTGTTTCCTCCCACTTTACTCAGTCCCAGGGGAGATCCGGACCGGGACTCTGCATCGTGGACGAAATCCGAGACCAAGCCAGGACTTAAACTGGACCGATGACGAAATCCGAGCCCCAACGAGACCGAGTCGGGACCTCAGACCTGCTGATCCCGCTGTGGACTCAGAGAGGCTCAGTCTGGGAGAAGAAGCTGACGGAGCAAAGATGGACCAATACACTGCACTGATTGTACAACTCTGATGTGGATTGATTTGACAAGTTTGTTGTTTTTTTGAGTCATGAGCACCTTTAAAATGCTGTGTCATTAGAATGTCCAAAATGACGTGGAGGCGACTTTATAACCAAAATCAAGCAAAAATGTACACCTTTCAGGGTAGACATGTCAGTTGGTTTGCCTTTATATTAACTGGATTTGAGCTTCATATTAAGTGCGATTTGTGGCAAACTGTGGAATATAGCTGTAGATAAAATTAAAACCTACCATGCAGTCAAAATGTCTGCAAGGATTTGTCCAGTAAAACCTAAAAATCAGATTTTGCCTTCATCAAAAATGCTTATTGTCATAATGTGCTTGAAATCTCCAGAAAATTCTGTAAAATCCAGTGTTAAGTGTGTTGTTTGCAGCTCTGATGTCCCTCACGTGTCTGAGGCTTTTACTGACACAAAAACACCTGTATTTTCATATTGTGAGATTCTGAGGTTAATCCTAGTCTTCCATAACACTAGAATTTAGAATGTTCTAGTTTAAAGGGTCTATTATTCAATCAAAAGGGATAACAGAATTTCTAACCAAAATGCAACAAAAAGCTACAAATCCGTAACAAAATGCGAGAAAAATGTGACTCAAAGCAACTGGATGTGATAAAACGCAACATAAAGAGACTATTAGTGACAAAAGGTGAATAAAACATAGTCAAAGTGTCAGAAATGCACCTCAAAGCAACAAAACGTGTCTAAAAGTGACTAAATACAACTGAAAGTGAGAAAAACAAGTCTAAAAACATTGCAAAAACCCTTCATCTTCATCACCAAACTCTGACTTGATCTTGTGATAAAGCACTGCATTTCCACTGATGCTAACGATATGCTGAGCCCTTAGCAAAACAAAGCTAGCAAAGCACGTTAGCATCAGCTGCTTCCTGTTTATCGACGCACGGCATTCACTTTGACAAGACTCAAAATAGGATATTTCCAGGACGTAATCATCGAACATTATCTAAACGTTTCTGCAGCTATTAGTCTTGTTTGTTGCCTTTTGTCCCGTTTTTGTTGCTTTCAGTCTTGTATTTGTTGCTATTAGTCTTGTTTGTAGAGTTTTGGTACATTTATGTCACCTTCAGTCTCAATATTTGCGCCTTTTGATGTGTTTTTGCCGCTTTTAGTCTTGTTCTTTTCACTTTTTCGTCACATTTTTGTCGCTTTCACTCCTGTTTGTCACTTTCAATCACATTTTTATTACTTCTAGTTGCATATTGGCACATTTATGTCGATTTTAGTCCCGTTTTTGTAGCTTTTTGATGTGTTTTTGTCACTTTTTTCTCACATTTTTGTCAATTTCTGTCACATTTTTATTGCCTCTAATCACAGCACTCGCTTTGTCAAGACCCAAAACCCAAGAAGAAACTCACAAGTTAATAATTAAAAGAAGACCAGATGAATTTCCCAAATCTAAAATCCAAAATCTGATATTTCCAGGTCATAATCAGCTAACATTATCCAAATACAGTATAAGAGAGGTTCAAACGCAGCGCTTTGCAGAGAAGGAAATCCATGCAGATAAAGGAGGACAAACAGGAAGTAGTTTCCGGTTTGCTCCAGCTTTAGCCCCGTCTCACAGACACAGACTTGGAATTATTCATGTCTTTTTGAGAATCGGCCTCAGGATTAAAAAGTCATTCAGTCGTGTTTTTGTCGTGTTCACGTTTTTGTTGCATTTTAGTTGTGTTTTTGGTTCGTTACGTTGTGTAATTATCGCTTTTTGATGCGTTTTAGTCGTGGTTTTGGCTCTTTAAGTTGGGTTTTTTTCACATTTAATAGTGCTTTAGTCACTTTTAGTCTTGGTTTAGTCAGTTTTAATTGTGTTTTTCGTCTTTTTCAGCGACGATTTTGTCACATTTAGCCACGTCTCACAGCCACTAACTTGGAATTACTAAACATCTCGGCCTCAGGATTAATATAATTCAGGTGCAATTTAGATTTGATTTGTTAAGAAAGCATTAGTTATGATTATGAGTGAGTCAAAATGAGTTTCAAAAGTCCTAATAAAGCAGGACAATCGTCAGTCTGAGCTGTCGTTCAAACATCTGAAGAATCTGCGTTTTGCTGCGAGGTTTGAGCTGAAGACCTGATCCGTCCACAGGTTCAGACAAGTCCAGGTCGGACCCACGGGACGGGAGGGCATCTGACGGGTTCATCACAGGGTCACGTGGTTGTCTCCAGCTCGGTTCACCTGTCACACTGTCAGGAGCAGGCTGTCAGTCGTGTGGTTGCACCTGTCACTGTAAATCCACGTCATGAGTGGTGAGCACAGACCTGGATAAACTCTGAGCAGATTATTTACCTCTTATAGACCAGAGCGGCACAATTCAACCAAAATCCACACAAAATCGTAATGTAATGGATGCAATTAGCAGATCACAAAGGCTGCTGTTTTTGAAGTGCAATCATTTCTTTCACAAACAACAAAATGTCTTGCTTTGATTTGAATAAAATCTGCTCACACTGTAGTTTGGATTTGTACAAACATGTTCAGAAACAAGCCACAAAAGTGATAAAACGTGTTGAAAAGCAGTAAAAACGGCCCTACAAACAACAAACGCGATTTGATGAACCAAAATGCGACTAAACATGACAAAAACCTGAGTAAAAGTGACAAAGACGCGTTGAAATATGACAAACACAAATGAAGGAGACAAAAACACGTGACAAAGTTGTGTTTAAAATGTGAATTTGAACAGAATCCTATTATTAAAACATAAATCACAATCTAATCACAATGGCACTGGTAGGAAATTTCACAATTAGATATTTTTACTAAATGATGCAGCTCTATTAAAGGCAAAAGAAAAATACAAAGTGAACATGAATTGTGATCAAATAAATCAATAAACAGATTGATTTCGATTTTGAGATGGATTTTTGAACAGAGCCAGCCTCGTTCTAAACAGTCACTTCATGTACCATGCATTTACTCACAAGTGGATTTACCATCAGGCCACGGGCCACATTTGCTGTGGGCCCCCAACCTGAAGGGCCCCCAATAAGACGCCCTTCCTGATCGTTATAGACTCAAGGCTCAATATCACGGTAAAGTGAACCTTTAAACAAGAAAAATACAAACTAGTCTGGGACCCAGATAAACTATAGTGTAAAATCAAAAAGTGTTAAATCAGCTGGACATGTGTTAAAGTAGAACAAAGTAACATTTTGACCTTATTAAAGTCTCCCCCTCTGCAACATTTCCTGACTCCGCCCTGAAGACAACTGTCCTGAGAAACACTGGCTCTTTTTTATATTTGGCAACATTAAATGTTTTGTATGTGATGTCATTATTTCAATAAAAAGGAAAGGGAAAAAAAAGAAAGAAAAAAGCTTTTGCCATCTTTTTGCTGGGAGTGTATTTCCACATGAGACCTGCAGGGGGAGCTCTGTCGCTGAAATGACTGTGTGCTGCTTTAAAACACACCCGACAAACAGGAAATATGGTCTGATTTCTTATTGTTCAGGGAAAGGACCCACAATCCTCCCCCTTTCCTTCTCCAGTGTTCTGATTGGCTGGCGGGCGCTGACTCCACCCCTTTTGTAAACGCGCCTGGTGTCATTCAAAAAATCTTGGGTCGACAAAACGAGATGTGAACCCTCTTTGTCGTGCGACTGATCCAGAGACGCTCATGTGGTCCAGGATCAGTTCAGCTTCAGAGAACAGGCCTCTGGTCCAGACATGTTTTGGTTTTATTTTATTTATTTATTGTATTGAAGATTATGGACACACATAACAGACCCTTTAAAATGCTCTGTCGTCAAAATGTCCAGAAGGAGGCGACTGAAGGCAATGAAGTAAATGTTTGAATGATTCTCTCACATTAGATCTAAATTCTTCTGGTTTGAAGTGTTTGTGTTAAAAAGCAACACATTTGAATTTCCAGAGTAGAAATGTCAGTTAGTTTGCTTTTCTGTAACAAACCATGGACAAAATACAAAGTTCTCGCCTTAAATTTGTATTTTAGCTTCAAAAGAATCTAATTTCTGGAACAGTATCTAATATATCTCTAGATAAAATGAAAAATGATTGTGGGCTCAACATTTCTGTGAGTATTTTTCCAGTAAAACCCATAAATCTGGATTGTTCCTTCATCAAAAATGCCAAAAAAGTCTATCATAATTTCCTAAAACATAAAGTAAAATACAATAATAAATGTGTTTAAGCCTCTGATGTCCCTCATGTGTCTGAGGCTCACACTGACACTAAACCATCTACATATTGTGTGATATTCTGAGGTTAAATCCCAGTTTCTCAGTGAAATCACGTTCAAAATCACTTTTGCCTCCGTTCTGAAGTTACTATGTTTTTGTTTACAGACTTTTAAAGGGCCTGTATGTTTCTGTCTGGAGGATCGATCTCTACACTGGACGATCTATGCACCACCCGCCTGGACAGCTGGATTAGCCACACCTCGTCTGCCTGGACGAACTCCTTCTACTTTAGATGAACTGTTCCTCATCTCCTGCTGGAGGATCTCTCTACACTGGTGGACTGCTCCTCGTCCGCCTGGAGGAACTCTTTAAAGCCACCTCCATCTTGAGTGGTTCTGGCTCCACAGTCCAAGTGGATGTCAGTCCTAGTTCATCTGCAGCCTGTCCGTCCGTGGGAGTAGGATCTCTCCTTCACTGTGGTTCTCCCCGAGGTTTCTACTTTTTCCCATGGGGTTTTGTAGTTTTTCCTCGCCGCGAAGGAGGGTCAAAGGACAGGGGCATTCTGGGACAGTTATCTGAACTGCTTTTACCTGTGGCCCATCGAGGCAACTGTTGTTGTGATTTTGGGCATTATAAAAATAAATTGATTTGATTTGATTTGATTTACGGCTACAACTGAAGATTATTATGGTAATCGATTAGTCCAGTGATTATTCTTTCCATTACTCGATTAGTTGTTTAGAACATAAAAGGCTTGTGAGTATGAGGATTTTACTTAATTTTACGCTGATAAAGCTTAAAGGGCCTCTGACAGGTTGAACAACTAATTTGACTAAAATGCAGTTAAGATGCATATATTTCAAATTCTGCTAAAATCTTTACACATTTTACCCCATTTAGCAATTTCTGTAGGTTTTTAATTTTACTTCCTGGTTGTAAATGATGACATCACGCTAGGAAATTACCATAGCAACCACACTGTACACTGGGCCAAAACTCCTCTAATGTCACGGATTTTTTCATTTGACAAAGAAAAATGCATTACTACATTTATTTTGTTGAATTAATGTTAAAAAATTGGCAAAAAAGTAGTTTATTTTGTGTAAATTCTGCACAACCTTCGTTACTTCCTGTAATTTTCAACAGATTTTTCAACTAAACTCCACAAACAGTGACCTGATTGGTGTGAAACTATCATTTATTAAATATATATATATATATATATATATATATATATATATATATATATATATATATATATATAAGTATTAATACACCAAATAAAGTCAAAATTAGAAAATCATAAAAACCTGTCATGCGCACTTGAAGTGAAGGTGTTTGACGACGTCCTGGTGGAGAATATTAAGATGAACACTTTACATGTTTCCTGTGAGTTTTCTGTGTCACTCATAGACTGTAGATATCAGTGGACTAAGGGATTGTGACGTCACCCATAGCGTTTGCCTCCAGCCAAATGAAGCCCATCACGGCTAGCAGTTATAGCGGCTAAAGCGGAGCCAAACTCCATATTTGGAAATCCGAGTGCGATCGTGGCAACCACATCGGACTAATCAGGAGCGGTTGCTAACGGTATCCGCCCCTCGGTGAGAGGAGACGGCGGCAACGTGCGGCGCTAGCTGTCAATCAAACCTGTTGCTAACACGAGCGAAAACGGCCCCTGGAAAAGGAAGCACCTGATTGGTCAGTTATTATTGCTAATAACTTGATTTATGAACAACCAACGAGAAAAAAACACCTGATTCATGTAGAGTGTGTCAAAACAGACGTTTTAGTTCCAAGATGGTGAGCTTGACAGAAACAGTTACAGAGTAAAGGGCACCAGTGTCCCAATAGAAAGTGAATGGCAGCTCGGCTTTATGGAGCCAGGAGCGCCTCCATAGCTGCTTCCTATTTGGAACGCGGCGGCTAGCATGCTAACATGGTCCACTGATATCTACAGTCTATGGTGTCACTCCTGCTCCATCAGAGTCATAAAACCTCTTCTTTCAGCTCACAGAATGTTTGGAGTCTGTGCATGGACCAGTTAACGATTACTCCATTATTTCATTAGTTGACGATTAGCTGGGATTAATCGATGAACTCGTCGTGGCCCTAATTTTAAATATCCAGTGTTTTAGAACATGCCAGGGTTTCAAACTATTTTTTAAACAAACTGTTGTCCAGTCTGCAGCTCTCCAGCCCAGCAGCATCTCTGACCCGCCCCTGTGAAGCAGCGCTCGTGACGTCCCGGGGCGGTCCACGGGCTCCGGGCTGTGACGCGCTGCACTGCGACACGGCGGGGCAAAGGTCACGCCGCGCTCGCCTTCTGTCTCCTGTTTCTGCGTCTCCTGTTTCCAGATCAGTGGCTTCTCTGCAGTTATTGAATTATTGTCTTTGTCACAATCACAGCGTCGACATCGGCAGAAAACTGGGCTGTGATCTGGGCCGTAGTCCTGTGTTTATGTTTAAGCGCCATTTTAAGAAAGTAAAGTGACAGTGAATGCTTTCTATTTCTGCACTAAGATCTAGAGGGCGAATTAGCTCTTTATTTGGTGCATTCATACTTGTTGTAAAAATAAATGACAGTTTCAAACCAATCTGGTGTCTGAAAAACAAAACTACAACAAACAACAACATTTAAAACAGTAGGGTACGTGCGTGTCAGTTTTGTGTCACTCGTCCAGCTCACCTTTAACCCTTTCCTGTCTGTGTTCTTGGCTGTGGTTTTGTTCTGGAAACTCTTATTCGTTTTTTCACAATATTATTTTCCTCTTTTTTGACACATCTTTAATGTCTCACAGAAAGAATTGTAGATCTAAACTGACTGTTTTCTTACCAATACTTTCCGTTTTTGTCTTTACAGTGTCCAAGTATTCTTTGGTTGTTGTGAGGCTGTAGACCACACCCTCAGACCAGATTATTGGTGGAGCCTCTGATTTGGGGCGTGTCCTTCTCAGAGCAGGTCAGGTGCTGATCATGGCCCTGGTCTGGACTCTGTCAGGTGCAGCCTGGAGGAGGGGCAGGTGGAGCTGTGCAGCACCACATATCGTTTATCACAAATGCTGTCAAATCATTTGGAAAATACAATTGCTAAAGTTTCATATATTTGTATAAATATAATCTGTGTAGAGAGAATTGTAAAGTTGCCTAAAGCTAACCCTACCCGTGCCTGGGGTGAGTGTTTAGGCCACACTATTTATGGGGGTGTCTTGTGGCCTGTTGTCTGTCCTGGGAGCTCACAAAGGTTTCTTTTTCTTTTCTGCATTTGACCTCTTGGATACCACGGCTGTCCTGAGCTGGTAAGAGGCTACGTCCCCCCTTGAACCTTGTCCTCCAGAACACTCTCCATCATGTGTCAGACTATTATCTGGATGGATTAGTCAGAAGAACTGCATTTTGGATTTCCATTCAGACTCGCACCATGAAATACTATTTAGCATTTTATGTCCTTTAAACGTGTCCTGACAATTTTCTTCTGAAATAGTTTCTTTCTTTCTCCGGTTTGTCCTTAACATCCATACTGTTGTCATCTGAGTCCAACTGCAGCAACAACAAAACACTTTTTTGACCTTTAAACGTTGATTCAACAAAATAAAGTTGTTCACATGTAATAGATACATATTTTTATTTGTCAAATAATAATCTGACATTAGAGGAATTGCACTTTACAGGATGGTTTGTGGATCATTTCCCAGTGTGATGTCATCATGTACACCCAGGAAGGAAAATTAAAAACCTAAAAAATAAAAAAGATTTTAGCAGAATTTGAAATGTTTGTCTTAACTGCCTTTAGTTGAATGAGCCAAACCTGCAGAGGCCCTTTAAATTAAACTGCACCAGACTAGAGCTTCATGCAGCATGAACACTGTACGCTGCTTTACACAAATAATGTCTTTGTTTAGTAAATGATGCACAATAAGCTTTTGATGAAGGAAAAACTACTCACAGAAATGTTGAACCCACAGTAGTTTTTCATATTCTACAAATGCGTATGTGACATACATTAGCACAAATTATACTTTTGTGAAGCTCAAATCACCATTTTACAAAAGTTTTTTGTTTTTTTTTGTTTGTTTTTTGTAATAGAAAAGCAAACTAATTTCCCCTGAAAGTTCAGATTTGTTGCTCATTTTTTGTTGCAACGACTAAGAACGGTCAGCTTAGATCTGATGTCAGTGAATCAATGAATCATGGTTTACGTCTGACATTGTGACGCCACAGCACTTTAAAGGGTTAAAGGGACATACTTAAAATGACAGGTTTTCATAATTTTGTAATTTTGAGTTATAACATCTGTTGTAAATATGAATTATAGTTTTACACCAGTCAAGTGTCAGTTTGTGAAGAAAAGTTCAAAAATATGTTGGAAATGACAGCAAGTAGAGCAGAGACCTATGACATCACAGTGAGAGAATTCTATCTGCAGCCTTCCATCTGTCCAGGACCTGTGTGTCTCCAGGACCTGTGCGTCTCCAGGACCTGTGCGTCTCCAGGACCTGTGCGTCTCCAGGACCTGTGCGTCTCCAGGACCTTTATGTCTCCAGGACCTGTACGTCTCCAGGACTCGGGGACGAGCAGGTCGGATCACAGCTGACCCTTCTCACCCTGGACATGGACTATTTGAGCCCCTCCCCTCGGGCAGGAGGCTACGGTCCATCCGGACCAGAACCTCCCGCCACAAGAACAGTTTCTTTCCCTCTGCCGTTGGACTCATGAACACTTTGTAACACCTGACACTTCAACAATATATTATATAAGAACTATCTATTTGCACTGCCACATCTGCCAACTGTCTGTCCAGCTGTACATTTCTGTTTATAGTCTTAGTCTGTATCTACTCTATTTTATTTTATTTTATTCTTAATCTTATGCAGGCCTCTTTAATATATTTTATTATATTTTATTCATTGTTTTATGTTGCACTTTACGCCGAAGCAAGTTCCTATGTTTGTGAATTTTGATCACTGACAATGGCAATAAACCGATTCTGATCAAAGCGTTTGGCACAATTTACTCTTAACTCTTTACTCTAAACTTTTCTACATTCTTTAAACATGAATTCAACAAGATAACGGTCTTCCCAAATTATTATTATTTGTCAAATAATACTTTGTGTGACATCAGAGGGGCCCAGGGTAAAACATGCTGCTAGCTTACATCATTTCCGAGTGTGATGTCATCATTTACAACCAGGAAGTAAAATATAAACCTGAAGAAAACTGTAAATGTTACGATCTTACTGTGTTTTAATGAAATGATCAGTCCGACCTGTCAGAGGCAGAGGGCCAGAGAGGGACAGAGGGACAGAGAGGGACAGAGGGACAGAGGGACAGAGAGGGACAGAGGGACAGAGGAGGGGGACAGAGAGGGACAGAGAGGGACAGAGGGACAGAGAGGGACAGAGGGACAGAGGGCCAGAGAGGGACAGAGAGGGACAGAGAGGGACAGAGAGGGACAGAGGGACAGAGGAGGAGGACAGAGGGACAGAGGAGGGGGACAGAGGGACAGAGGAGAGGGACAGAGGGACAGAGAGGGACAGAGGGACAGAGGGACAGAGGGACAGAGGAGGACAGAGGGACAGAGGGACAGAGGAGGGGGACAGAGGGACAGAGGAGGGGGCCAGAGGGACAGAGGAGAGGGACAGAGGGACAGAGGGACAGAGGGACAGAGGAGGACAGAGGGACAGAGGAGGGGGACAGAGGGACAGAGGAGAGGGACAGAGGGACAGAGGAGAGGGACAGAGGGACAGAGGAGAGGGACAGAGGGACAGAGGAGGGGGACAGAGGGACAGAGAGGGACAGAGGGACAGAGGGACAGAGGAGGAGGACAGAGGGCCAGACGGAAACAAAACTTACATTTAAAGACAATGGGACGGAGGAGAGGGACAGAGGGACAGAGGGACAGAGGGGGGGGACAGAGGGACAGAGGAGGGGGACAGATGGACAGAGGAGGGGGACAGAGGGACAGAGGAAGGGGACAGAGGGACAGAGGAGGGGACAGAGGGACAGAGGGGAGCAGAGGGACAGAGGAGGGGGACAGAGGGACAGAGGAGAGGGACAGAGGGACAGAGGAGGGGGACAGAGGGACAGAGGAGAGGGACAGAGGAGGAGGACAGAGGGCCAGACGGAAACAAAACTTACATTTAAAGACAATGGGACGGAGGAGAGGGACAGAGGGACAGAGGGACAGAGGGGGGGGACAGAGGGACAGAGGAGGGGGACAGATGGACAGAGGAGGGGGACAGAGGGACAGAGGAGGGGGGCAGAGGGACAGAGGAGGGGGACAGAGGGACGGAGAAGAGGGACAGAGGAGGAGGACAGAGGGACAGAGGAGAGGGACAGAGGAGGAGGACAGAGGGCCAGACGGAAACAAAACTTACATTTAAAGACAATGGGACGGAGGAGAGGGACAGAGGGACAGAGGAGGGGGACAGAGGGACAGAGGAGTGGGACAGAGGGACAGAGGAGGGGGACAGAGGGACAGAGGCGGGGGCAGAGGGACAGAGGAGGGGACAGAGGGACGGAGGAGAGGGACAGAGGGACAGAGGAGGTGGACAGATGGACAGAGGAGGGGGCAGAGGGACAGAGGAGGGGGACAGAGGGACGGAGGAGAGGGACAGAGGGACAGAGGAGGGGGCAGAGGGACAGAGGAGGGGGACAGAGGGACGGAGGAGAGGGACAGAGGGACAGAGGAGGGGGCAGAGTGACGGAGGAGAGGGACAGAGGGACAGAGGGACAGAGGAGGGGGACAGAGGGACAGAGGAGAGGGACAGAGGAGAGGGACAGAGGGACAGAGGAGGGGGACAGGGGGACAGAGGAGGGGGGCAGAGGGACAGAGGAGGGGGACAGAGGGACAGAGGAGAGGGACAGAGGGACAGAGGAGGGGGACAGAGGGACAGAGGAGAGGGACAGAGGAGGGGGACAGAGGGATAGAGGGACAGAGGGACAGAGGAGAGGGACAGAGGAACAGAGGAACAGAGGAGAGGGACAGAGGAGGGGGACAGAGGGACAGAGGAGGGGGACAGAGGGACAGAGGGACAGAGGGACAGAGGAGAGGGACAGAGGAGGGGGACAGAGGGACAGAGGAGGGGGACAGAGGGACAGAGGGACAGAGGAGGGGGACAGAGGGACAGAGGAGAGGGACAGAGGAGGAGGACAGAGGGCCAGACGGACACAAAACTTACATTTAAAGACAATGGGACGGAGGAGAGGGACAGAGGGACAGAGGGACAGGGGGGACAGAGGGACAGAGGAGGGGGACAGATGGACAGAGGAGGGGGACAGAGGGACAGAGGAGGGGGGCAGAGGGACAGAGGAGGGGGCAGAGGGACGGAGGAGAGGGACAGAGGGACAGAGGGACAGAGGAGAGGGACAGAGGAGGAGGACAGAGGGCCAGACGGAAACAAAACTTACATTTAAAGACAATGGGACGGAGGAGAGGGACAGAGGGACAGAGGGGGACAGAGGGACAGAGGAGGGGGACAGAGGGACAGAGGAGGGGGACAGAGGGACAGAGGAGGGGGGCAGAGGGACAGAGGAGGGGGACAGAGGGACGGAGGAGAGGGACAGAGGGACAGAGGAGGGGGACAGATGGACAGAGGAGGGGGGCAGAGGGACAGAGGAGGGGGACAGAGGGACGGAGGAGAGGGACAGAGGGACAGAGGAGGGGGGGGACAGAGGGACAGAGGAGGGGGACAGAGGGACGGAGGAGAGGGACAGAGGGACAGAGGAGGGGGCAGAGGGACGGAGGAGAGGGACAGAGGGACAGAGGGACAGAGGAGGGGGGCAGAGGGACAGAGGAGAGGGACAGAGGAGAGGGACAGAGGGACAGAGGAGGGGGACAGGGGGACAGAGGAGCGGGGCAGAGGGACAGAGGAGGGGGACAGAGGGACAGAGGAGAGGGACAGAGGGACGGAGGAGAGGGACAGAGGAGGGGGGCAGAGGGACGGAGGAGAGGGACAGAGGGACAGAGGAGGGGGGCAGAGGGACAGAGGGACAGAGGGACAGAGGAGGGGGACAGAGGGACAGAGGGACAGAGGAGGGGGGCAGAGGGACAGAGGAGGGGGGCAGAGGGACAGAGGAGGGGGGCAGAGGGACGGAGGAGAGGGACAGAGGGACAGAGGAGAGGGACAGAGGAGAGGGACAGAGGGACAGGGGGACAGAGGAGGGGGCAGAGGGACAGAGGAGAGGGACAGAGGGACAGAGGAGGGGGACAGAGGGACAGAGGAGAGGGACAGAGGAGGGGGACAGAGGGATAGAGGGACAGAGGGACAGAGGAGAGGGACAGAGGAGGGGGACAGAGGAACAGAGGAGGGGGACAGAGGGACAGAGGGACAGAGGAGGGGGACAGAGGGACAGAGGAGGGGGACAGAGGGACAGAGGAGGGGGACAGAGGGACAGAGGAGAGGGACAGAGGGACAGAGGAGGGGGACAGAGGGACAGAGGAGGGGGACAGAGGGACAGAGGAGAGGGACAGAGGAGGGGGACAGAGGGACAGAGGAGGGGGAGAGAGGGACAGAGGGACAGAGGGACAGAGGAGAGGGACAGAGGAGGGGGGCAGAGGGACAGAGGAGGGGGACAGAGGGACAGAGGGACAGAGGAGGGGGACAGAGGGACAGAGGAGGGGGACAGAGGGACAGAGGAGGGGGACAGAGGGACAGAGGAGGGGGTCAGAGGGACAGAGGAGGGGGACAGAGGGACAGAGGAGGGGGACAGAGGGACAGAGGAGGAGGACAGAGGAGGGGGACAGAGGGACAGAGGAGGAGGACAGAGGGACAGAGGGACAGAGGGACAGAGGGACAGAGGAGGAGGACAGAGGGACAGAGGAGGAGGACAAGGGGACAGAGGGACAGGAGGAATGATATATTGCACTTAAATCAGTCTCTTCTGTTATTTCAGGTTCATATGGTTCAGGTTCAAGTTTATGTGGGTTTGTTTCTTCTTCTTCTTCTTCTTCTTCTTCTTCTTCTTCTTCTTCTTCTTCTTCTTCTTCTTCTTCTACTTCTTCTTCTTCTTCGTCAGTCGTCTGCTGTGGGATCATGTCTGCTCCTGGGAACAGTCTGAGTTTGGCACATTTTATACATCAGTATTGACTTGTCCCAGTTTGGTTTTACTTTACAGAGGATGATGTCAGCTGTGAGCTCTGAGGCTCACACTCGGACAGTGTGTGGTCCAGTTCTGAGCTTTAAAATGTGGCATTGGTCGGGATGTGCTCTTAAAGGACTTATATTGTTTCAAATGTCCTTTTGTGTCTTCTAACCTTGTACTAACACTGATCCTCATCAAAAACACTGCACCTGGAGGTTAGAAGGTCCTCTCCCCTCTGGTTCTGGTTCTGGTTCTGGTTCTGGTTCTGGTCCTGGTTTTGCTTTGTTGCTGTTGCTTTACATATTTTCATTTGCCTTTTTAAAGATAATAATTGGTGATAGAGTGTTTTTTGATAAATGAGTGGGACAGAGGCTGGAGGACAGGGACATATCCCTTTTCTGAATGAATCACAGGACTCTGAAAATCCATGGACCAAGATGAGCCAACGAGTAACAGGATGATTCAAACGAGCAGAAATCTGTCAAAAATACTATACTGTGATGAGAAATGGTCACTATGTTAAAGTTGTGAATGTACTTCAAGTCTACACGGCAGGTCGTACGTGTCTATAATGCTGACTCAGTTTGGTGGTTAAGTTAAATATTTAGCCAAGTGTCAGTTTGTGAAGAAAAAGTGCAGAATAAAAGAGTAAAAAATACAGGAAAAAGACTTAACATAGTCCCCCTGTGATGTCATCAAAAAGTGCCATTCAATCAAAAATGAAAAGACAAACTGCACAAAAATGACATGTTTAAACAATTATTTTTCAAAATAATTGCATTTGTCAAGTATTATGTGTCAAATCATAACATGTCATTTAACTGGATGTTGTCCCTTGTTTGTATCATATTTGTCATGTTTGTGCTCATGTTCAACCAGGAAGTAACATTATGAGCTTGACACAAACTGTGCGACTGGGACAGACGTTAAATGTTCCACTGAACACCTCACACTTAAAGCACATTTACATCTCACACTTCAGTGTTTGTTGGCTTTTTATCTTTCACTTTCAGTGCTCAGATGAATCTTTTGTTCCACATTCATTTACAATTTCCATACACTGTATATAAAACGCAGATGGTTCATAATTAATATTCAAATTGACATGACTAAAATGGGAATTAAAAACTGCATTGTTTGAGTAACAGAAGTGCAAATTTACAGGAAAAGTGACAGAAATGTTGCTGGTCATTTTCTGCCAGAAGCGTTTGTTTTTTTCAGGACACTTTTCTTATAGTTCAGTTGTATTTTTGTTCAGTTGCATTTTTGTCTCGTTTTTGTCGCTTAAAGTTGCATTTTTGTCACTTGATCTATGTTTTTGCTGCTTTTAGTTAAATATTTTTCTTTGTTTTTGTCTTTAAGTTTCAGTCCTTGTTGAGTCCAGATGGCACAGTTTGTGCAGCAGCTCCTTTAAGGCTCTTCATGTCTCTGTGGGACACAATGTCCAGAGAACTCTGTGGATGAAGAGGATTCAATGGAAGAATCAAACGTCTTCAGGAGCAGACTGGACACGTCTGTTTCCAGGTCAAAGTCGATGTGTGAGAACAAAGTGACAAGCCCAGCCTTAAGCCCTGTGTGTCAGATGCCCTCCCCTCACTCACAAACACACTTTTGTAAATCTAATGACGGCACAAACGTTCCTCTCTCTTTTTGTTTCAGGCAGATTCTCGTTTGTCGTATTCGAGTGGGCGGTTACCATAGCAACCACGCATAGTGTTAAAGCGTCTGTCAATCACAAAAACACAATCGTTCTCACTGAACATAGACACGTGGCAAAACTCTTTCTATTTTTAACTGTTTTGTCCGTTTTCTCTCTCGATGTGTAAATGTTCACCTCCAGTCTGCCTTTGAACCCACTTCATCCAAGCATTTGGAATGTTTCTGCTCATTTGAGCCAGATATAGTTTACTCAAAAACTAAAGAAGAAATCCAAATCATTGTTTTGTAACTGACAGATCACAAAACGAACCTAAACCTGGTTCTGTTCATTTTTCAGATTGAAATGTCTCAAATCTGTCACATTTTGACTGTTTTTACATACAATGCATTATTTCTTCATGAAAACATTACTTTATAATATCTACTCTTACAGCTTGAACCAAGTCTTAATTCATATTGAATCAATTGTTCACTAAGAATGATTTAGGATTCAGAACTTGATGAAGGGTTTAGAAGTTAGGGTTAGAATATTAATGAAGTGGTTAATGAGCCTGACTAATTCACTGTTTTTTCACTATGAATTAAGTCTTTGTTCATGTTTTACTGATTAAGTGTTTTAGTGTCTTAATCTTAGCTGTTTTTACATTTATGTGGATAAACTACAGCAAAAGTTATATTTATATCTTTGTATTGAAGATGTTTTCCTGTTCACCTGCAGCGTCTGGTCTTTAAGTTTCATCTAAACAAACCGTGTCCAGTCCACGGCTGCACAGGCTTTATGGCCCTTTAAAAGTCTGTAAACAAAAAACATCTCAATTTAGAACGGAGGCAAAAGTGACGTGCAACATAATGGGATTTTGCTGAAGAAACTGAGATTTAACCTCAGAATATCACACAATATGGAGATGATTTAGTGTCAGTGTGAGCCTCAGACACATGAGGGACATCAGAGGCTTAAACACATTTATTATTGTATTTTACTTTATGTTTTAGGAAATTATGATCAACTCTCATTTTTGATGAAGGAACAATCCAGATTTATGGGTTTTACTGGAAAAATACACAGAAATGTTGAGCCCACAATCATTTTTCATTTTATCTAGAGATATATTAGATACTGCACCATGAATTAGATTATTTTGAAGCTAAAATACAATTTTAAGGCTAGAAAATTGTATTTTGTCCATGGTTTGTTACAGAAAAGCAAACAAACTGACATTTCTACCCTGGAAATTCAAATGTGTTGCTTTTTTCCAACACAAACACTTCAAACCAGTAGAATGTAGATCTGATGTGAGAGAATCACTCAGACATTTACTTCATCTGCCTCCAGTCTCCTCCTTCTGGACATTTTGATGACGTCACATTTTAATGAGTCTGTTCTTCCATTGAATCCACTTCATCCATAGATTTCTCTGGGACATTGTGACTTCAGGCTGTTTGATCGGCCTGAAAGTGACTCCAACACTCAAACATGGAAAGAACACGAATCTAACAGAACAGAACATATCTGATTCTACACCAGATTTATTAAAGCTTTAAGTTAAAAGAATTGCTTTTTTACACCAATTTTCAGCTTAGTTCAGAATCCAGAATCTAGTTTAAAAAAAGAATACCTGTTTAGAGCTGCAGTTAATGGAGTACTCATGAAGTCAACTATAACCTATAATTGGACTCATTCAATGGACTTTACAGACTCTAAAACACACGGCAAAAGAACTTTTATAACAAAGACAGTGACATTATTAAATCAAAATGTCAAAAAAGAACATTTTTGATGAATGATGGATCATTTTCATCAATAATTATTCACTTTATTCATAAATATTCTCTCTCTAGAAGCTTTTATTTAACATTTAACCTTTATTTGATTAAAAATGTGTTTAAAAAGATTTGTTTGACGTTGGCTGCTAAAATAATTGTCATCCCCAGACTTGTAAAAAAGAAAACTAACACACAAAAGAAACAAGTTTACTTAAATAATATTAAAATAAATTATCCAAAAGCTACTCTACTTTACTTTCTGTCTCTAAAATGTCAAGAAAATGAAGAAATAATTTTAAGCCTCTGTCCATTTTTCAGATTATGTCCCAAATCTGTACAATTTTGTCAGTTTTTACTCATGAACGGCTTTAAACAGTTAATTTGTGTTAAATAAAATAAAATAAAATAAAATAAAAAATTTAACTTTTGAAGAAAAAACAAGTCGAGTCGTTCAGGTCTAAATTAAAACAGTCAAACTCATTTAAATCTGAAGTAAATACCGTGTTCTGTTTCATCAAAAGGAGCGTTGTGCTGACACCTGGTGGTCAATGAACAAACTACAGCCACATAAAAACCATTTATTAAACAATAAAAACTCCACATTTACAGGAATATTGTACAGAAAGATTGGTGCAAATATCAAAAGAATGTAATATATGAAAATATTAAGTCAAATAATGAAGTAAACACTCTTTTGTTCATTAAATACATTATATTACACTTTTACAAAAATGTGACACGATCAGTTTAAACAGTTAATGTTAAAGTGTTAAACGAGTGGGGTTTGTGCAGAGGCCCTGCTGCTGCTTCAGCTCTGTTTATGTTTAGTGCGACTTTGAAAATGTCATTTTAATTTGAAATGACAGGGTTTATTTCAACAATTACAAAAACAAACCAGAACAAAACCAGGACTAAATCTGGACTAAACCAGGGACCAAAACTAGGACTAAACCAGGACTGAAACAGTGTTTAAACCAGTTCCAAAACTAGAACTAAAATGGGACTAAACCAGAACTGAACCAGTGACTAAACCAGTTACTAAAACTGGCACTAAAACAGGACAAAATCCGGATGGGACCAGAACTAAGCCAGGGACTAAAACTAAGATGAAACCAGGACAAGGCTGTGTTCACACATGTTGGTATTTGTTTCTAAATTGAGCCCATTTTAGTCCAGATGTGGACTTGGTTTGGTCCTGATCTAGTCCTGTTTAAACCTGGCTGAGTTTCAGGTTTAGTCCTGGTTTGGGTCCAATTTTGATGTGGTGAATGTGCAAGTGTGAACGCAGTCTGAATCAGGGACTAAACCAGGACTAAACCAGGACTAAACCAGGATTTAACCAGAACTAAACCAGGACTAAACCAGGACTAAACCAGGACTAAACCAGGACTAAACCAGGATTTAATCAGAAATGAACCAGGACTAAACCAGTACAAAATTTGGGTGAGACCAGAACTAAACCAGAGACTAAACAAGGGATTAAAACAGGAACCAAAACTAGTACGAAACCAGGGCTAAATCTAGAATTAGAACAGGTCTAAGCCTGGTCTAAGCCTGGTCTAAACCCAGTCTAAACCCAGGAAAAAACTGGACTATATCACCAGAAGTAGTTGTAGATGCTACTCCAGTACCAGCAGGTCTAAACCAGGTCTAAAGCAGGTCTAAACCAGGGCTAAACCAGGACTAAAGCAGGTCTAAAGCAGGACTAAAGCAGGTCTAAAGCAGGTCTAAATCAGGACTAAAACAGGTCTAAAGTAGGTCTAAACCAGGTCTAAAGCAGGTCTAAAGCAGGTCTAAATCAGGACTAAAGCAGGACTAAAACAGGTCTAAAGTAGGTCTAAAGTAGGTCTAAACCAGGTCTAAAGCAGGACTAAAGCAGGACTAAAGCAGGTCTAAAGCAGGTCTAAAGCAGGTCTAAAGCAGGTCTAAAGCAGGACTAAAGCAGGTCTAAAGCAGGACTAAACCAGGTCTAAAGCAGGACTAAAGCAGGTCTAAACCAGGTCTAAACCAGGTCTAAATCAGGACTAAAGCAGGTCTAAAGGTCTAAATCACCAGAAGTAGTTGTAGATGCCCCTCCAGTACCAGCAGGTGCAGTTGAGTCCGGCGGCGATCAGGAGGATGACGACGAGCGTGACCATGAGGCCGACGGCGATGACGGTGGCAGACACGGCCCAGATGAAGGTCCGGCGGGACATGTCGATGAGCGGGGCCCGCATGGCCATCCGGACGCGGCGCGCTCGACGGCGGTCCTGCGGCGGGTACCGGGGCAGGTTCACGCTCTCCATGGTCAGGGAGCGGACCAGGACCGAGCGCATGTGGCTCAGCTGCTCGAACGAGTGCTTCCCGTGGTACCGGCCCATCCCACTGTGACCTGCACAGACAAGAGGCCTCATCACCGCCCTGAGGCTGACACTTCCACCTATGGGACACTTCTAAAGGTATCAGTGTTCCCTCTCATTTTTCATGCGTCTGTGTTCAGAGGGCCACACTGGGGTCACACCCAAACCCTGAGGTCAGAGCACACCGTAACATCTGATACTGGGCACTTTGGACAACACCATCAGAAAGAATCTCTGGATAGAATTCTGAACTGAATTTGTAACTTTATCCTTCAGTGTTGCTGGGGCGTCTCCTCAGGTGCAGTGGGCGCCCGGGGCCCATCTACTGTTGTGCTCGGCTTGGTCAGGAGCTTCGCTGGAGGATTTTGACCTGATGTTTGGTGTAAGTCTAGAGCTGAGTGCTCGGGCAGCTGTTGGTGCTTGTAGTTTCTCGGGTGTTGGGTCTGACTGAGGTGTTGCCTGGGCACATTCAGGGGTCACTGTGGCTCAGGCCTCTCTCTCGTGCACAGAGAACATCCAGTTCAGCTGGTGGTGATAAAAGCCTGATAAAAGTGCGTTGCTCACCGACTCCTCCGAAGGGCAGCGAGCTCAGAGTGTAGTGCATCAGGACGTCGTTGACCAGGACGCCGCCGCTGCTCGTCTGCTCCAGCATCTTCTCTGTGCCCTGAAACACAGAGCCTGGGTCAGCTGCACAGTCCGTGAACGTGGAAGATTCATACAGGATTATTCATGCACCAAACACAGAAGTCTGATTCTGAGCTTTTATAGTGGTGGTTTTATAGCCTTTTAAAATAGAGCACACAAAATGGCAAAGTGTGAGTTTTTTTGTAACTCATCTCTAGAGAGGTAATTCCAAAAAGTGAAGTAGTCAAAATGAACATCTTCAAAAATGATCACACTGAGGAAAGTCTGAGCAACATTTGTCTGACACAGAAGAAATGACAGAAGATTGAAAACGCCAAAGAACATTAAATGGCTCTACGTTGAACTGAGGGTTAACCAAATCATTTAGACATCTCTGCTATGCAGGACTGATATACTCAAGGGAAATCTACTCTTTATGCAGAAAAGTAGTAGTAAACAGCTTATTTTACAGAAAAAACTCATGATTTACTCTAAAAACTCCAGCTCCATTCCCTGCTCTTTACTTTCTGCTGTGGTTTATATAAATTCTTAGAATGCCAATAAAATAAAAATACTTAGTCAGCTAAGATGCCATTAATTGACTAAATCCGTGTTTTTGAACCTTTTATAAGTCGTGGTACACTTTCTTGGTTCATCATCTACACCTCAGAATCCATAACTACCAGACTAAAGGCCTAAAGACACTATTAATAACTCAACACTTATTAATGAGTTTAAAAGGTGAGGAGAATCTCTTTGCAGGGGATTTAATTTAGTCACAGTTATGCTTTTTAACATAAAAGGCTCAGAATGCATGATTAAAAAAACTTTCTTTAGTTTTTGAGCTGATACGACACATTTTTGACAAACACGGCACAAGAAATGGCTCCAAACTCAAGAATACTTTTCAAACCCTGAAGACAAAGTGCTCATCTGATGTTTTCCGAGCACTTTTTGACCTCAAACAATACTCATAAACAACACAAAGAGGCTGTTGTAGAAAGCGTCTTGCCTTCTGGTCGGTGCAGAAGATGTACAGGGCCAGGGGCTTTTCTCGCTCGTTGATGAAGCGGATGGCATCGTCGATGTCGCTCACGGCCACCAGGGGGAGCACTGGCCCAAAGATCTCCTCCTGCATGAGCCTGGACTGAGGAGGGACGTCCCGCAGAACTGTGGGAGCTGGACCAGAGTCAAGAACCAAAAGATCACTATGTTCTATGGATTTTAACACACATTTTCAGCAGTTTGCTTTTCCATAATTCAGTAGCCACTGATTTTTCCACAAAATGTCCTCAAATTTCTTAACAATCATCCACAAAATATAAAATTTTCTTCTATTATTTTTCCATACATTTTTTAACAACAATTTGTAACCATTTTTCCATAATGTTTTCTTCAAAATTTCCACAGATTTTTAAATTAATATATTTTTTTTTAATTCCATAATTTTTTGGTTGTTGGTTGTCCTTTTTTTTTTTTTTTTTCAATTTCCCGCTGATGTTTCCACCTTAAAATTTCAAAATCATTTTTCGACTGATGTTTTTTAAAATCACTTTCCAACATTTTTTGTCAAGAGCCTTCTTTAAATTTTTAAATTCTTTTATACCTATTTTCCAACAATTTCCGCAGATTTTTCCACCAAGTGTCTTTACATTTTTCAACATTTTTGACCAATTTTACAGCGATGTTCCACCATTTTTTTCTTTAAAAAAAAAATCCCCATCTTCTTTAAATTGTTCTCAAAAGATTCCATCATTTTCCAACAATTTCTCACCGTGTTGTCACGTCATACAAACGTTCCCTCCATTTCTTTCTCACCGATGTATCTCTGCGAGGCGTCGCTCTGGCCCCCGATCACTGGAGTGTATCCTTCCATCAAACCCATGATTCTGTTGAAGTGTCTCTGACTGATGATCCGGCCGTAATCTGGAGAACTCTTTGGATCAGCGCCGTAAAACTCCTGAAACACAAACAGTACATTTAGTTTGTGTACCCTCAGAGGTCAAATAAAACCTTTGAATCAATACAAGAGTAAAACAAAGACTAAACCAGGACTAAACCGCGCGGGTCTCTTGCAGACGCCTGTCACACCAGCCACGTAGATTCACGTGGTTTCGCGCGAGAACATTCGTCAAATGACATGAAAGCCGCACCAGACCGCTGCGGCGTCCGGCAAAAATAGACTTCTTGTGGATTCTTTCCGCCGACCTGTGCGGCTGCCGGACCCGCGGCCGCAGAGCTCCGAGGTCGGTGTGACAGCAAGCATTGATTTTAAGCACCTTCTAAGTCTTGAACATGGACATGGTCAAAAGTTAAACTAGTCTTCTTCTGGGTCCTGGTTTAGCCCTGGTTTAGTCCTGGCTTAGTCCTGGTTCAGCCTTGGTTTAGTCCTGTTGTAGTCTTTCCTGCTCAGTCCTGTTCAGTCCAGTTTACCTCAGTTCAGTCCGCTTCAGCCCTGTTTTAGTCCAGTTCAGCCCAGTTCAGCCCTGTGTTAGTCCAGTTCAGTCCAGTTCAGTCCGGTTCAGTCCAGTTCAGCCCGGTTCAGCCCGGTTCAGCCCTGTGTTAGTCCAGTTCAGTCCAGTTCAGTCCAGTTCAGCCCAGTTCAGTCCGGTTCAGCCCTGTGTTAGTACAGTTTAGTCGAGTTCAGCCCGGTTCAGCCCTGTGTTAATCCAGTTAAATCGGTTCAGCCTGGTTCAGCCCTGTGTTAGTCCAGTTTAGTCCAGTTCAGCCCTGTTCAGCCCGGTTCAGCCCTGTGTTAATCCGGTTCATTCCGATTCAGTCCGGTTCAGCCCGGTTCAGCCCTGTGTTAATCCGGTTCATTCCGATTCAGTCTGGTTCAGCCCGGTTCAGCCCTGTTACCTGCAGTGTGAGGCGGATGCACTCGATGAGCTGGCTCTGGACACTGGGTTCACACAGAACATAATCCGGAGCGATGCAGGTCTGACCACAGTTCACAAACTTCCCCCACGTGATCCTCCTGAACACAACAGACACTTCACAGCTTCAGCTCACAGCTTCAGCTCACAGCTTCAGCTCACAGCTTCAGCTCACAGCAGGACGGTCCTGTGTGTCCTTATGCTCCGATTTACACTGACGATGAGGTTCTGGATAAGGTTATGGTACACTCTGCATTTGACCCATCTGTCAGAGCCGCCGGGTTAAAGCAGCACCAGGGACCAGAGCCAGACCTGGGTCTACTTTTGGTCTGGACCTGTGCTGGAGGATTGTGCACACTCTATAAAGAAGGGCATGGGTATCGAACACAGAACCTTCATGCTGTGAGTTGAGCGTGATAGCGTTTTTAAAAATGCTGGCAGAGTGGCTACCACTCTCACCTCACAGCAAGAAGGTACTGGGTCTGACTCCTGGGCCGACTGGGCCTTCAGCCTGAGAGTTCATGTTTCTCCTGGGTCTCCTCAGGATTCCCCCATCAACCCAAAGCATGCACCAGAGGTTAACTCCTCCAGCTGTAGTCCGGACCAAAGATCCGGACCTGGTCTTGGGTGCTGCTCCTGAGGAGACGCCCGGCACCACCGAAGGATGGGTCAAATGTAGAGGACAAATTTCTCTACAAGGACATTAAAGTGTACATTAACCTTAACCTTATGTGTCTGAACATTCTGATCACTTTGAGTGAGAGCCGTTCTGGAAATAAATGTGTAGAGCTCACTTCAGAGACACAACAGTCTGAGGTATATTAACCTGCAGCCAGGTCCAGCCCCCGGGCTAGTCCCGGTCCAGTCCAGGTCCAGTCCATGTCTAGGTCCAGTCCTGGTCCAGTCCTGGTCCAGTCCTGGTCCAGTCCAGGTCTAGGTCCAGTCCTAGTCCGGTCTCACCTGGCAGCCACCCTGATGTTGCAGTCCGGGTGCACGTAGCAGGGGCTCTTCCCCCCCAGCTCCAGGGTGACGGGGGTGAGGTGAGAGGCCGCCGCCTCCATCACCAGACGACCCACGGAGCTGCTGCCTGTGTAGAAGATGTGGTCCCAGCGCTGTCTGAGGAGCTCCTGAGTCTCACCCACCCCTCCAGACACCACAGGGAACAGGTCCTGTGGAGAGACCGGGACTAAACCACAGGGAACAGGTCCTGAGGAGAGACCGGGACTAAACCACAGGGAACATGAGGAGAGACCGGGACTGAACCACAGGGAACAGGTCCTGAGGAGAGACCGAGACTAAACCACAGGGAACAGGTACTGAGGAGAGACCGGGACTAAACCACAGGGAACAGGTCCTGAGGAGAGACCGGGACTAAACCACAGGGAACAGGTCCTGAGGAGAGACCGAGACTAAACCACAGGGAACAGGTCCTGAGGAGAGACCGGGACTAAACCACAGGGAACAGGTCCTGAGGAGAGACCGGGACTAAACCACAGGGAAGATGAGGAGAGACCGGGACTAAAGCACAGGGAACAGGTCCTGAGGAGAGACCAGAGACCGGGACTAAACCACAGGGAACAGGTCCTGAGGAGAGACCGGGACTAAACCACAGGGAACAGGTCCTGAGGAGAGACCGGGACTGAACCACAGGGAACAGGTCCTGAGGAGAGACCGGGACTAAACCACAGGGAACATGAGGAGAGACCGGGACTAAACCACAGGGAACAGGTCCTGAGGAGAGACCGGGACTAAACCACAGGGAACAGGTCCTGAGGAGAGACCGGGACTAAACCACAGGGAACAGGTCCCGAGGAGAGACCGGGACTAAACCACAGGGAACAGGTCCCGAGGAGAGACCGGGACTAAACCACAGTGAAGATGAGGAGAGACCGGGACTAAAGCACAGGGAACAGGTCCTGAGGAGAGACCAGAGACCGGGACTAAACCACAGGGAACAGGTCCTGAGGAGAGACCGGGACTAAACCACAGGGAACAGGTCCTGAGGAGAGACCGGGACTGAACCACAGGGAACAGGTCCTGAGGAGAGACCGGGACTAAAGCACAGGGAACAGGTCCCGAGGAGAGACCGGGACTAAACCACAGGGAACAGGTCCTGAGGAGAGACCGGGACTAAACCACAGGGACTGGAACTAAACCACAGGGAACAGGTCCCGAGGAGAGACCGGGACTAAACCACAGGGAACAGGACCCGAGGAGAGACCGGGACTAAACCACAGGGAACAGGTCCTGAGGAGAGACCGGGACTAAACCACAGGGAACAGGACCCGAGGACAGACCGGGACTGAACCACAGTACCTTGTCCAGGTAGCGTGGGAGCAGCGCTCTGAGGAGCAGCGAGGAGCACTCACTGAGCTCCGACGGCTTCACCACAGCAGCGTTTCCTGAAACAGAACGAACATCACACTCATGTCACAACCAAACAGGTTTAACGACACATTTGACCAAAACGTACTAAACATGATTCTATTTAAGATCTGACTAAACATTTTGCCCATTTATCCCCAGTTTGACGGTTTGTGTAAAGTTTATAATGTCACTTCCTGGTTGAACATGAGCACAAATATGACATAGTTAGAGGTAATTCCACAACTGTTACCATAGCAACCAGACTGTAAACAAGGCCCACATCCATATACATTACACAATAGTGAGGAACTAACAATAAACAATCCCTGATACTTATTTTCTTGAATGAAGGTTTAAACTGTCAGAGAAATGTGCTGTAAATTGTCTCAGTATTTTCAATGGCACGTCGCTTTTGATCACAGAGGGATTCCACAGCACTTCTTCCTGTCAATCAAAAACTTTTTCAATTTCTTCATAGAATTCAACTTCACAGATAAACTATGATTAATGTTTCCCACAGATGCCCTCTCACCAAACGAAGTCAGAATTAGACAAACATAAAACCCTTCACACACTTGAACGTCTGCCCTGGACATAAAACCTGAAGCGTGTGACTGACCAGCAGCGATGGCACCGACGAGGGGCCCCAGCGTCAGGGCCCAGGGGTAGTTCCAAGCCCCGATGATGAGGACGACGCCCAGGGGCTGGGGCTGGACGTAGACCTGGTCCCTGAGGGTCAGGACGGAGCGCTCGACCGACCGAGGGGCGGCCCACAACGACAGCTTGTCTATGGCCAACTTTATCTCATTCTCCAGCCCAGTGAGCTCCAGCAGAGGCGTGTCGAACTGACTCTGAGAGAGAGGGGGTTAGACCGGGTCAGGACCGGGTCAGGACCGGGTCAGGACCAGGTCTGGACCAGGTCTGGACCGGGTCTGGACCAGGTAATAATGTTAATAGACTATTTGCATCAGAGAGACCAATAACATTTTTCATAATTATTATCAATCGTTGTACAAGCCAGAGTTACAAATAGAAAGTGCTCAAATAGATCATTTTTTAATCATATAAACTTGACCAGCAGCAGTCAGTTTTGAAAGCACTTATTTCCATTCAGAGATTATAGAGACTATAAAATCTGCCTTTGACAGATTAATTGCAGTTATATAAAACATTTGAAGACATTTTATCTCCCCTTGTGTGTAGAATGTTCATACATTCACTCTGTGCAGAAGTGACCAAAGTCTGTTCAAACAGCAGCCATAACAATGGTCCCAAAACAAGGCAAAGATGCAGAAGATCCATCTTCTTCCAGCCCACTGAGGGTTTGTGCAGGGCCAGGGTTAATGTCTTTGGGGAATCCTGCAGTATCAAAGCATAAACCTCTGATACTGTGGTCATTTCACTGACCGACTAGAATGGAGATTCATGTTCAGGGTCATGGATCATTTTGGACTTGGAGACAGTGGGTGAAGTTATTATACACCTCTCTCAAAGCTGCAGGTCTAATCATTTTACTTTGGAAGGAGGAAGTCGTCAGGGTTGTCCCTGCTTTTGTTTGCTGTAGTATCTGAACCCCAGATGAGGCCATAAGGACTCATCAGTCTGGTGTTGTACATCCCTGTGTGCATGTGTGTGTGTGTGTGTGTGTGTGTGTGCCTCTGTGTGTGTGTGTGTGTGTGTGTGTGACTCTGTGTGTGTGTGTGTGTGTGTGCCTCTGTGTGTGTGTGTGTGTGTGTGTGTGCCTCTGTGTGTGTGTGCCTCTGTGTGTGTGTGGTGTGTGTGTGTGTGTGTGTGTGTGTGTGTGTGCCTCTGTGTGTGTGTGTGTGTGTGTGTGTGTGTGTGTGTGTGTGCCTCTGTGTGTGTGTGCCTCTGTGTGTGTGTGTGTGTGTGTGTGTGTATGTGCCTCTGTGTGTGTGTGTGTGTGTGTGTGTGTGTGTGTGTGTGTGTGTGTGTGTGTGTGTGTGTGTGTGTGTGTGTGTGTGTGTATGTGCCTCTGTGTGTGTATGTGCCTTTTCCTGGACTGTTGGGCCCATTTCTGTGGATACAGAAGCCAGAGGCCGGGCCTTACAGCCATAGAACTATAATAAAACCTGGAAGATGAATCCAAGATGGCCGTCCTGTTTATCCCTATGGAGAGTGCTCATTGGCGCATGACCCCAAAAAAGTTTCTTACTTCCGCATTTACTTCCTGATACGAAGGCTGACATCTTTGTTTTACTTCCTGAAACGGAGGCTGCCATCTTTGTTTTAGGGCGCCACGTGACGACAATCCCCCACTTCATATAACAACGGTAATTTCGGTGATTTTAGAAACGGTAGAAAAGAACATTTCCTTCTATTTTATTTAAATACCGATAATAATTCAGTCCTGTCTGCAATTATAATGTGACATTTTAGAAAAAGGCTGGTTCCAAGAGGCTGCAGTACCTCACAAGGCCACTAATCAATCTGGGACCACAGACAGAGGGGGCGTGTCTTATCAAGTTCTTTTAATACATCCATGCTTACAGCCCCAAAGACTCAGTCTGGTTTAGACCTGGTCCTCCCCCGGTTCATATTTATAAAGTGTGTGTACAGACACAAATGCTGTGCACGTAACTTCCAACGATACGTTTTTGGTCTATGACAAGACAACTTCACAAGGAAATGAACAGTTTAAACTCGGAGCTTTGTGTGTCTGAACTTTCAGAGATGAAGTAAAAGACCTGAGCTCAGAGAGACGTGAGTGTGAGGAAGTATGAGGACTTTGTGTTTGTCTGTAGGTGCACTTTTAGTAAGAATGTCACGTTAAGATTTAGAAATGAGACCCCAGGTGCAGTTTGAGCCTGCTTTAGTCCTGGTTTAGTCCTGCTTCAGTCCAGCTTTAGTCCTGGTTTAGTTCTGGTTTAGTCTTGGTTTAGTCCTGCTTCAGTCTTGGTTCAGGTCCTGTTTCAGTCCTGTTTCAGTCCTGGTCCAGTCCTGGTCCTCACTCGGTTCAGGTCCTGTTTCAGTCCTGTTTCAGTCCTGGGTTAGTCCTGGTCCAGTCCTGGTCCTCACTCGGTTCAGGTCCTGTTTCAGTCCTGGGTTAGTACTGGTCCAGTCCTGGTCCAGTCCTGGTCCTCACCCGGTTCAGGTCCTGTTTTAAGGCTGTGGCGATGTCAGACTCTCTCTCTGTGATCATCTTGAGCAGAGCGTGCAGTTGCTGCAGTCTGAACTCCAGGGGGCGCGTTCTGCCGCTGAGGAACGCCTGCCGTGCTCGAGTCGCCGCCTGCCGCTCCAGACTCCCACCTGAGGACCACAGAGACCGGGTTTGGACCTGGTTCAGACCTTACAAGCTCCTTACAATATATGCTTTCTTATGTTACACAGAGGCTCTGGATTAAGGTAAAGTGTAATTTCTAATAGAATAATCTTATTATAAAACGTGTGAAAGATCAAAACACATCACGGGTTTAACTCAAAAATGAACCAAAGGAAACGTACTCAAACTGCAGTGCCTCAACTCACCACAGGAGGGCGCACAGAACCGATGCAATTGCCCAAAAATGCCTTTTACGATTTAATAAACTTTAAGGTGTCACTTTTCTGGTGGAGGCTCCGCCTCTGGCTTGTCTCCATGGAGACATAATGGAATGTTGTACATGTGTTTTTTTGACAAACATATTCTTACAGTGAGCGGAGTCGCCTCTACACAGATCTGACCTGTTAAGATCCCTGCTTGTTACCATGGAGATATGTTTAATGTGGCCACACCTGCTGCCAGTGCCCAGTGCCGTCTGATCTTGGAAGGCAAGTCACTTCACCCACAATGCCTTGTATGAGAGAGGTGTGTGTGAATGGTGGTGGTGGTGGGAGGGGCCAGGGCAGCTGTGGCTACAATAGTATCTTATCACCACCGAGTGTGGAGTGAATGAATACTGCACCGAGAAGTGTCTCTGAGAGTCCATTATTATTATTATTATTATTATTATTATTATTATTATTATTATTATTATTATTATTATTATTACTATATCACGCTGTGGAACATTCAGGTCAAGCTGTAACATCTCCATGGAGACAAGCAGGAGGCCATCCCTCCACCTGAAAAGTTACACAGTGCAGCTTTAATGATGAAGTGGTTTGAGCTGTGCGCCTCCTGTGGTGGCCTGTGGCACTGCAGTGTGCGTGAGCTCCATTTGTGAACGTTGTGTCTCATGTTGTGTTTGTGAAGTTAAACATGATGTGTTTTATCTTTAACGTGTTTTATCATGAGACTATTGTATCAGAAATGACAGTTTGCCTTAATCCAGAGCCTCAGCAGCATTTAGTTTAGTTAAAGTGGGGCCTGGTTTGGTCCTGGTTTGGTCCTGGTTTGGTCCTGGTTCAGACCTGGTTCAGACCGGTCTCTCCAGACTCACACCTGAGGACCAGTCCTGCGTTAGACCGGGTTTAGTCCTGATTCAGTCTCGGTTTAGTCCTGGTTTAAAGGACATTTCTTAGCAGGAGATATCATAAAAATCAGTCCAATCCAAAGCCTCCCAATCAACTTTCTATCAGCCTAGTTTAACCACAAAACCATTAAAAAAAAAAGAATATTGTGCGTCACTCGTGCGTGAAGTGAGTTGTCATCTTCCCGTTCTGCGTCACCGACAAATCAAGCAAATGTAACGACATTCAAGCTAAAGTCACTCATGACTTTCTTCCAAAACATGAGAAGCGTTTACCTGGAGGCATGGTGGAGCAAACCGCTAGATAAACCATTCACTCTCGAGGCGCGTCCCTGCTGCGTGCGTAAAGCGTGCGTAAAGCCTCAGTCCCGTGTCTGTCCCGCTCTGTCCTGCTCCCAGCGCTTTGTCCCGTGTTTATCAAACTGTGGCTGACCCCGGATCAGTTTACAGCCCGTGCCCACTCACTGTGACCGCGGAACAGAGCGGCTCCACGGCCCGGGACACAGTGTGGCTCTGATCCTGAAGAGCGCGCTTTAAACCTGGTTAATTATCCAACGCAACGCAAGGATTATTGAATGTACAAACCGACTGTTTAAAGGAGCACTATGTAACTTTCACCTCGAGGGTTCAGGCATTTGGAGGCCCCTAAAGACTGTTGTTGTGGCCACCAAACGACACACTGTTTACATGAAAAGACATGACAATGGAAAACAGAATACACTACCTGCTGTGTGTGTCGACCGTTTATTGTTTATTGTGTGTTTGTTGTGACTGTAGTCACAGCTGTGTGTTGTGTCTATTTATTGTCTATAAATATAAATATAACAGCAACTGTAGTTTCTAGGGTTCGTAAAGCGCTGTGAGCGCCTGTGAGGTGGAAAACCAACATCATCATCATCAATGGAATATAATAAAATAAAGACAATAAATGGACTGGGGGGTTCTGGATCTGGTGGAGCGGGTCACATTTATCAGCCTTTTAGGAACAGGCAAAAGAAAAGGGGAATTTGAGCCCCCCTCGAATATTTGAATAAATAATCATTATTTTCTATGGTCGTTGAAAGCTACAGTCATGGCTGAAAGTGCTAGCAGCCCTGATTTCTTTCGTATAAAATATAGTATTTCTCCCAAAAAGACTTGCTTTCAGGTGTGATATTTATATTGCCCACACCTGTTACTTGGCCCAGGTGAGTTTAAACCGGTGGGCGAGGCTACCGCGCTCAAATTGAGCCGCCGACTGTAGGCTGCCATGTTTGCAATCTGCTGCTGACCGCTAGGGGCTGGCTGCGGAAGTAGAATTATTCAATGCAAGTCAATGGGGAGTTAGACGTCTCAAAACCTACTTTAGAGCCTGGCTCAAAATACGCTTTGGTCTCAAACGCTAGCTTACGGCTCTGTGACAACGCTGAGGGGGTGAATTTTTTTGAACCAGGCTGGTTTAGCCGCTGTGATTTTTAAAGTTCTTGTAGAAGGCGGGCTTTACGCGCCGGAAATGTCAGGCTCAGCCATTCACCTACGAGTGGGCGTGTAAGATAGGGGCAATGACAGCAGTACGTCAGCAAAGGCGTCGCCCCAAAGTCGCCCTCTTCCCGCCTCCCCACCGAGGGGGGAGTGGTGGGGGCTAACCCGCGGCCATTTTGAATTCTCCATGACTGAGCCGCATTTTCATGAATGGGGCGGAGCGACGATCGTCTGTCCACTATTTTTTATGTCTATGGTTTAAACCAACATCACGTGCCTAAACTAAGTTATTTATTCACAATTTTGTTACTTTGTCCAGTCCATTTTTAGAGTTTTATGTGAAATGATGTGCCTTTTTTCATTTTTTTTTGTGTTGTTCCAGTCCACACGAGGAAAGAAACATGTGTCGAGCAAAAACATGTGGAAATGCAATACTTTTTGGGGAGAAATACATTTTCTGGGTTTCTGTTTCAGCCATGCCTGTAAGTGTTTGCAGTGGAGCATATTTGTGCAGATACTTTTAATGACACACTGTGGAACATTCTGACAAAGCAGAAACATTGCTCCATCTTGTTGCAGTGTTTTGTTGTTTTTGTGAGTAAAAGTGGGTGAGAAACATCAGAACAGGCCCACATCTACTCACTACTTTTAGAAAATGAACAAAAAAATTAAGAAATAATCAAATGACATGGACTCCTGCAATGGAATCGATAGATGGATACGCGTGGAATATACAGGAAAAATAGGAGTACAAAGAAAGAGCCAGGCTGCGTTTATTATCAAGGGCTGGACTCAAATATTTTATTTTATTAATTTATTAATTTTAATCTATTTTTCAAAAAACAAACTCAGAACAAGGAAGATGACACAGAGAGTTTAAGCAAATGATCAAAAACATCCACTGAAATAAAATAACCGCACATGTAGTCCAGCGAACACGTGTTTGTTTGTGACGCCTTCTTCCCTGACGCCAAATATACTCCAGAGATATCAGGTCACTGAGTCGAAGCTACAAAACGCACCTTTAAGTCCAATATGTGTCAGTCAGAAAAATACTCCCAGAACCTGCTCAAAACGACGCTTAGCCCTGGTTTTACTCCATGTTTATTTCTGATTCTGGTTCTGTGATGAGTCAAGTCTGTTTTTTTCCTGGGAGGTTTGGACCCGGTTTAGTCCTGTTTGTCCCCATGTCTTCACCCGGTTTAGTCCTGTTTGTCCCCATGTCTTCACTCGGTTTAGTCCTGTTTGTCCCCATGTCTTCACTCGGTTTAGTCCTGTTTGTCCCCATGTTTTCACTCGGTTTAGTCCTGTTTGTCCCCATGTTTTCACTCGGTTTAGTCCCGTTTGTCCCCATGTTTTCACTCGGTTTAGTCCTGTTTGTCCCCATGTTTTCACTCGGTTTAGTCCTGTTTGTCCCCATGTTTTCACTCGGTTTAGTCCTGTTTGTCCTCATGTTTTCACTCGGTTTAGTCCTGTTTGTCCTCATGTTTTCACTCGGTTTAGTCCCGTTTGTCCTTATGTTTTCACTCGGTTTAGTCCCGTTTGTCCTCATGTTTTCACTCGGTTTAGTCCTGTTTGTCCTCATGTTTTCACTCGGTTTAGTCCTGTTTGTCCTCATGTTTTCACTCGGTTTAGTCCTGTTTGTCCTCATGTTTTCACTCGGTTTAGTCCTGTTTGTCCTCATGTTTTCACTCGGTTTAGTCCTGTTTGTCCTCATGTTTTCACTCGGTTTAGTCCTGTTTGTCCTCATGTTTTCACTCGGTTTAGTCCTGTTTGTCCTCATGTTTTCACTTGGTTTAGTCCCGTTTGTCCCCATGTTTTCACACGGTTTAGTCCTGTTTGTCCTCATGTTTTCACTCGGTTTAGTCCCGTTTGTCCTCATGTTTTCACTCGGTTTAGTCCTGTTTGTCCTCATGTTTTCACTCGGTTTAGTCCTGTTTGTCCTTATGTTTTCACTCGGTTTAGTCCCGTTTGTCCTCATGTTTTCACTCGGTTTAGTCCCGTTTGTCCTCATGTTTTCACTCGGTTTAGTCCCGTTTGTCCTCATGTTTTCACTCGGTTTAGTCCCGTTTGTCCTCATGTTTTCACTCGGTTTAGTCCCGTTTGTCCTCATGTTTTCACTCGGTTTAGTCCTGTTTGTCCTCATGTTTTCACTCGGTTTGGTCCTGTTTGTCCTCATGTTTTCACTCGGTTTGGTCCTGTTTGTCCTCATGTTTTCACTCGGTTTAGTCCTGTTTGTCCTCATGTTTTCACTCGGTTTGGTCCCGTTTGTCCTTATGTTTTCACTCGGTTTGGTCCCGTTTGTCCTCATGTTTTCACTCGGTTTGGTCCTGTTTGTCCACATGTTTTCACTCGGTTTAGTCCTGTTTGTCCTCATGTTTTCACTCGGTTTAGTCCCGTTTGTCCACATGTTTTCACTCGGTTTAGTCCTGTTTGTCCCCATGTTTTCACTTGGTTTAGTCCTGTTTGTCCTCATGTTTTCACTCGGTTTAGTCCTGTTTGTCCTCATGTTTTCACTCGGTTTAGTCCTGTTTGTCCTTATGTTTTCACTCGGTTTAGTCCTGTTTGTCCCCATGTTTTCACTTGGTTTAGTCCCGTTTGTCCCCATGTTTTCACTCGGTTTAGTCCTGTTTGTCCTCATGTTTTCACTCGGTTTAGTCCTGTTTGTCCTTATGTTTTCACTCGGTTTAGTCCTGTTTGTCCTCATGTTTTCACTCGGTTTAGTCCTGTTTGTCCTCATGTTTTCACTCGGTTTAGTCCTGTTTGTCCTTATGTTTTCACTCGGTTTAGTCCTGTTTGTCCCCATGTTTTCACTCGGTTTAGTCCTGTTTGTCCTCATGTTTTCACTCGGTTTAGTCCTGTTTGTCCTCATGTTTTCACTCGGTTTAGTCCCGTTTGTCCCCATGTTTTCACTCGGTTTAGTCCCGTTTGTCCCCATGTTTTCACTCGGTTTAGTCCCGTTTGTCCCCATGTTTTCACTCGGTTTGGTCCTGTTTGTCCTCATGTTTTCACTCGGTTTGGTCCCGTTTGTCCCCATGTTTTCACTCGGTTTGGTCCTGTTTGTCCCCATGTTTTCACTCGGTTTAGTCCTGTTTGTCCCCATGTTTTCACTCGGTTTAGTCCTGTTTGTCCCCATGTTTTCACTCGGTTTAGTCCTGTTTGTCCTCATGTTTTCACTCGGTTTAGTCCTGTTTGTCCCCATGTTTTCACTCGGTTTAGTCCCGTTTGTCCCCATGTTTTCACTCGGTTTAGTCCTGTTTGTCCCCATGTTTTCACTCGGTTTGGTCCCGTTTGTCCCCATGTTTTCACTCGGTTTAGTCCCGTTTGTCCCCATGTTTTCACTCGGTTTAGTCCTGTTTGTCCCCATGTTTTCACTCGGTTTAGTCCTGTTTGTCCCCATGTTTTCACTCGGTTTAGTCCCGTTTGTCCCCATGTTTTCACTCGGTTTAGTCCTGTTTGTCCCCATGTTTTCACTCGGTTTAGTCCTGTTTGTCAGTTAATGGTTTATCCTAATCTTACAGTAAACTTAAACTTAAAGGACACTCACCACTTTCAGTCATTCTCGGTTCAAGTAAATCCAAAGTGTTTCTCGCTGGGCTCTGGTTAGTTTCTGCTTCAGAGATACTTTCCACCTGCGCTGGCCTCGCCCAGGTCACATTTACAGCCCACATTTATAACGCTGTCACAGATAATAAATGGTAACCTTTGGGTCTTCCAGTAGTCGTCTTGTAATAAATAATGATGTAGTAACTACTAGAACTACTACAGTTTTTGTCGTTACAGTCAGGTCTGTCGGCAGAAATTTGGGGGCCTGGGGCACGAAGCCTCACATGGGCCCCCTCTAATATATATTAATAGGAAGAGAGTCCTATTCTGGGCCCCTAAGACCCTGAGGCCCAGGACAACAGACCTCTTTGCCCCCCCGTGTACTCCCCTGGTTACAGGAGCCTTTTAATAATTAGTATAACAACTGCTCTTATCAACTCCACATATCTGAGTTTTCATTAATAAAACTTGTTGTATAATAATTCTTATTAAAAGTGTAGTTTTTGTTCGGACACAAACTCGCTCATTTATGACGTTGTAACTCTTTTGGACTCGCACTGTAACTCTGTCTGTGGCGTCACCTGATGGTCTCATGGAGAGACTCATATACTTCCCTGGAATGAGCAGGTGGAGGACCCTCCACTGGAAAAGTTACATAGTGCACCTTTAAGGTCCTAAATGTAGTTAATAGTACAATGAACACAAAAAGCAACACTTGTTTTTGCTTCTGTTTTTCATGAACTGAACTTAAAGATAGAAAACATTTCTATTAACACAAAAGAAACATTTCTCTCAAACATTGTTTGTGTCAGTGAACCAGCAGCTTTAACCAAAGGCAGCTGTCAGGAACATCTCATGAAGCTCCTGGTCTTCATCAGGTCTGACTACAGGTCAGAAGCTCCTGGTCTTCATCAGGTCTGACTGCAGGTCAGAAGCTCCTGGTCTTCATCGGGTCTGACTGCAGGTCAGAAGCTCCTGGTCTTCATCGGGTCTGACTGCAGGTCAGAAGCTCCTGGTCTTCATCGGGTCTGACTGCAGGTCAGAAGCTATTGGTCTTCATCGGGTCTGACTGCAGGTCAGAAGCTCCTGGTCTTCATCGGGTCTGACTGCAGGTCAGAAGCTCCTGGTCTTCATCGGGTCTGACTGCAGGTCAGAAGCTCCTGGTCTTCATCGGGTCTGACTGCAGGTCAGAAGCTCCTGGTCTTCATCGGGTCTGACTGCAGGTCAGAAGCTCCTGGTCTTCATCGGGTCTGACTGCAGGTCAGAAGCTCCTGGTCTTCATCAGGTCTGGTGTTGGAGTGTTCTCTTCAGGGTTTGGGGCAGATGCAGAAGGAGGTTTCATTGTTCTACTGATTACGTCACTTAGTTTGCAAAATAAAACTAAAAACATTAGGACATTTTAGTTGCGATCAATCAATATTTCTTTTCTTTTCTACATTTTCATGGTCAGTTTGACAGTGTACAGTGATCACATTTTATAAACCTTAACATGTTTCCAGTTAAACATTTCACCATAAAACCAGTCTAAAAAAACAACAGCAAATGTATTAAACAATTATGAAACGCAGCATTCTTATCATTGAATGGAACATTTGAATAAAATACTCAATGATATGTTTGTCTTGGCAATAAAAGTCCATGGAAAGTGTCATAAAGTGTCATAAAATCGATGGACCGATAACAAACATTAACACAAGCATAAACAAACAGAAGAAGTTCATTATTTACTGTGTAACTGCCCTGAAACATAAGAAAATATTAGCTGTAAAACCCATTTTGAACACATAAACATAGCTTCAACAAACAGAAATATGTAAAATATACCGGCAATAATTAAAAGTGATTAAAATGTGCTTTTTAGGAAACTCTTGCATAGTAAAGTGGACAAACTGTCTAAAACGATAAAAAATCAAAACAGAGGCAGTTTACAATGTAACGGAAATGTGCAGCTGTTGTCTGGGACTCTTGGACTTGTTTCTGTTGAATGTTTGTAGTCGTACTAACACGACAAAACCTTGTTTCCTGTCTCTGATTACCTGAAGTGTACTGTATGTTCTTATCTTTCTGTGACCTGCAGGGGGTCTGCAGATGGAAATTAGCCCTGGGCTATAATCTGGCACATTTGTTTAAATGTTCATTAATATGCACTGTTCCCCCTTTTCCTCAAATAAAAAAGAAAAGGTGACGTGAGTTTGATCAGAAACGTTGAGGACCAGAAGAATCTGTTCAGCCGGATCTGAGCAGGAACCTCTGAAAAGCAAAAGAAAACATTCAGTTTGGTCAGAAATGGCATAAACCTGTGCTCCTTGTGGTTTAAAAACATCATTACAATCAGAACTGAAGCTGAACTGATGACGTTTATATTGTTATAATCAAGCATTATTTATATAAGTGCCTCATCAAGAACCATAAAATGAACCCCAAAAGTGTAGAAACATGATTATATTTAAGATTTTAGTAAACATTTTGTCAATTTATCCCCAGTTTGACTCTTTGTAAAGTTTCTAATGTTACTTCCAGGTAAGAGAGGCAATTCCAGGATTCAATGATACTAGATTTTTCCAATTTAACACTTAAAAGTGCTACTTTGGGTTATCTGGGCCAACAAAAATTGGTAAAAAAAAAAAAAAAGTCTTGTTTTGGAGAATATACATACAATTAAGTTTCTGTCACTTTTTATGCAAATTTTTTATATAGTTTTTATTATAGACGATGAACTCAGCATTCGTATTTTGAAGATTTGCAAAACTGTGGAGGACAAAACCATCTGAAAAATATGGCTCTCGAAAACATAAAGTTGAATAGCCCTGACATACAACATTCTGTACTAAGGGCCCATGGAGGAGGTTTGTACCCGGGGCCAGATCACGGTGCTCCGGCCCTGAGTACCGGTATTGGACTTCTCTTCCACCTCTGCTCGTCGTTATGGTTATGGGCTCCGGTCGAGTCCGGTCCGTCCCGTCACGCTCCGTCAGTGTGACTCGGCCGTCGTGGTGTCATCTCGTTTCACTGTCCACAAAGGTGAGCCGGACAAAGGGCCGTTTGTGGGCCGTTTGTGAGGCAGCGGAGCATGCTGGGTAACGGCCGGGGGCTCGTGCGGCAGAATGGGGCGCATTGTTGGCCGTGACAAAGGCTTTGTTGAGCGTGAGCCGAGGTGGGACGACGGTGGGAGCGGGGCCTGGGAAAGTGAATGGCCCCGGCATAAAGAGTCAGTGTACGGAGCCCGGGCTCACACGCAGCACATTGAAGCCATGTTCTCTGACCTTTCCCTTTGAGCGCGTGACACCAGAGCAAACGTGAGCGGAGGAAGAGCCAGGACACGGCGGGACTTTGATGTGGTTTGACCTTTCATCATAATTATTACTTTATTTCTTTCAATAAATGTTCAATTTGACTGTTTATTTAATGCAACTAATGGTTTTGTACATTTCAAAAATCCTTGAGATGCTCCAAAGTGAACCAGTCTGAGTTTTTGTGGCTTTTAGTTTTATAACTGTAACTGTATGATATAGTAATACAGTCTGATATACCTGTGCAATACAGTAATAACAGTCTGATATACCTGTGCAATACAGTAATAACAGTCTGATATACCTGTGCAATACAGTAATAACAGTCTGATATAACTGTGCAATACAGTAATAACAGTCTGATATACCTGTGCAATACAGTAATAACAGTCTGATATACCTGTGCAATACAGTAATAACAGTCTGATATACCTGTGCAATACAGTAATAACAGTCTGATATACCTGTGCAATATAGTAACAACAGTATAATTACCTATATGACATAATTACAGTATAATCATCGTACGATATAGTAATAACAGTCTAATATACCTATACAATATAGCAATAACAGTATGATGTACCTGTGTGATATAGTAATAACACTATAATTACCTGCACGATATATTAATAACAGTGTAATTACCTGTATGATATAGTAATAATATCTTAATTACCTGTATGACGTAGTAATAACAGTATAATTACCTGCACGATATATTAATAACAGTGTAATTACCTGTATGATATAGTAAAAATAGTTTAATTACCTGTTTGACATAGTAATAACAGTGTAATTACCTGTATGATATAGTAAAAATAGTTTAATTACCTGTTTGACATAGTAATAACAGTGTAATTACCTGTACGATACAGTAATAATATCTTAATTACCTGTTTGACATAGTAATAACAGTGTAATTACCTGTACGATGAAGGCCGCCAGCCCCATGATGAGGCCGAGGAGCGTGAGCCGCCGGACCCTCCTCAGGCTGACCTTCAGCAGCAGCAGCCGGGCCCAGCTCATCTTCCTCTGAGTGTGTGGAGGGTAACGCATGCTGTTGACGGGCTCCAGGCTCAGGCTCTTTATGAGGCAGCTGCGCAGGTGACTGAGGCGGTCGAACGTGTGCTTGCCTTTGTAACAGCCCATCCCACTGTGACCTGCAGAACAGAACAGAGAGACGGCTTCAGACCTCAGCCAACAGCACCAGGGAACCCAACCCGGAGTTTAAAAGATCAAAATGCAACACGATCACACCACAAGAGCTCAAGGGAACGACTGGCATGATTGACACGTGGAAAATGACTACAATTGGGGAATGACAAGGCGTTCTCTCATCAGGATCTGTGTTTGTGCACCATCTACTGGCAGCAGAAGGAATTTCAAGGGGGGAAATAAACAAAAGCTAGCTTGCCCAGACATAATAATGCAGCCACGTAGTTGTAATGAAGGTGATTTGAGTCAGAAATTTTCAGTTTGGTGATGATTTATGGACTTCAAAACTAGGGGTGTTCATGGTTAACCAATTAACCGTGACTACACCGGGTGACCGATTATTGACCGCGAAGGGCTCCAACAATCGATTAAAGAAAAAAATGACAACATGCATCTTGATTAAAAACAGCACACACCTCCAGATCGCTACCTTTGACGTCACAAATGAGTGAGATTGTAAAGTGAGTGTTTTTGTGAGAATGAATGAAGCAATGAAAGAGAATGAAGCTAAACACAACGGCAGCTGTGTTTTTAATGAGGAACAATGTTAGAACAGGGTTAAATGCATAATAAAATGGTAAAAGCAGAGAGTGGAGGCCTCACCGACTCCTCCGAAGGGCAGAGCGGACACAGTGAAGTGCACCAGGCAGTCGTTGGCCAGAAGAGCTCCACTCGATGTCTCTGAGATCATCTTCTGAATGATCTGAGTCCGAAAAAACACAACAAACAAAAAACACATTTATCTTTAAAGTGGGACTCATCACTAAATCAACTTTTTTTTGCACAAACTGTGTGCTTTGAGTTTTAATGGCACTGTCTACTGTTCCTTTGTCCAATTGTAGAGAAAACTAGCTACATTTACAGGTATCTGATCAAAAACAGTCCAAGTGTGAGCTGTAGAGTGCAAGATTAATTGTAATCAAATCAACGCAGCGCTTTTAATTGTTGACGTTTTTTTTTTTTTACTGTACAAGTCAAAACAGACGTCAGTGCATTACGTGGTAAACACAGAGCTGCACAAGAGCAACAGGGCTGAATGAAAGCTCCTATAAACGCTGTGTTGATGCACTGTTGTAGAGATAATGAATCAAGCACTCCTTTATAGAGTCACGTTGTAAAGTTGCTGACATTAACTTCAGCTTGTGCAGGTAAAAGATCGATAGTTTTCCATCTGAGGCAAAAGCTGTCTGTTTTCTCCACCAATTTAATAATCCAAGTTAACCCTTGTAAGATTAGTTCATAAATACTACAGTGTCTCAGGTTTGATAAATCCACTGATTAGATGTTGTCACTGAACTTGTTTTCTCTCAGAAACCACTTTTGCATGAGGTGCTCGCTCGGTGCCCTCTGGTGGCTGTATTACAACATAGTAAATAAGGCAAAGATTAAACTGGCCAGTTAACCGGACAAGACGTCTTCACTCGGTTAAGCGTTTAGTCACAGATAATCGGTTAACCATGAACACCCCTATTTTTGACCGTCAGACAGAGAGGAGAAAATCCTCTCCTCATCAAACTGTGAATGAATCTAAATGCTCCAGGTGTGTTTTTGATGAGGAACATGGTTAGAACAGGGTTAAAACCTCAAAAAGCTCAAACTCATAGCAAAATGTTTGTCCTTTAATATTCCCAAAAGGTACTTAGTCAACGAACAAAACTTTTGGTCAACCAAGAGTGATGGACTAAAACACTACGACTCTTCTACCCGAGAGACACCACTGTTATAAGACGGTTAGAAGAAGATAAAGTGGGCGGTACCTTCTTGTCCTCGGTGAAGACGTAGATGACGAGGGGTTTCTCTCTGTCATTGATGAACTGAACGGCTTCGTCGACTCCGCTCACAGGGATTATGGGCAGAACCGGACCAAAGATCTCCTCCTTCATGATCTTTGAGTCTCCGGACACGTCCTTCAGCACCGTCGGACCTGGAGCCAGACCAGACTGACTTTTAAATGTGTTTATCCATGTGGCACTATTACATAACACAAACACTCAACGTCACAAAAATGCATCACAACAACAGCAAGGGTCTCCTTCAGATACAAATGAGTGTTTCTAAAATGACTACGTTAAAGTTTTACACTAATCAGGTCAGTGCTTGTGAGAAAAGTTGAAAAATATGTTGAAAATTACAGAAAGTAAACAAACTGATGACATCACACTGGGGAGGAAAAGGTTATGCATCATTTACACAAAATAAACTACTTTTTTGACCCTTTAAACATTGATTCGACAAAATAAAGGTGTTCAAATGTGTTTTTATTTGTAAAATTAAAAAAATCTGTGACTTTAGATGAGTTTAAGTGAACTGTACAGGATGGTTTCAAGTTAATTTCCAAGTGTGACGTCATCATTTACAACCAGGAAGAGAAATTAAAAACCTAAAAAAATGCTCAACTAGGTATTTAAGTAAACTTGGAAATAAATCCATCTTAACTGTATTTTAGTCAAATGAACCTGTCAGAGGCACTTAGGCACAAGTACATTTTATTGGTAACGCTTTTAACTCTTTAACGCTTTCTTTCTAGAACACATTTTATAACAGGAGCTGTTAGAATGTGCTGCACATAGTGAAATAAAATCAACTTAACACTGTAACTGAATTATAAAATAGAATAAAAAGAGTAAAACAGCAAAGTTGTAGATGTTATAAAGTGGTATCATTTTATTAATCCTCATTAAATCCATGTCTGTACTATCCATTTTTATTTTCATCAACTTTTTTGTTATAATAAAATTTGAAAAAATACTATAAAAGAGGGAATTACCCTGGTAAAATAAACAAAAGCTAGCTCACCCGGACATGCAGATGTAATGAAGGTGATTTGAGTGTGTGATGGTTCATGGAGTTAAAAGACTTCTGGCGATGTCACAAATGGGAGGAAATTTGAAACATTTTTGTGAGTCACAGAAGAAGAGGAGCTCGTAAACCAGGTTAATGAAAGTGGCGTTGTACCGATGTAGCAGTCCTTCTCGTCGCAGTCTCCGCCCAAAGCCACAGCCCCGCCCTCCATCAGACCCATGATCCTCTGGAAGTGCCTCTGGTTCACGATCCGGCCGTAATCCTCGAAGCTCTGTGGGTTTTCTGTGTAAAACTCCTGCAACGAACAACAACGTGAACCACGATAAACACCTCGATAAAGATAGTCAGATGATTTTATGTCAGTCAAACAGAAATGTGTATCAGAACTTTATTTGTTGCACTTCAAGTACCAGATTCATGTGAAATGATTGTAAAATGACTTACAAAAGTGCAGAAATATCACTTTAAATCAGGGCCATTCAACCTCATTTTCTCCAGGGCCAGATTTTTCAGAGAACCGTGGCATCCGGGCTGAATGTAACACTTTTACCACAATTTGAGGTCACACAGCTCTGTTTCAATAATGATTATTTATGTGTTTATTTATCAGGGATACCCAAGCACACAAAAACACTGGTGTTTGTGCAAAGTTGCAAATTTCCTCCTGCAGTTAATGATAAAATACAGTCATGGCTGAAGGTCTTCACACCCCCAAGTATTTTCACATTTTTTGCTTCACACATGCTTATTTCCTTTGTGTGTATTGGCCAAGCCAATTTGACATAAAATTTCACACTAAACTCCAAAATTGGGCCAAACAAAATGATTGGCACTCTTTCAAAATTGTGGATAAATAACTTGTTAAAATAATTTAAACATGTGGTGCTTGTTTAACTCCACAGGGGTGGGCAATATAAATATCACACCTGAAAGCAAGTCTTTTTAAGGAGAAATACTACATTTTATTGGAAAAAAAATCAGGGGTGCCAACACTTTCACCCATGACTGGAACTACTACGGTATTAGATTTTTGAAAAATAAAACACAACATTTCCAATCCAGAACTGAACCAGAATGAATCTGGGACAAGACTAGATACTAACCGGGTCTGAACCAGGACTAACCCAGAATTAAACCAGGTCTAAGGCGCAATTAAATAACGATTAAACCATAGTTAAACCAAACCAGGTCTAAACTATAGTACTGACCCAAAAAGACTTGGAAGTTGGGCCGCGAGCCGGAATGGATCGTGTGATGGGCCTGATCTGGCCCCCGGGCCTTAAGTTGAATAGCCCTGCTTTAGACCCTTTATTTCGAAGTTTTCATAATTAAGTTTTATTATAACAGCATACTAACAGTATATAACAGCAAAAAGTTGAAGCTAGAGTTAGAGCTACTCAATTCTGGCAAAAATCATAATCACAGTTATTTGGCTCATAAATGATTCTGTAGAAAAGGCATAGACCGAAATTGAAAATCATGATTAACTGCACAGCCCTAAGTTGAGCGGGAAAAGTCAGCAGAAAGCTACAGTAACAGTCCTGTTATGTTACTGTGCAAAAGGGTGGTTCATATTTTAGCTCAGCAGTGGTAGCATCAGTGTTTTCATGAGACTGACCGTGATGCATTTGCGCATCTCCTCCACCACTCGGCTCTGGACACTGGGCTCACACAGAACATAATCCGGAGCGATGCAGGTCTGACCACAGTTCACAAACTTCCCCCACGTGATCCTCCTGAACACAACAGGAGCCATCGATACTTCAAGTCTATCTGACACTTTAGACGGCACAGTCAAAAGAAACGTGAACATAATTATATTTAAGATTTGAAACATTTTACCCGTTTGTCCCCAGTTTGACAGTTTGTGTAAAGTTTATAATGTCACTTCCTGGTTGAACATGATCACAAATATGACATAGTTAGAGGTAATTCCACAACTGTTACCATAGCAACCAGACTGTAAACAAGGGCCACGTCCATATACATTACACAATAATTAGGATTTGACAAATAATAATCCCTGATAACACTTTAATATGACGAATAACAATTTAAACTGTGAGAAAAATGTTTCAGTTGAGTGTTAACGGCCTCTGTATTTTCAATAACACGTCAATTTTTGATGACATCACAGAGGGATTCTGTTTTAGAACTCAGTACTACTTCCTGTTATCTTCAAATTTTCTTCACAAACTGCAACTTCACAGATGAACTATGAAAAATAATTACCACAGGTGCCCTCCCACCAAACTAAGTCAGAATTTGAATATCATGAGCACCTTCATACAGACTTTAAAGGACAAATATGGTGCATCATTCGGTCCGAGCGGCAGGAGGCGTAGGGGCTATTGTTATCGGTCAGCAGTGTGAGGCAATCACAATAGTCCCTGTGTCCTACGGCTCACACATGGGACTGTACCACAGACCACCAGGGGGCAGGCGTGGTCAGTTTGATAGATCTGTCAAGCTGACCACGCCTGGGCCATCAGACGTCACCTCTGACCAAGGCGGAAGTCCTGCCGCCGAAACATGTCAGGGAAATGAGCTTATGCCATCTGTCTTACAAGAAGATAATCACGTTCACAAAGTTATGACTAGTTTTTAAGTTATAAAAGAGAATGAAGCAGAGAACAGTGTTTGAAGGTGAAGAGAAGGAACGTCTGTGATCATGTTTCTCACCGACAGGCCACGGTCAGGTCACAGTCCGGGTGCACGTAGCAGGGGCTCTTCCCCCCCAGCTCCAGGGTGACGGGGGTGAGGTGAGCGGCCGCCGCCTCCATCACCAGACGTCCCACGGAGCTGCTGCCGGTGTAGAAGATGTGGTCCCAGCGCTGTCTGAGGAGCTCCTGAGTCTCACCCACCCCTCCAGACACCACAGGGAACAGGTCCTGTGGAGAGACCGGGACTAAACCACAGGGAACAGGTCCTGAGGAGAGACCAGAGACCGGGACTAAACCACAGGGAACAGGTCCTGAGGAGAGACCGGGACTAAACCACAGGGAACAGGTCCTGAGGAGAGACCGGGACTAAACCACAGGGAACAGGTCCTGAGGAGAGACCGGGACTAAACCACAGGGAACAGGTCCTGAGGAGAGACCGGGACTAAACCACAGGGAACAGGTCCTGAGGAGAGACCGGGACTAAACCACAGGGAACAGGTCCTGAGGAGAGACCGGGACTAAACCACAGGGAACAGGTCCAGAGGAGAGACCAGGACTAAATCACAGGGAACAGGTCCTGAGGAGAGACCAGGACTAAACCACAGGGAACATGAGGAGAGACCGGGACTAAACCACAGGGAACAGGTCCTGAGGAGAGACCAGAGACCGGGACTAAACCACAGGGAACAGGTCCTGAGGAGAGACCGGGACTAAACCACAGGAACATGAGGAGAGAGACCGGGACTAAACCACAGGGAACAGGTCCTGAGGAGAGACCGGGACTAAACCACAGGAACAGGTCCTGAGGAGAGACCGGGACAAAACCACATGGAACAGGTCCTGAGGAGAGACCGGGACTAAACCACAGGGAACAGGTCCTGAGGAGAGACCGGGACTGAACCACAGGGAACAGGTCCTGAGGAGAGACCGGGACTAAACCACAGGGAACAGGTCCTGAGGAGAGACCGGGACTAAACCACAGGGAACAGGTCCTGAGGAGAGACCGGGACTAAACCACAGGGAACAGGTCCTGAGGAGAGACCCAGACAAAACCACAGGTACAGGTCCTGAGGAGAGACCGGGACTAAACCACAGGGAACAGGTCCTGAGGAGAGACCGGGACTAAACCACAGGAACAGGTCCTGAGGAGAGACCGGACTAAACCACAGGGAACAGGTCCCGAGGAGAGACCGGGACTAAACCACAGGGAACAGGTCCAGAGGAGAGACCGGGACTAAACCACAGGGAACAGGTCCTGAGGAGAGACCGGGACTAAACCACAGGGAACAGGTCCTGAGGAGAGACCGGGACTAAACCACAGGGAACAGGTCCTGAGGAGAGACCAAGACTAAACCACAGGGACTGGGACTGAACCACAGGGACCGGGACTAAACCACAGGGAACAGGTCCTGAGGAGAGACCGGGACTAAACCACAGGGAACAGGTCCTGAGGAGAGACCGGGACTGAACCACAGGGAACAGGTCCTGAGGAGAGACCGGGACTAAACCACAGGGAACAGGTCCTGAGGAGAGACCGGGACTAAACCACAGGAAACAGGTCCTGAGGAGAGACCGGGACTAAACCACAGGGAACAGGTCCTGAGGAGAGACCGGGACTGAACCACAGGGAACAGGTCCTGAGGAGAGACCGGGACTAAACCACAGGGAACAGGTCCTGAGGAGAGACCAAGACTAAACCACAGGGACTGGGACTGAACCACAGGGACCGGGACTAAACCACAGGGAACAGGTCCCGAGGAGAGACCGGGACTAAACCACAGGGAACAGGTCCTGAGGAGAGACCGGGACTAAACCACAGGGAACAGGTCCTGAGGAGAGACCGGGACTGAACCACAGGAACAGGTCCTGAGGAGAGACCGGGACTAAACCACAGGGAACAGGTCCTGAGGAGAGACCGGGACTGAACCACAGGGAACAGGTCCTGAGGAGAGACCGGGACTAAACCACAGGGACCGGGACTAAACCACAGGGAACAGGTCCTGAGGAGAGACCGGGACTAAACCACAGGGAACAGGTCCTGAGGAGAGACCGGGACTAAACCACAGGGAACAGGTCCTGAGGAGAGACCGGGACTAAACCACAGGGAACAGGTCCTGAGGAGAGACCAGGACTAAACCACAGGGAACAGGTCCGGAGGAGAGACCGGGACTAAACCACCGGAACAGGTCCTGAGGAGAGACCGGGACTAAACCACAGGGAACATGAGGAGAGACCAGGACTGAACCACAGGGAACAGGTCCTGAGGAGAGACCGGGACTAAACCACAGGGAACAGGTCCTGAGGAGAGACCGGGACTAAACCACAGGGAACAGGTCCTGAGGAGAGACCGGGACTAAACCACAGGGAACAGGTCCTGAGGAGAGACCGGGACTGAACCACAGGGAACAGGTCCTGAGGAGAGACCGGGACTGAACCACAGGGAACAGGTCCTGAGGAGAGACCGGGACTAAACCACAGGGACCGGGACTAAACCACAGGGAACAGGTCCTGAGGAGAGACCAGGACTAGAGCAGGACTTTACCTGGTCGAGATACTGGGGCAGCAGCTCCTCCATGGCTTTGGCTGAGTGAGAGCTCACCTCAGATGGTTTTATGATCGCCGCATTCCCTGAAACAGAACAAACTCCACATTTTAAAACTGGATAATGCAGGTTTCGTTTTTAGAAGGAACACATTGTGTCTAATTGTTCAGAGCAGCTTATACTTTTCACAAAGTGGTAAATACCAGCTCAAATGTAAAACATTATTTGGACAGATTCAAAATAAAGCAATCAAAGCTTCTCACACAGTTTATGTGCATCTGTAGCGCCCTCATGTGGCAGCTCTGTTGTTCTGCATCACACATTGACAAAATTGTGACAAAATCTGTTTGTTTTGTTTTTGACTTCATGAAGCTGCACAGTAAAGTACTAACTATGACAGATCAGTTCAGCTGGAACTCAAAGCGTCCTTAATCCTTAGGGTTTGTATCTCTCAGGCTCAACCTTAGGAAAATAAAAGGCTCGGGGCATTATCAGAGAAAAAGAATCATCTACATCATCTGCAACAAAAAAATGACTTATTATGCTTAGTAGTAAAAACTGATCATTAATACATTTTGTTAATCGCTCTCTGGACTAAACAGACTCTACAAAGACTCTAACCAGACCAGCATGACATTATTAAACCAAGATGTCAAAAAAACAACTACAAATAAACACATTAAGATAATAAAAAACTGTGTAAAAAGTATTATTATATATACTCTCTATCTATAACCCTTCAGACACCAAATTTCAACCTTTATTTAAAAATGAGTTTACAATAGAATTAATCGTCTGACAGTCGACTACTAAAATAATCATTTGCTACAGCTCTAATCCACAATACAACGGAACAGTAACTGCAAACAAAAGCACAAAGTGGGGATAACATTAGTCGTAGAATGCATCTTTACATAAATAAAGTGTAAAAGCTGTGTTCCTGACCTGCAGCGATGGCTCCCACCAGCGGCTGCAGCGTCACGGCCCAGGGATAGTTCCAGGCCCCGATGATGAGCACCAGGCCCAGGGGCTCGGGCCGGACGTAGGCCTCGTCCGACAGCGTGAGCAAAGTCTTCTCCACGGGACGAGGAGCGGCCCACTCCGACAGCTGCTCCAGGGCCAGGAGGATCTCGCCCTCGCAGCCCAGAGTCTCGAACAGCTCTGTGCCGCGCTCGCTCTGGAGGAAGAGGGAGGTTTGGTGGAATGGTTAGTTTTTAGTTTAGTTTAGTTTAGTTTAGTCTTTATTTGAAGGGACAATGTACAGAGACATTAAGCTCATAAAAAACAGAGATGTTCCGCACCAGATTAGAGCTAAATCGCTAGTTTCCATCTGCAGTCCCTGATCTACAAGAATAAATAGTACAGAGCAAACAACAAAAGATTAGTAAGATCAATTCACAAATTCCACTCTGACTCAAGCACTCTCACAGCATCACACATGAACAAGAAAAAAGTATTTACAACATTTGTCTTATAGAATATACATGACCTACCTAATTACCTTTCACTATTAAATCAGTTCATAAGCCACTTGTCTCAGTTACATATACAAATATATATTTACATACTATACACATACACACTTCCACTGTGTGTGGAACTAGAAAGCAAGAAAGTGCTACATTGGGCTTATTTGAGGAGAAGCAGATATCTGTCAGTGCTGACAAGTCTGAGCGCTCCATAACCACTTTTTAAGTCCTACAGAGAACGTTGAATAGTTTGTTTGACTTTTCAGTTCAGTGGGAAGATTGTTCCATTCTTTTATTGCGTTATAAGAGAAGGCTGTTTGTGCAAATGTAGTTTTACGTTTTGGTATGGTACACTGGCCCCTGGTGGAGGCCCGAGTGGCTCTGGAGGTCACTCCTGATGTGAGCTGAACAAAGTGCTTCAGAGGTGCAGGTGCAGAGTTATTTAAAATTCTGTATGCCATTCGGATAGCAGCAAATCTCTGTATATTTTCGAAGTTTAGCAGTCTGTATTTTTGCAGAATATGGCAATGGTGATGCTGTCGTGGTTTCCGGTCTAGGATTTTTAAGGCTTGTTTATGCAGCGATTCTAGCGGCCTTCGAGTGGTTTTGCTTGCCTGGGACCAGCATGTTATACAGTAATAAAACCGAGACATGATCATCGCGTTGAAATAAACCACAGTTTTATATCAGTCAAGTTGCAGTTTGTGATAAAAAGATGACAAAAACAAACAAAAAAAAAAACTGAAAAGTACAGGAATTAGTGTTCTAAAAAGGAATGTCTCTTTCTAAAGCCCCATTCACACAGGATTCCCAGAACACTGCCAGTAGGCGGCACAATTAGTCAAAATTGAACTGAAATCGCAACTTGAATGGACGCAATTAGCAAAGGAGCATTTCTGAAGTGCAATAATTTTCTCCACAAATAACAAGATATCATATTTTACTCCTGCTAACCCTGAAACAGAGACAAAAACACAACAAAAGCAACAAAAACACAACTAAATGCAACAACTACCTGAGTAAGTGAGAAAAACGTGACAAAATTGCCAGATTTTTGTATAAAAGTTTTTGTTTCTAGGCCCAGTAATTACAGCGGAATGAACCATGAGGCAACTGTAGTGATGATTTAGATTTCACAAAGGGAAAAAACGTAAATCTTGCTCCTCCTTCTACCTGTCCTGCTTACATTTCTAAGGATCTTCTCTAAACTCGTGCCTGGGCTGGGCTCACCTTCCCCAGGTCCTTCTTCACGGCGTCCGCGATCTCTTTCTTTCTCTCCGTCATGAACCTCAGCAGATTCTTCAGCTGCTGCTTCCTGAACTCCAGAGGCCGAGTTTTTCCCGACCTGAAGGCCTTCCGAGCCCTCTGCACCGCCAGCTCCTCCCTGGACATCTCACTGCAGTAAACAGAACAAGACAGATTTATTATGACAAGAAAACATAAGTAATACCTGTTTTATTGAGTACTTCCACTCCTGGTACACTGCTCAACCCCATTTAAAGGTACTGTTTATCTTTTCCAAACATAAACGGTATTAAAGCTGAGAAAATTATGGATATTCCTGAAAAATATATGTATGGTTGTAAAAATATTTTGGATTCTAATGATATTCAAATGGAATGCATTAGGGCGGGGCGATGTGGTGATAAAAATGGAATAGTGAGCTGGTCCCTGTGACAATCTGCTGTTTTTGTTAAACTGTCGTGTCGTGATTGACTGTTTGTGTCTTTAATGCAGCTGTCTGTTCAAACACACTTTTCTCCTGTTGTTTAGCCTCTGAAGCCTCTGAGCAGATGACTTTATTTACCTCTTAAAGGCCAGAGCTGCACAATTAAACCAAATTGACACAAAACGCAATTTTAATGGAAGTAATTAGCAAATCACAAAGACTGCAATTTTTGAAGTGCAATAATGTCTATCTTTGAAAATGTCTTGCTTTGATTTGAATAAAAACTGCTAACACTGTAGTTTGGATTTGTACAAACATGTTCTGAAACAAGCGACAAAAGCACGACGAAAAGCGATAAAAATCTGTTCTGCATGTTTGAAATAAAGGCCAACTAGCAATGATTGTTTGAAAGAAACCAACAGTAATGCTTTGCAAAATAGCTCCATGTTCATTTTATAATAAATACACTTTCAAGAGCCATAAAAACAAAGACTTAATTCATAAAGAACAAACTGATTACAAACGATTATTTAATACTACTGTTTCTATACAAAGTAAGTTGTAGTTGTAAAACAATATACATGGTCTTAAAAACAAACTAAAGTATAAAAACCTTTAGTCGTTTACATTAATGATGTTTTTTTTTTTCCCCCCACAAAATTTGATTCGAGATTAAACTGAAGAGACGTTGTTGATGGAGAATATTTACAGAGAAAATTGTCTTTTCATCAAAAAACATGTTATAACTTGTTTCTTGTTTGATTTTGGAGTCATTCCTGCTTTGTCTGAGTCATAAAACCTCTTCTCTCAGCATGAGAGATGTTTTGGAGTTTTTTTTGTTTTTTTTTTTACAAATGATTCTGGTTTAGTAAATACTTAATTAAAACTCCAACTCTAACTCCTTGATTAAGTAGTTTCTAAGCATAGGTCATTGTTAATAATAACGTGTTGCTCATTATGAAATAAGTCTTTGTTCATGCTTTATTAAGACAAATTAAGTTGTAGTTATTAGAAAGTGGACCCAGAGCAAATAAAACTGCTACTATTTCGATATAAAGAGCAGAGATTAAAGATTTACAAGTTAAAACACAAATAATTTCTACTAATGAAGTACTTTTTTCATTACGTCTGAAAAAATGCTTAACTACAAAATAATGACCAACTATAGCTAATAAAACAGATATAACTAAATAATACAATTAATAGCGTGACTAAATAAACAAACTAAACGTCATATGTGAAAAACAACATAACAGTGCATATTTAATTATGGAATTAGATCCTAAACATTGTGGTCAAAACGGACGATTCTGCAGAAATCTTTTGTTTTGCTAAAGACGTGTTAGCTTTAGCCTCTGCAAAGCTCGATAAACAAACCGCAAAGCGCCGTGATTAAATGCAAACTGTTTATTTTTATTTCTTACCTTGAAATGTGCGACCGTGGTCCGAAGAATAAAGAAAAACCTCGCTGTTTCTTGCAAAACTATGTGTTATAAAAGTTTAGCTGCTGCACAGTCCGAGGTCACAAACAGGAAATGCGTCGCTCATTGGTCCAGCAGCGACGTCAGTCTGAAAAAGGGACCAATCCGAGAGTAGAAGTACAAGAAGTCCCGCCTATATAGCCACAACAAAACACTCGCCTGAAAATCTAAAGAAATTCAAATAAAGGATTATTTTTTTTCCAAAAGTTTTACAACTGAAAAGTGTGTCTTCTGCTCATCGGCTGCATGTCTGTAATGATTGTAGTCAAGACTTCACCATTGGCCGTGGAGATGAATAAAAGTCATTCTGATTAATAGTTTGTTTAAAAAAGTTTCCAACTTTTTGAGTTTGGGGGCCACAACTGAAAAAAGTTGAAAACAACGGAGCTAAATCGTGACTTCGCAATTGTACAACGTATTATACCAATATATTTTTATATATTTAGATCTGTAGTAATACATTTGTTTTGTTATCAAGTAGATAACAGACATACAAATGAAAGCATAATAGCAGTTTAATAATAAAAGTTCTTTACACTTTTACATCACACTCCATATCCACTGGCAAAACATGTGTAAACATTTAGACTGAGGTAGATGATGACTAAAGTGCTCTTTTCACGCTGCGTTCCAGTCGGACTCAGAGGTAGGAACTGTTTATGTTCCAGAGGTTTTTCTAATTGTCACTTAGTTTGGTGGGAGGGCACCTGTGGTAAATATTCATCATAGTTTTACATCTGTGAAGTTGCAGCTTTTAAAGATAAAAGTTAAACTACAGGAAGTAGTGCTGAGTTCTAAAATGGAATCCCTCTGTGATGTCATTAAAAGGCAATACACCGTTGAACATATAGACATTTAACACTCAACTGATAGTTTAAACCATCATTCAAAACAAGTGTTATCAGGTATTATTTGTCTTATTATTATTTGTTGTATTATCACAATTATTGTGTAATTTAAATGGATTTTGGCCCTTGTTTACAGTCTGGTTGCCTTGGTGACAGGTGTAGAATTACCTCTATTTCATTTTCATTTTCTGCCCATGACCAACCAGGAAGTAACATTATAAACATTACACAAACTGTCAAACTGGGGACAACTAGGAAAAATATTTAGTAAATGCTTAAATATAATTATGTTCACTTCATTTTAGTGTAATGTGTCATCTAACCTGCCATCTAAAGTTCAAGAGAAAATAACACCATTTCAAGACACAAACAAGGCACTCTATATTTTTATGATTTTGTGTCTTAATATGTTTTGTGATTTGAATGCAATTTTATTGTTATGTAAAGCACTTTGAATTGCCTCGTGTACGACTTGTGCTCTACAAATAAACTTGCATCGTAATAAGACCAGATGTTTCCTAATGAGAAATGGAAGTCAGTTAATTTTCTTGCCTTATTGACATGGACTGTTTTATTGCTTGAATTAACAAACTTTGTAGGTTAAATCAATCATTTTGTAAAGCACTGCGAGGCAACTGCTGATGTGATTTTGGGTGCTACAAACATAACTTTTTGACATTTCAAAAATATGTTGTTTAGGGTCGAACTGGAACGCGCTGCCGTACACACCGATCCAGAGCGTCCCAAACCTGCTCCATGGGTCACATGTCCATCAGTTCTTGCACGGCCCGCACTTATCGGATACATGACCCCCTGAGCCCGTTGGAACGCTCTAGATTGGCGTGTACAACAGCGTGGTTCAGTTCCTGCCGATATTCAGAAACTTTGGCTGCCATTTTGGTCACACCAGACTCTCCAATAAAGCAAACTGAACATTTCAGAGTATCCTTTTATTGTGGCCAGCCTAGGGCACATCTGTGCAACATTCATGCTGTCTAATCAGCATCTTGATATGCCACACCTGTGAGGTGGGAGGGTTCAAATATTAATTGCCGTTAAACATATTTTACTTTACTTTTTTAGAGAGATATGGGTCTTTTGTGTTCAAAGAAAAAGTTTCATATCTGAGTAAAACTCTTGCATTTATATTTGTGTTCAGTGTAATTTACATAAAGTCACCAAGAATCTACGTTACAAGACGACTAAGTGATGTCCTCTGCAAAATCAAAATACATGAGATGAGAGGTAGGTAGTTTTTTTCATCAGGGTCAGACAAAACTCCAGCGCCCCCTGAAAAATGATAGGGTTATTTTAGTTTTAAATTCTCAGGGGAAGATTGGCCAAAGCAAATCTAGTCCGTTAAAGTATGGAGAATTTTTTTACCTTTTAAATTGGTTTGAACATGAGCACAGATATGACAGGTAGAAGATTCAAGATTGAGGATTGACAAGAAAAAGGATACATTTAAACAAGACAAGATAAAAAAATATTGACTTGGCATTTTTCTTGATTTGAGTTTCTACTATTGCAAGTTTTGTTTAAGTGAAATAACATTTTTATGAGCCTTTGTGAAATGCTTAGATATTTAGCCAAATACACTCAAAACCAGATTAACACCCATTATTACTTGTCTTCTTTCAGATGGTCATTTCTTCCAGTCTAACCCTATCACACCTGAATGATTGTCAGAAAGTTGTGTCAAACAATGATAAATATTTACCACAGGTGCCCTCCCATAGAAAAGAAGAAACACACAGGTACCTTCAAATAGACTTTAAATTCAAGTCTGTATTGTTTGTGTTCATGGAATTCACAAAACTACAGATGGTTAATATAACAAGCTGCGTACATAATCTTAAAACATGAAAAATAGTGTCAAACTCACTTTGATATTTTTTTCTCGTGCCAGTCTTTAAAGCAGTTCCTGCTGTTTGTCAGGCACAGAGGAACGTTGCACTTTTGGCAGTAAATTGGAGTCTTTGCATGGCAACGGCGACATTTATGCCTCCCCAGAGTAGAGTTGCCGGAAATGTAGTACACGGGCAAACACAGGGCAAAGTTGGACTCTGGCTCTGGCTCCAGATGGGTCACAAACTCCAGCATCTCTTTGCAAAGCTCCTCTCTAAACTTTGTCTGTGTCATCTGCTTAACCTCTTTGTCGTGTTTAAGTTTGGCCAGTTCTTTGAACAGAACGTAACTGTTCAAGATCACAATGTCCAAGAGTTTGTAGAATAAGATTCTTTGCCACTTCCGCCCCATGCGCCGATACTTTACCCCGTGGAAAGGGAAGCGGGCGTCGCTCCTGTCCAGAACAATCATGTGTCTGTTGAAGTCGGCCACTGCGTCGGGACAGGAGAACTGCTTTCCTTTGACCATTCCTTTGGCCTCTCTCACCGGGCGTTTCATCACTTGCCCCGTGAACGCTTCGTGGACCGTGGAGCACATGGAAACCTCACAAGTGTCCATCCATTTCACGAAGAGCAACCTGTCCTTCCTCAGCCACCGTATGTCTCCTCTGGAGGCGGGCACGGGGAAGTCGTTCTGGGTGGTTTTGGGAAACTGTGGGTGATGTTTGTTCAGAATCCCACAGCAGCCGATATTTTTTTTGTGTAGTTCTTTGAAGAGCCGTGGACTGGAGAACAAGCCGTCGGTGTATAAAGTGTATCCAGTGCCGAGCACAGAGACAGGCAGGAGGTTCATGACTGCAGTGTAGCCTGCACTCTGCCCCCTGGTGGCCTCTGTTTTCCCGGTGTAAATGTGTAGATTCCATGTGTAACCTGTTTGTGAATCTGCCAGGGCAAAGAGCCTATAGCCACACCCCAGGGGCTTGTTCTTCATGAACTTTCTCTCGTTGATGCAGATGTTCTTATGAGGCTGGAAGTGGGACTTGCAGGCGTTTACCATCTCAGTGAAGAATGGTTTGATTTTTAACAGTTTGTCGTACTCAGGGCTGTCTCTGTTACATTCATTCTCCTCGTCTTCTTCAGGATCGCAGAGGCAAAGTGCGGACTGAAAATCATGAAACTGACGAGCAGTTATGACTTTCCCAGGAAAACTGAACTCAAAGGGCCAGTTCTTCTTCCAATAGTCTCTTGTTTGGTGCAGTTTTACCAGGCCGGTGTAAATGACTGTGGCGAGGTAGGTGTAGAAATCTTTAACTGTTTGTTCATCCCATTTTTTCCGGATTCCAGTGTCTTTTAACCGCACTCCACGTTTGTTTGTGTTTTCCACAATTGTCACGAACAACAGAGGGGCTAAAGAAGAGCTGGAATAGAGACAGAGGAGTCCAGGAGGCAGTCTGGTTCAGGACAGGTCCCGGGGGCCTAAAGAGACAACAGAACAATAAATAAACATGCACCAACTTATGTCAATATTGTAATTATTTTGACAGGGTCAAAGCAGAAAGTCACAGCCCGACCAGACACTTTGAGCCAACTACGACGCAATGTTGCACGGTTCTCTGGCCTATGGGTTAACACAAGATGCTACAGGCAAAACACCTTTTTTGTTTTGTTTTTTGGTCAGAATGCTCTCTTAACATATCGGCTTTCATGTGGAAACAACACATGTCCAGTCTGCTCCTAAAGAGATTTTATTTTATTTATCCACTTCATCCATAGATTTCTCTGGGACATTGTATCTTCAAATGAAGCTGAAATGCATTCTTGTCTCACAGAGACATAAAGATGAGCCTTAAAGTAGCTCCTGCACCAAACTGTACAATCTGGAACAAGATTCTGACACAACGACACAAGGATTTGTTCACGTCATTCTAAGCCTGGTTTATTTAAAATGTAATGCTGTAAAAAGTTTTCAGTTAGATCTAGTTCACTCAAAACCTAATTAAGAAATCCAAAGCCCCCTCTGTATGTTTGTTCATCCCTAACCACAGGCCGCTCTGACCTGTTTTTCCTCAAATGTCTGACTAAAATGGGCCTCATTTCAAACTGAAGCTGTTTCTGATCCTTTGGACACAAACTATTGTCTGACTCTTTGTGAAGCTCAGACTCTGGAGTTTTGTGTCTGATTTACTCTGATTCCACTGAAACAAGCTGCACAGGGGAACATCAGACTTTAAAGTCCACCTACATTTTCTTTGTGAAATCTATGAAGAAGTGAAGCTGTGTCTGTAGATTTTGTCTTACTGACACTTTTGGCTTTTGTTGGTTTTGACAATTCCTCTTTCAAAGCTGAAGCTAATTTAACAAAACATTTATTTTAGGGACTTATAATAAAGTAAAAAAAAGTCCAGGCGGAATCCATATAAAAGTCCTATTACATTTTTTTAAAGTTTGTGCTTTTGGAGTAAAAACTGACTCTAATTCATCCTAGAATGTTTGATTTGACTAAATGTGTAATTTTGGCTGTTTTTACACATAAAAACGCCTTCTTTCTTCATGAAAACATTACATGATGAAACGTTGTCCATTTCTATGAGTAAACTACAGAAGACGTTTCAAACTGAGATCTTTTCATTTCCTCTTCACCTGCAGTGTCTGCCCTTAATTACATCAGATGTTTTACAGCGTACACTTGACTGAAGCCTGAAGTACCTGGCTGGTTTGAAGCTCAACGATGGAGGCCGAGTGTCTGCAGCAGATCTGAAGAGCCATTTCAGCTGCTCACAGCCATCTTCCTCTCCATTCTGACCAACGTCATCATCAGAATCATCAGAAAGAACACTGTAGGAAAAGAAGGCAACCAATACATCAAGTGTGCATGGTGGCTGTGTGAATGTGATGAGTCTTTAGTCGGTTTTGTCTTTGTGCCCCTGACTTGTCAAACACAGATTTCTCCAAACAGACAATACAGGCTAATGTAATGTAGTGTGATCAATTAAAACATTTAACCAACCAAGCAGTTAATCCCATTAGTCCCTTCAAATAGTTTGAAGGAACATCATGTTCTCGTTTTTCACTACCATCATTATAAAAATTCATATACAATTCAAGTGTTTTTGTACAGCCCCCAGTACCCTTCATACTTTTGTTTGAGTCCAATTCTGTGCAACGTCTGGAGGTCTTTAGCCGGGAGTTCATTCTGACTCAATATCTAGTCAACGAATACTTATTTTTGTACATAATATCCAATAAGGTTCTTGTGGTCTTGTAAGTGCAGTTTGAGTCAGATATTTGATTCAGTCATACTTTCCATTAACTGACAAGTCAAATGGTTATTTCTATTGAACATTAAAACTTCACGTCATCAAATAAAAGGCTGAAATATTGCGACTCAAGGTTTCAAAATTGGGTTATGCCAATATACCTCAGACATCAAGAACTGAATGAAATGGAGCTCACCAGTCCATGAGCCGCGGATGTAGAAGCAAACTTCTCATTCTTTTTTGCCAGAAAAATTCAAATATTCGTAGTTTAACGGCACGACGGAGGCTAACCAGCTCTGTGGTAACTAATGTCCATAATCCCTCAAATAAACTACGTAAAATTGAAAATTCTGTAAAATGTTTTAATAACTTAGCACTTTTCAACTTTCAGAAACATATTTTAAATAAAAATTACAAGTCTTGTGCTCATTACCACAGGCTGATTAGCTTTAAGCTTTCAAATCTAATGATATAATTTTTTTTAAATCCCTATGGGAAAAATGAATAGAAAATCACGTTCCATAACCAAGGAGTGGGCGGTCACTGGTGCGCTCCACTGCGGCAGGTCAGAGACATATCGTTTCTACAGTAAGCTGTACGTTCAGCTCCTTAGCACCGTTACCTCTTAATGTTTAGGGTTACAACATGAGGCCCACTGCTTTTGTGCCCGTTTCAGCCGCTAATCGTAGCAGAAATAAAACTTAAGACTCGGCAGTTGAAGTTACAATGTGACCAGTGTTTACTTTTTGTACTTTGCCTTTACATAATTGCAAAATTGGGTCACAAATATTGCCTGAAATGTGTATTTATTCTAACGTCTCAGCAGTCAGTGCAGATTCCAGCCAAACTGAAGAATATTTCAGACAAGTAGAAAAAGTTACGTAGTGCCGCGTCTTCGACTTTTTACTTCTAGAGTTGCACAGAACTTGGCTAAACTATGATGTGGAAACCGTGCATGGAGTTAAACAGGTTCTCCAAAAAGCAAAAGCAAAAACAAAACAAAACATCAAAATTACAATACACTTCCAGTTAAGCTAAACAATAATCAACACGTCGTTTTTACCACACATCTGCTTCAAACTCGGGATCCCAGTCGGGCTCGGACTCCTCTTCATCCTCCTCCGACATCCAGTCCTCGGGTTCAGGTTTAATTGGACTTTCTTCCAGCTTCACTTCCATCTCTGCAGCGGGCGCTGTCTGCTCTCTGCGGCCACAGACGCCATTGTGGCGGTCACTCGTGGAGGCGAGTTCTTCTTCTTTACGTCTTTTTATCGGTGTATAATCGTACACGTCCTCGTCTTTGGGTTTGTTTTTGATCTCTCTCTCAGTTTTCATCCGACTTTTTATTCGTGTGCCAACCATTGTGCAGAAAAAGTACAGAAAAGGAGCTGAAAACGCGAGAAACAGTGCGTTTGCGCGCACTTTAATCAAACCAGTTGTTTCTGACTTCCGCCACGTGACGTCTCTCCGCCCACTTCCGCCCGCCGTGGATCCAAATCCAAATCCACTTTATTTGTAGCACATTTCATAAATAGAACTGTTTCCAAAGTGCTGCACAGACACAAACATAAAACGGCAAAATGCTGTATATAATAACAACTCAATTTGATCTCACTGCTTGTAAAACCAGTAAAATCAAATCCAAGCAAAATGATAAAACCATAAAATAGAAATAAATTAATAGAATAAATACATTTAAAAATGATAAAACACAGAGGACCACACGACTCACGCGGTGTTAAAAGCCAGAAAATAAAAGTGGGTCTTAAGACGAGACTTAAAACATTCCACTGTGGGGGCCGTTCACACGTGGGGAGGCACCATTTAATGATCTGAAGTAACAAAACAAACTGTAAGAATATGACAAATATTAACAGTTTAAAGGCACGGTGGCTGTATCCAGTTTCGTGGTACTTAATGTATACATAACACGTAAAAAAATATATATTTTAAAAAATGTATTTATATGTATATTAATACGCTTTTTTCACAATATCGCTCGGCTAGTTCCGATTGTTGTTTTTTTAATGAACCATTGAATACAAACAAAAACAAAAAGAGCACCACATATTTACAATACCATGTATATACATATACATTTAAAAAAAAATAAAAAATCCTTCTCTCCCTCTGCCTCCTCGGTCTCATCCATCTCTGAGCTCAGGTCCAGGGAGCTTGAGGGTTCAGTATCTTAGCTGTTCCTAGCACTGCACTCTTCTGGACTGAGATGTCTGATGTTCCTCCAGTTTGGGGGTCACTGCCCGAGTGCTCCGATCACCACGGGCACCACTTTGGCCTTCACCTTCCAGGCCTTCTCCAGCTCTTCTCTGAGCCCTTGGTATTTCTCTAGTTTCTCATGTTCCTTTCTCCTGATGTTGCCATCACTTGGTGATGCCATGTCAACCACTACGGCCTTCCTCTGCTCTTTATCCACCACTATGATTTTTTGAGTTTGGGGGCCACAACTGAAAAAAGTTGAAAACAACTGAGCTAAATCGTGACTTCGCAATTGTACAACGTATTATACCAATATATTTTTATATATTTAGATCTGTAGTAATACATTTGTTTTGTTACCAAGTAGATAACAGACATACAAATGAAAGCATAATAGCAGTTTAAAGGTCCCATGTTCTGCTATTATGCCCTTTACACGGTCTATTCTAAGGGCTTTGTTGATAAAATTTTGCGTTGTGTAATATCCATAACATAAGTTTCCAAAAAACACCCATTTCTTGGACTGGCCCCCCTCCTTGCAAAAGCAAACGGCTCACTCTGAGATCTGACCCCCCCGAACAGAGAGCAGGCTGCCTCCCCCGCCTAACCTGCGCAGCTCCCCCTCCCAACTCGTGCCGAAGCCTAGAGCGGAGATGGTGCATGCGCCGTGTGCTCTGGTAAACAGTGATACACAAACACTGAATAAACCTTTTATCCGTCCTGACGGTGCGTCGTGCTGAGTCCTACGTCCTGGATCTGACCTGGAGTTTGACGTGCTCCAGGACCTCAACGACGGACGTTGCCGTTTGGTAAATAACAAGCTAACTCTTCGATCTGTCGTATCCATCGTGTAATTACTGTGTAGCATTAGCATTAGCTGTTTTTATTCTGCGGCTGCGCGCTTCCCGGAGGCGTGGCTTGAGCGCCGCGTCATCCTGGTGAAGCGCGTCATCCTTGTGAGGAGCCCCCGTCTGCTGCTCAGCCGAGGGGGACGGAAAAGACAGTTCTCTAGTGAAAACATGAGGGAATCAATCAAAAAACCAATTTGGGCACAACATACGAGGCCCAAATAGCACTGGAGGAAGGTTAAAACCTCTGAAAAGTCGATTTTGCATGTTATGGGACCTTTAATAATAAATGAAAAGAATTGCTATGCTTGTATTATTATTTATGGTTCCAGGTAAGTCCTCAACGTCATGAATGACATGCAGCAACCAAGCCCAGTTCAAAGATTTTATTGGAGGATGATGGTGATGAGGAGGCAGTGGTGTGGAATAGTGATTTTTTGTCATCCACGCACTATTCCATTTGGACAGGGAAAATCTCCACAATTCGCAGGCAGCCTCAGCTCAGCACAGGACAAAGGGGATGAACAGGTGAATTATACTCTAAGGGCGGAGCAAGGTGCTGCCCAGAGGCGGGCCTAAGGCAGGGCAATGGGTGGGGCTAAAGGGGAAACTGTGTGAGGGATTGCGGGATTTTGTACAGCCGCCCCTCAAATATGTGCAGATAGAACACAAAATTCTTTGGGTCCAGAGTCTGCTCAGGATGATCTTGACGCTCGGTCCCCACAAGTGCAGCATTTGGCCGCCCCATGAGAAGGCTGACTGATATCATGCAGGACTCCAAGGAGTTTCCTCTTGCATTTGGGACATGTTCTCTGTAGGTCACAGTTTGCAGATATGTGGTTCCGTGCACATCTCCAGCATCTATTTTTCTCTCTGATCCATTTTTTTACATCTTGGGAGGATAACTGTCGAAAGTCTGGGCAAACACTGAGGTGGTGGTCAGCAGTACAGAAAGCACATGACTGGTGGCGGTAAAATGTCTTTAGAGGAGGTCGAGGAGGATGGCTTGTTCCATACAGGACGGTGGCCTTTGAACAGTAAGGGGCATGATTGTGATGAGATTTAGGATGAGTGTCACGTGTTCTGTGTTTATCGCGGCACTGCGTGGCAACAGTGTGGCACTCTGCCTCTTCTTCCAGCCAATTAGCAAAGTCAATTAGGTTATAGGGAACCCCAGGTCTGGTGGTGCGACTGTACCTGGCGTAGTTGGCCACATGCTCTGAAGGCAGTTTTCCCAGTAGCTGCTGTACATGGGAAGCACACGCTAGCTCAGCATCACCCTCTCTACCCTCCAAACACTGCAGCATACCCACTGAAGCACGTAGACGGATGGCAAAGTCACTGAAGCTGTGGGGATCACTGGGGTGAACAGAGGGGAAATTGAGAATGGCAGAAATCTTTCGTAAGACCAGCTGTTGGGGTTGGCCATATCTCTGCTGTAAGGCAGCCATGGCCCGGGTGTATGGGAGGGGGTGATGAGCATAGGCCAAAGCAAGATGATGGGCAGTATCAAGCTTAAGATGATCTAGCAGGAGATGATATTTGAACTGTTCACTCTCATCAGGAGGTTGGACAGCGCCATCTTAAGCATCACAAACTGTTTGGGATCATCGTGAGTGAGGGAAGGAAAGGACGGAGGCGAGATATGGTAACGTCTGGATGGTTCTGGAGGATGTTGTGGTGGATGTGAGGGCAGAGGCCTGGGTAAGTGCTGTTGACCAGGAGCTCCATTCTGGACAGTGTACAGGACTGTGCATAAGGATCTGCTGAAAAGGCACGAAGTTGCATCAATGGACGCACGGGTAAGGCATATGGATTCGGAGGAACAAGTGGTCTCAGGAATGGTGGCTGCAAACTGGTCTCCGCAGGCAGGTGAGGACTAAAAGGTGCCCTGACTCGGTTGGACTGTGCTAAATGGGAGGGTGGCGAAGGCATATTAGGAGCTAAGCACAGAACTGGAGGCGTGGCCCTAGAGCACACAGGAACATCATAAGGGATCTGTAGGTGAGGGTTAGGACAAGGGTGCTCAACTACTCTGTTCATCTCTGACTGCTCACTCGAAAAATCAGAATAAGAATACAGTTCATTTTCATTACATACGTCAGGAAAGGAATGCTCACTAGTCTGAGTGCCCTGGGTCTTAAGGTTAGGGGCAGGGGGCTTTAAACCAGGAGGAGATTGTAAGGAGCTAACACGGGCAGGGGCTGGATCAACTTTCTCAGCCTTGTCCACTAAGGTCTGCACGGTTTGTCCCAAGCTGAAGATCAGGCCTTTAAGTTCCCTAACTTCTTTTTGCAGGATGCTTATCTCCACATTAGTGTACTGCATTGGGTCCTCTTCTTGTGGATAGAGGTTAGGCGGAAGGATGCGGAGGTTTGAAGGAAGGGACATGGCAGGATGAAGTGGATTGTTAAATCTTGGCTGGGAAGTGAGATAGTTGTCCAGAGATGTTGATGGTCTTGATGTTGTTGAAAGTTGCTATTTATCCATTAAATTGAAGTGAATCCGGCTCGAAGGACCATGAAAAGAATTGCTATGCTTGTATTCTTATTATTTATGGTTCCAGGTAAGTCCTCAACGTAATGAATGACATGCAGCAACCAAGTCCAGTTCAAAGATTTTATTGGAGGATGATGGTGTGGAGTAGGGAGTATGGAGTAGTGATTTTTTTGTCATCCACGCACTATTCCATTTGGACAGGGAAAATCTCCACAATTCGCAGGCAGCCTCAGCTCAGCACCGGACAAAGGGGATGAACAGGTGAATTATACTCTAAGGGCAGAGCAAGGTGCTGCCCAGAGGCTGGCCTAAGGCAGGGCAATGGGTGGTGCTAAAGGGGAAACTGTGTGAGGGATTTTGTACAATAAAAGTTATTTACACTTTTACATCACATTCCATATCCACTGGCAAAACATGTGTAAACATTTAGACTGAGGTAGTAGATGACTAAAGTGCTCTTTCCACGCTGCGTTCCAGTCGGACTCAGAGGTAGGAACCGTTTATGTTCCAGAGGTTTTTCTAATTGTCACTTAGTTTGGTGGGAGGGCACCTGTGGTAAATATTCATCATAGTTTTACGTCTGTGAAGTTGCAGCTTGTGAAGACATTTTTAAAGATAAAAGTTAAACTACAGGAAGTAGTGCTGAGTTCTAAAATGGAATCCCTCTGTGATGTCATTAAAAGGCAATACACCGTTGAACATATAGACATTTAACACTCAACTGATAGTTTAAACCATCATTCAAAACAAGTGTTATCAGGTATTATTTGTCTTATTATTTGTTGTATTATCACAATTATTGTGTAATTTAAATGGATTTTGGCCCTTGTTTACAGTCTGGTTGCCTCGGTGACAGGTGTAGAATTACCTCTATTTCATTTTCATTTTCTGCCCATGACCAACCAGGAAGTAACATTATAAACATTACACAAACTGTCAAACTGGGGACAACTAGGAAAAATATTTAGTAAATGCTTAAATATAATTATGTTCACTTCATTTTAGTGTAATGTGTCATCTAACCTGCCATCTAAAGTTCAAGAGAAAATAACACCATTTCAAGACACAAACAAGGCACTTTATATTTTTATGATTTTGTGTCTTAATATGATTTGTGATTTGAATGCAATTTTATTGTTATGTAAAGCACTTTGAATTGCCTCGTGTACGACTTGTGCTCTACAAATAAACTTGCATCGTAATAAGACCAGATGTTTCCTAATGAGAAATGGAAGTCAGTTAATTTTCTTGCCTTATTGACATGGACTGTTTTATTGCTTGAATTAACAAACTTTGTTGGTTAAATCAATCATTTTGTAAAGCACTGCTGATGTGATTTTGGGTGCTACAAACATAATTTGACATTTCATCTACATTTCAAAAATATGTTGTTTAGGTATTTAGGGTCGAACTGGAACGCGCTGCCGTACACACCGATCCAGAGCGTCCCAAACCTGCTCCATGGGTCACATGTCCATCAGTTCTTGCACGGCCCGCACTTATCGGATACATGACCCCCTGAGCCCGTTGGAACGCTCTAGATTGGCGTGTACAACAGCGTGGTTCAGTTCCTGCCGATATTCAGCAACTTTGGCTGCCATTTTGGTCACACCAGACTCTCCAATAAAGCAAACTGAACATTTCAGAGTATCCTTTTATTGTGGCCACATCTGTGCAACATTCATGCTGTCTAATCAGCATCTTGATATGCCACACCTGTGAGGTGGGAGGGTTCAAATATTAATTGCTGTTAAACATATTTTACTTTACTTTTTTATCTGAGAGATATGGGTCTTTTGTGTTCAAAGAAAAAGTTTCATATCCGAGTAAAACTCTTGCATTTATATTTGTGTTCAGTGTAATTTACATAAAGTCACCAAGAATCTACGTTACAAGACGACTAAGTGATGTCCTCTGCAAAATCAAAATACATGAGATGAGAGGTAGGTAGTTTTTTTCATCAGGGTCACACAAAACTCCAGCGCCCTCTGAAAAATGATAGGGTTATTTTAGTTTTAAATTCTCAGGGGAAGATTGGCCAAAGCAAATCTAGTCAGTTAAAGTATGGAGAATTTTTTTACCTTTTAAATTGGTTTGAACATGAGCACAGATATGACAGGTAGAAGATTCAAGATTGAGGATTGACAAGAAAAAGGATAAACTTAAACAAGACAAGATAAAAAAAATATTGACTTGGCATTTTTCTTGATTTGAGTTTCTACTATTGCAAGTTTTGTTTAAGTGAAATAAAAAAATTTATGAGCCACAGATACCTTCATATAGACTTTAAATTCAAGTCTGTATTATTTGTGTTCATGGAATTCATATTGAAAACCATTTTATTCAGTTCAAAGAAAAAACTACAGATGGTTAATATAACAAGCTATAGTGGGAAACTCACTTTGATATTTTTTTCTCGTGCCAGTCTTTAAAGCAGTTCCTGCTGCTTGTCAGGCACAGAGGAACGTTGCACTTTTGGCAGTAAATTGGAGTCTTTGCATGGCAACGGCGACATATATGCCTCCCCAGAGTAGCGTTGCCGGGAATGTAGTACACGGGCAAACACAGGGCAAAGTTGGACTCTGGCTCTGGCTCCAGATGGGTCACAAACTCCAGCATCTCTTTGCAAAGCTCCTCTCTAAACTTTGTCTGTGTCATCTGCTTAACCTCTTTGTCGTGTTTAAGTTTGGCCAGTTCTTTGAACAGAACGTAACTGTTCAAGATCACAATGTCCAAGAGTTTGTAGAATAAGATTCTTTGCCACTTCCGCCCCATGCGCCGATACTTTACCCCGTGGAAAGGGAAGCGGGCGTCGCTCCTGTCCAGAACAATCATGTGTCTGTTGAAGTCGGCCACTGCGTCGGGACAGGAGAACTGCTTTCCTTTGACCATTCCTTTGGCCTCTCTCACCGGGCGTTTCATCACTTGCCCCGTGAACGCTTCGTGGACCGTGGAGCACATGGAAACCTCACAAGTGTCCATCCATTTCACGAAGAGCAACCTGTCCTTCCTCAGCCACCGTATGTCTCCTCTGGAGGCGGGCACGGGGAAGTCGTTCTGGGTGGTTTTGGGAAACTGTGGGTGATGTTTGTTCAGAATCCCACAGCAGCCGATATTTTTTTTGTGTAGTTCTTTGAAGAGCCGTGGACTGGAGAACAAGCCGTCGGTGTATAAAGTGTATCCAGTGCCGAGCACAGAGACAGGCAGGAGGTTCATGACTGCAGTGTAGCCTGCACTCTGCCCCCTGGTGGCCTCTGTTTTCCCGGTGTAAATGTGTAGATTCCATGTGTAACCTGTTTGTGAATCTGCCAGGGCAAAGAGCCTATAGCCACACCCCAGGGGCTTGTTCTTCATGAACTTTCTCTCGTTGATGCAGATGTTCTTATGAGGCTGGAAGTGGGACTTGCAGGCGTTTACCATCTCAGTGAAGAATGGTTTGATTTTTAACAGTTTGTCGTACTCAGGGCTGTCTCTGTTACATTCATTCTCCTCGTCTTCTTCAGGATCGCAGAGGCAAAGTGCGGACTGAAACTCTTGAAACTGATGAGCAGTTATGACTTTCCCAGGAAAACTGAACTCAAAGGGCCAGTTCTTCTTCCAATAGTCTCTTGTTTGGTGCAGTTTTACCAGGCCGGTGTAAATGACTGTGGCGAGGTAGGTGTAGAAATCTTTAACTGTTTGTTCATCCCATTTTTTCCGGATTCCAGTGTCTTTTAACCGCACTCCACGTTTGTTTGTGTTTTCCACAATTGTGCGAACAACAGAGGGGCTAAAGAAGAGCTGGAATAGAGACAGAGGAGTCCAGGAGGCAGTCTGGTTCAGGACAGGTCCCGGGGGCCTAAAGAGACAACAGAACAATAAATTAACATGCACCAACTTATGTCAATATTGTAATTATTTTGACAGGGTCAAAGCAGAAAGTCACAGCCCGACCAGACACATTAAGGCAACTATGGATTAAGACAAGATGCTACAGACAAAACCCCTTTTTTTAAATTTTTTTATTAACCATTGCAAACATACATTCAAGAAAGAGAGAACGAAAGAAAAAAAATTACAGTCTATAACGAGATAACGTCAATAACATCACATCCCATAACAATAACATAAAAGTGACATGAGACAATAACATAACACAAGACGACATACCAGGGGGAAAAGGGGTTTGGGGTGTGTGTGTGTGTGTGTGTGTGTGTGTGGTGCGTGTCGTACATGCATGGATAAATAGGTAAGTTTTTAGAAGAACTGAGGTGAAGAGAACATTAGCCAATTGACTTCGCTGTAATAGGTAATAGGTGGGGGGAATATAATTAGATCTACTGTAAATGAGATAGAAGAGAGCGAGGAAAGGAAAGAGAGAGAAACACTTAATCAAACAAAATAAGATAATAATATATATGGATAAAAATAAATAAATAATTAAGTATATATATATATATATATATATGTGTCTATATACATATATACATACATATGCATGATAGTTGTAGAATTGTTACTATTATCGTTATTGCCATCATATCACTATCGTATACCCGCACACAACACTCAAACTCGTATAGATACATACAAATCGTTTAAATTTCAACTTTCTTTCTTTTTTTTTTTTTCCCTTTGCCATTTTCTTTCCCTCCTGCAATACTAGTAGGCTGGGGATCCCTCCGTTAACATCTGCACCCGCAGTCCTAACTTCTTTATTTATTTATTTATTTTTTTTTTTATTTTTTTACCCCTTTTTTGTTTTGTTTTTTGGTCAGAATGCTCTCTTAACATATCGGCTTTCATGTGGAAACAACACATGTCCAGTCTGCTCCTAAAGATATTTTATTTTATTTATCCACTTCATCCATAGATTTCTCTGGGACATTGTATCTTCAAATGAAGCTGAAATGCATTCTTGTCCCACAGAGACATAAAGATGAGCCTTAAAGTAGCTCCTGCACCAAACTGTACAATCTGGAACAAGATTCTGACACAACGACACAAGGATTTGTTCACGTCATTCTAAGCCTGGTTTATTTAAAATGTAATGCTGTAAAAAGGAGGCAAATTTTACACTTTTAGGCAAATTTTCAGTTAGATCTAGTTCACTCAAAACCTAATTAAGAAATCCAAAGCCCCCTCTGTACGTTTGTTCATCCCTAACCACAGGCCGCTCTGACCTGTTTTACCTCAAATGTCTGACTAAAATGGGCCTCATTTCAAACTGAAGCTGTTTCTGATCCTTTGGACACAAACTATTGTCTGACTCTTTGTGAAGCTCAGACTCTGGAGTTTTGTGTCTGATTTACTCTGATTCCACTGAAACAAGCTGCACAGGGGAACATCAGACTTTAAAGTCCACCTACATTTTCTTTGTGAAATCTATGAAGAAGTGAAGCTGTGTCTGTAGTTTTTGTCTTATTGACACTTTTGGCTTTTGTTGGTTTTGACAATAACTCTTTCAAAGCTGAAGCTAATTTTACACATAAAAACGCCTTCTTTCTTCATGAAAACATTACATGATGAAACGCTGTCCATTTCTATGAGTAAACTACAGAAGACGTTTCAAACTGAGATCTTTTCATTTCCTCTTCACCTGCAGTGTCTCCCCTTAATTACACCAGATGATGTTTTACAGCGTACACTTGACTGAAGCCTGAAGTACCTGGCTGGTTTGAAGCTCAATGATGGAGGCCGAGTGTCTGCAGCAGATCTGAAGAGCCATTTCAGCTGCTCACAGCCATCTTCCTCTCCATTCTGACCAACGTCGTCATCATCAGAATCATCGGAAAGAACACTGTAGGAAAAGAAGGCAACCAATACATCAAGTGTGCATGGTGGCTGTGTGAGTGTGATGACAGTCTGTTGTCAGTTTTGTCTTTGTGCCCCTGACTTGTCAAACACAGATTTCTCCAAACAGACAATACAGGCTAATGTAATGTAGTCTGATCAATTAAAACATTTAACCAACCAAGCAGTTAATCCCATTAGTCCCTTCAACGTGTTTGAACTTTAAAGGAACATCATGTTCTCGTTTTTCCACTACCATCATTATAAAAATTCATATACAATTCAAGTATTTTTGTACAGCCCCCAGTACCCTTCATACTTTTGTTTGAGTCCAATTCTGTGCAACGTCTGGAGGTCTTTAGCCGGGAGTTCATTCTGACTCAATATCTAGTCAACGAATACTTATTTTTGTACATAATATCCAATAAGGTTCTTGTGGTCTTGTAAGTGCAGTTTGAGTCAGATATTTGATTCAGTCATACTTTCCATTAACTGACAAGTCAAATGGTTATTTCTATTGAACATTAAAACGTCACGTCATCAAATAAAAGGCTGAAATATTGTGACTCAAGGTTTCAAAATTGGTTCATGTCAATATACCTCAGACATCAAGAACTGAATGAAATGGAGCTCACCAGTCCATGAGCCGCGGATGTAGAAGCAAACTTCTCATTCTTTTTTGCCAGAAAAATTCAAATATTCCGAGTTTAACGGCACGACGGAGGCTAACCAGCTCTGTGGTAACTAATGTCCACAACCCCCCAAATAAACTACGTAAAATTGAAAATTCTGCAAAATGTTTTAATAACTTTTTAAGCACTTTTCAACTTTCAGAAACATATTTTAAATAAAAATTACAAGTCTTGTGCTCATTACTCACCACGGGCTGATTAGCTTCAAGCTTTCAAATCTAATTTTTTTGGTTTTTAATCCCTATGAGAAAAATGAATAGAAAATCACGTTCCATAACCAAGGAGTGGGCGGTCACTGGTGCGCTCCACTGCGGCTGGTCAGAGACATATCGTTTCTACAGTAAGCTGTACGTTCAGCTCCTTAGCACCGTTACCTCTTAATGTTTAGGGTTACAACACGAGGCCCACTGCTTTTGTGCCCGTTTCAGCCGCTAATCGTAATAGAAATAAAACTTAAGACTCGGCAGTTGAAGTTACAATGTGACCAGTGTTTACTTTTTGTACTTTGCCTTTACATAATTGCAAAATTGGGTCACAAATATTGCCTGAAATGTGTTGGGTTTATTCTAACGTCTCAGCAGTCAGTGCAGATTTCAGTTTTTGAATGTCTTTCCATGATTTTCCATGGACTTTTAACTGGCAAACACCTTCATCAAAGTAAGCATTAAAAGCTCAAAATCACATAAAAATATATACATACATATACATATGTATATCATACATATTTAGTTTCAGACACTTACAAGTCATATTTAGGATGTTAGAAAAGTTCTTTGAGTCCTCTATGTTTGACCTGTGCTAGCTACCAATGCTAACCATTTATTAGCATTTTCTACATAACTCGCTACAACAAAGCCACAAGTGTTTAAAAATGTAGCTCAACATTTGAAAGTTGTAATTTGTTGTTGTATAATTGTCAGAACCACAGCTGACAGTAAATCAGGACTGTTCTGGTATTTGAACAGTTTAAAGTGCCTCTCACAGGTTGGACTACTCATTTAATTTCACTTCCTGGTTTTAAATGATGACATCACAGAGGGAATTTACAAGAAACTACCCTGTACACGGCACCAAAACTCCTCTAATGTCACAGACTTCTTTATTAGATAAATAAAAATACATGAACACCTTTACTGTGTTGAATCAACGGTCAAAGGGTCAAGAAAAGAAGTTTCTTTTGTGTAATTTTGCATAACCTTTGGCTCCCAAGTGTGATGTCATCAGTTTGTTCTTCCAGTAATTTTCAACATATTTTTCAACTTTTCTCCCCAAACAGCAACCTGATTGGTGTAAAAATATAAATTATATCTACAAATGGTATTAATACACTAAATAAAATAAAAATTACAAAATCATAAAAACCTGTCACAGCACTTCATAAGGAATTGATCCTAAGCCCTCGAAAGAAAGAATGTATTTACAACAAAAAAGTACAGTAGGATATGGTAGGTCTGGGGCCAAACTGAAGAATATTTCAGGCAAAGGATTATTATATTCACAGAGACAGGTAGAAAAAGTTACGTAGTGCCCGTCTTCGACTTTTTACTTCTAGAGTTGCACAGAACTTGGCTAAACTATGGCGTGGAAACCGTGCATGGAGTTAAACAGGTTCTCCAAAAAGCAAAAAAAACAAAACATCAAAATTACAATACACTTCCAGTTAAGCTAAACAATAATCAACACGTCGTTTTTACCACACATCTGCTTCAAACTCGGGATCCCAGTCGGGCTCGGACTCCTCTTCATCCTCCTCCGACATCCAGTCCTCGGGTTCAGGTTTAATTGGACTTTCTTCCAGCTTCACTTCCATCTCTGCAGCGGGCGCTGTCTGCTCTCTGCGGCCACAGACGCCATTGTGGCGGTCACTCGTGGAGGCGAGTTCTTCTTCTTTACGTCTTTTTATCGGTGTATAATCGCACACGTCCTCGTCTTTGAGTTTGTTTTTGATCTCTCTCTCAGTTTTCATCCGACTTTTTATTCGTGTGCCAACCATTGTGCAGAAAAAGTACAGAAAAGGAGCTGAAAACGCGAGAAACAGTGCGTTTGCGCGCACTTTAATCAAACCAGTTGTTTCTGACTTCCGCCACGTGACGTCTCTCCGCCCACTTCCGCCCGCCGTGGATCCGAAGTAACGAGCTTAGACAAACTTTAAGAATATGACAAATATTAACAATTTAAAGGCACGGTGGCTATATCCAGTTTCGTGGTACTTAATGTATACATAACGCGTTAAAAAAATAAAAATAAAAAAACATATATGTATATTAATACGCCTTTTTCACGATATCGCTCGCTCTTCCGGTTGTTGTTTTTTTGTTTTGTTTGTTTTTTTAATGAACCATTGAATACAAACAAAAACCAAAAAGAGCACCATATATTTACAATACCATGTATATACATATACATAAAAAATTAAAAAAAAATCCTTCTCTCCCTCTGCCTCCTCGGTCTCATCCATCTCTGAGCTCAGGTCCAGGGAGCTTGAGGGTTCAGTATCTTAGCTGTTCCTAGCACTGCACTCTTCTGGACTGAGATGTCTGATGTTCCTCCAGTTTGGGGGTCACTGCCCGAGTGCTCCGATCACCACAGGCACCACTTTGGCCTTCACCTTCCAGGCCTTCTCCAGCTCTTCTATGAGCCCTTGGTATTTCTCTAGTTTCTCATGTTCCTTTCTCCTGATGTTGCCATCACTTGGTGATGCCACGTCAGCCACAACGGCCTTCCTTTGCTCTTTATCCACCACTATGTCTGGTTGGTTTGCCATTACCATCTGTCAGTCTGTATCTGGACGTCCCACAGGATCTTCTTCTCACATCTCGCCCATCTGTGTCTTGTTCCAGTAGCCCATTTGTCATCAAGGTGCACTGGTTTCCCTGCACCTGACGCAGACCTTGTTTGGCCAGGCAACTTCTGAGCCAGCATCTCATGTGCTTCACTGTCACTCATCATGGTATGAGGGGGCAGTAGCGTGAAGGGTCTTGCCTAAGGACCCACACTGGATGATGGTAATTGCTCATTCTACTGTTCGTCCCCCTGGGGGATTCGAACCTGGGTCCCCCCTGTGCAAGTCAGTTGACTTACCAACTGATATATATACACACACACACACACACACACACACACACACACACACACACCCACACACACACACACACACACACACACACACACACACACACACACACACACACACACACACACACACACACACACACACACACACACACACACACGCACACGCACGCACGTACATAAAACAAAATGTTACATACAACTTAAGATACTTTACATAACTTCAGGTCAAATCAAAGTCATCCAAGAAAGAAATAAAAAAGCCAGCACATTTCTCTTTTATTAAATGCAGTGATTTGACAAATAGACTTAGGTCATATATTTGGTTTCGTTTTGAAAAAAACGCCATTTGTGAATAAAATGTTTACCCAAAACTAATAAATTATTAATACCATATTCAATTATTGAAATCTTTAAAAAATATTCCACATTTAATTTCTTTAATAGTTCGATTCCTCCAGACTGGAGCCAAGACTGAAAATCAAGCCAAAATCTTTGTATAACGTCACAAAAAAAGAAAAGATGTTCCAAATCTTCATCGTCAGTTTCGATTTTAAATTTGTTTTTAAGAAATTCATTGGTTGGGTAAATTTTGTTTAAAATTTTAAATTGTATTTCTTTAGCTTTGAAAGGCACAGGAAAGGAGAGATATTTAATTCTAATCGTTTTAATTTCTTCCTTTTGGAAATCTTTAAGAATGTAATTCTTTTTAACAGAATTTGGATAACAATAATTTAGTAAGGAACATCTTAGAAATGTGTTATTGCATCTTGTATCACAAAATATAACGCCTTCAATACAAAGTGGTCTCAGTCTGGGAGAAGTATCAGAGTATATCACATCCTGTTCAACCAGAGTCCCACTCAATGCTGGGATCGTCTTTACAGTTTGGTTATATTTTCTTACATTGAAGTTGACATTTCTGACAGAAAGAGTCCTGTAGAACATGTCCATCATTTATGACGTGAGCTACAGCCCACACTGCTCTGGAAAAGCACTCCTCAGTGAAGACACATTATCTGTTGACAGTATATATATCTATTATTCCACACGGAGCTGTTTTGGGGCTAAAATCAGGTTTGAATATCATTTTCCAATAAAGAAGGACCTGTTGGTGAAAATCAGAAAGTTTAATTTATTTAAATCAAAATCACATTTTAAAAGAAAAATAATTCCTCAAAGTTTATTAAAAAATTAAGTTGTGTATGTAAAACCAAATAGAGTAGCCTTTGTTTAAAAAGGATTTTGTGCCAGGATCCTCCTCAGGATTGTGCCCCCTCCTTCCTGAGCTTCCTGTCTCTCCTCCTCCCTGGGTGTGTCCTTCTGGGTGTGTCCTCCCTGGGTGTGGCCTTCTGGGTGTGTCCTTCTGGGTGTGTCCTCCCTGGGTGTGTCCTTCTGGGTGTGTCCTTCTGGGTGTGTCTTTCTGGGTGTGTCCTTCTGGGTGTGTCCTTCTGGGTGTGTCCTTCTGGGTGTGTCCTCCCTGGGTGTGGCCTTCTGGGTGTGTCCTTCTGGGTGTGTCTTTCTGGGTGTGTCCTTCTGGGTGTGTCCTTCTGGGTGTGTCCTCCCTGGGTGTATCCTTCTGGGTGTGTCCTTCTGGGTGTGTCCTCCCTGGATGTGGCCTTCTGGGTGTGTCCTTCTGGTTGTGTCCTCCCTGGGTGTGGCCTTCTGGGTGTGTCCTTCTGGGTGTGTCTTTCTGGGTGTGTCCTTCTGGGTGTGGCCTTCTGCGTGTGGCCTTCTGGGTGTGGCCTTCTGGGTGTGGCCTTCTGGGTGTGTCCTTCTGGGTGTGTCCTCCCTGGGTGTGTCCTTCTGGGTGTGTCCTTCTGGGTGTGTCCTTCTGGGTGTGGCCTTCTGGGTGTGGCCTTCTGGGTGTGTCCTTCTGGGTGTGTCCTTCTGGGTGTGTCCTTCTGGGTGTGTCCTTCTGGGTGTGTCCTTCTGGGTGTGGCCTTCTGGGTGTGTCCTCCCTGGGTGTGTCCTTCTGGGTGTGTCCTCCCTGGGTGTGTCCTTCTGGGTGTGTCCTTCTGGGTGTGTCCTCCCTGGGTGTGGCCTTCTGGGTGTGTCCTTCTGGGTGTGTCTTTCTGGGTGTGTCCTTCTGGGTGTGTCCTTCTGGGTGTGGCCTTCTGCGTGTGGCCTTCTGGGTGTGTCCTTCTGGGTGTGGCCTTCTGGGTGTGTCCTTCTGGGTGTGTCCTTCTGGGTGTGTCCTTCTGGGTGTGTCCTTCTGGGTGTGGCCTTCTGCGTGTGGCCTTCTGGGTGTGTCCTTCTGGGTGTGGCCTTCTGGGTGTGGCCTTCTGGGTGTGTCCTTCTGGGTGTGGCCTTCTGGGTGTGTCCTTCTGGGTGTGTCCTTCTGGGTGTGTCCTTCTGGGTGTGGCCTTCTGGGTGTGTCCTTCTGGGTGTGTCCTTCTGGGTGTGGCCTTCTGGGTGTGGCCTTCTGGGTGTGTCCTTCTGGGTGTGGCCTTCTGGGTGTGGCCTTCTGGGTGTGTCCTTCTGGGTGTGGCCTTCTGCGTGTGGCCTTCTGGGTGTGTCCTTCTGGGTGTGTCCTTCTGGGTGTGGCCTTCTGGGTGTGGCCTTCTGGGTGTGTCCTTCTGGGTGTGGCCTTCTGGGTGTGGCCTTCTGGGTGTGTCCTTCTGGGTGTGGCCTTCTGGGTGTGTCCTTCTGGGTGTGTCCTTCTGGGTGTGGCCTTCTGGGTGTGTCCTTCTGGGTGTGTCCTTCTGGGTGTGGCCTTCTGGGTGTGTCCTTCTGGGTGTGGCCTTCTGGGTGTGGCCTTCTGGGTGTGGCCTTCTGGGTGTGTCCTTCTGGGTGTGGCCTTCTGGGTGTGGCCTTCTGGGTGTGGCCTTCTGGGTGTGTCCTTCTGGGTGTGGCCTTCTGGGTGTGGCCTTCTGGGTGTGTCCTTCTGGGTGTGTCCTTCTGGGTGTGTCCTTCTGGGTGTGTCCTTCTGGGTGTGTCCTTCTGGGTGTGTCCTTCTGGGTGTGTCCTTCTGGGTGTGGCCTTCTGGGTGTGTCCTTCTGGGTGTGTCCTTCTGGGTGTGTGTCCTTCTGGGTGTGTCCTTCTGGGTGTGTCCTTCTGGGTGTGGCCTTCTGTGGTGTGTCCTTCTGGGTGTGTGGCCTTCTGGGTGTGTCCTTCTGGGTGTGGCCTCTGGTGTGTGGCCTTCTCGTGGTGGCCTCTGGGTGTGTCCTTCTGGGTGTGGCCTCTGGGTGTGGCCTTCTGGGTGTGGCCTTCTGGGTGTGTCCTTCTGGGTGTGGCCTTCTGTGTGTGTCCTTCTGTGTGTGTCCTTCTGGGTGTGGCCTTCTGGGTGTGTCCTTCTGGGTGTGTCCTTCTGGGTGTGTCCTTCTGGGTGTGGCCTTCTGGGTGTGTCCTTCTGGGTGTGGCCTTCTGGGTGTGTCCTTCTGGGTGTGGCCTTCTGGGTGTTGCCTTCTGCGTGTGGCCTTCTGGGTGTGTCCTTCTGGGTGTGGCCTTCTGGGTGTGGCCTTCTGGGTGTGGCCTTCTGGGTGTGTCCTTCTGGGTGTGGCCTTCTGTGTGTGTCCTTCTGTGTGTGTCCTTCTGGGTGTGGCCTTCTGGGTGTGGCCTTCTGGGTGTGGCAGCATACACACCTGCATCCCCTTCCATTGTTACCTGCAGCATAAGAAGTCTGGTCTGTCCTCCACTCATATCCAGTTCATCATATAACTACACCAGTTAGTACAGCGTTTTGGGCCCTGAAAACTAAGTTTACTTTTGTGCATTTTTTCCTTACCTTGTCCTGTGTCCAGGTGTCCCTGCTGCCTCACTCTGGAAACTACCTGCCTGCACCCGTGTGCCTGCCTGCCTGCCTGCCTGCCCGTTCCTGCCTGCCTCTGCCTACCCTGGACACCCCCCAGCCCTGTAACCACTTACCTGTTGTTGCTAATAAACCGTGTTTTTACCTGCCTCCGTTGTACTGCTCTTGGGTCTGAAGTCTAACCCTTGACAGTACGAACTGACCACGATGGACCCAGCAGATCCAGACCCCGTGGTTCGTGCCCTGCAGATCCAGGGAGCGCAGATTGGACATCATGACCAGACTCTTCACACACTTTTGAAGGGTCAGAAAACCATCAACGACCAGATTTCCCAGCTCGGCGCCATGCTCCAGGCCCTAACCGCTAACCTCTCTCTTCAAGCTGCTCCAGCCTATTCTGCACTCTCTCAGCACCAAGCCTCGTCTACACCGGCTCCTGTTGACCTTAGCCGTCCCCCCTGGGAGCCACACGTACCTGATCCCGACCGTTACTCAGGTGATATGGGGAAGTGCGGGGGTTTTCTTCTTCAGTGTTCCTTGGTGTTTAGCCAGAAACCCCATACCTATGCTTCTGACTCTGCTAAAATTGCTTTTGTTATGGGACTGGGCCTCGGCTATGTGGCAGAGCAAACCAGTAATACGCAATAATTTTGTCGTGTTTGAAGAGGAGTTGAGAAGAGTTTTTGATCACCCTGTCAAGGGTAGAGAGGCTTCCAAGCCGCCTCCAGCCATTCATCAGGGACATGTAGCGTGGCTGATTTTCTTCAGATTCAGAAAGACCTGGCTGAGGCAGGATGGGATGATCCTGCCTCAGCCGCTAAAGTTCTGAAGTTCAGACATTTTGTCCATTTCAGTTTGAATACACTGTTCATCATCTATTGCCTTCACCTCCATCACCTTAAGGTTTGACTAATCATCTTTTCTGATGCTATTCATTGTTTTAATCATTCTGTTTGATCTGGGGAGGGAATGTGCTGATAGAGTCATCTAGAGACAGTCAGTGACATCCCAAAGACAGTGAGATCTCATAACCATCTGTTTAAATGAGTTTACATTTGTCAGTGTTATCACTTACATCTGCTTTGACCGAAATATCACTGTCTTTTGTAATAATTATTCTTAAATATTTCACCTCTTTCTTCACCTTAATATTGTATAATCAATGGTCTTTTAGAGCAAATAATTTGCATTTATTCAAATTTAGTTGCAGACCTGAGGCTTTAGAAAATTTAGCAATAATTTGTTGTGTCAAAGGAATTTGAGCTTTGTTTTTTAGAAAGAGGGTTGTCATCAGCTAATTATTATTATTAATGTTTGCCCATGACATCAACACCAATATCACTATTTTCTAATTAAAATAGCGAGCACTTCTGCACCCAGTACAAACAAGAAGCCTTGACGAATCCTCTGTTTAGTGTTGAATCTTTTGCCTCAGGACACAGAGCTATTTATATCATTACACACAATATTCATCTAAATCTTACACCAAATCCACATCGAGTTAGAGTTTCTAAAATAAAGGGATGTTCTACAGAGTCAAATGCCTTAAAAATCCAGAAAAAGAATAAAACTTTCATCATCAATTAAATCACTAGAACCAATTCAATCTAAGACAAGTCTGATATTATGGATGTTTCTCTGACTGTTTCACTGATTGTATCTGAACCCTCTGTTTGATTCTTGCTGCAGTTGAACCAGAGAAGAGTTTATAATCTGTGTTTAAGAGTGTTGTGTCTTACATTTTCCAACAGCCGTTTATCTTTGCCTGTTTTAGGGATTAGAGTAACGATCCCTTGTTTCATACGGTTCATCTCTCTCTGTTCAATACAATCTAAAAATGCTTTAAACAAAATGTCCCTCAGTTTCACAGAACAATTTGTAAAAGTTAACTGTGAGCCCCTCACAACCTGGGACTTATGTGATGTCTTTTTTTAATAAACTCATCCAATTCCTCAATATTTAGGTCTGAATCACAAAATTCTTTTAATGATTTATCAATCTGAGGAATCAAACGGCCAATCCCACTCATTTTGGGAATAGTGAGAGGAATATGATTTAGAATAGAATGTATAAACCTCCCTGCGACGAGTTGGCCACTGTCCCCGCCTAAGGCCCAAAGTCACTGGGACAGGCTCCAGTCACCCGCGACCCCTAACGGGAATAAGCGGTAGAAAATGGAGGAATGAATGAATGAATGTATAAACCTCATTTTCTATCATTGTAGAATCTTTGCATTCATTTTCATTCATTAATAGGCTACTTGTATTTTTGACTTTTTTCCAAGTTGAAAAAGTAAGTTTTTCTCTTCTGCCTCAGTCCATTTGGCATGAGACCTGACAGAAGCCCCTCGTGCTTTATTCAGATAATGATGATCTAATAGAGTTTGCACTTCCATAAGTCTACTTTTATCTTGACTTGTTAATTCGTTTTGATGGCAACATTGACTCATTTCTTGAAGTAACTTACTCTCATATTGTCTTTGTTTTCAGATTTGGTCTTTACCAAAGTGAATACTAAATTCCCTCATTTTAAATTCTATAAATTCCCGTTTATTGATGTGTCCTATAATCGAAACACTGGTCTTAATATCATGAATTATCCTTTTAACTATAAGGCAGTAATCTTCATTTAGTCAAAATTTGGCATTAAAGTTCCAAAAACTTTTCTTCTTTGATTTACTGGTTTCAGGTTCTACATTCAGCCCAATCAAACGATGATCTGAAAGAGGTGCATTTGAAATACGACTTTTGAAGTTTGTCTGCAAATATCACAAACCAACAGTCCATTCTAGACTTGAACGTCCCATTTGGTTTGAACCAAGAAAAACACTGAAGCCCTGGATTCATTCTCTCCAAATATCCGGTTATTATTTGTTGTATTGAGCTCTCAGCTCTGGATGTTCTGCTTCACTTCACTGTGAATGAGCCACAGACAGCTCTGTTATGTTAAAACTAAAGTAATGCCCCAGGTTTATATTGAATAGAATGAAGTGTATTCATCACAAGCCTCCAGGAAGAAGGTTTAAAGAACATTATTTTGTCAATGGAGTCCTCTGTGTTACACTTGTGTTCTGTAACTAAAGAGTGGGATATTGTCTGTTCTTTTCATGAGGAGCAAAACATGAGGGTTCTACAAAAACAAAACACAACGTTTAAACCTGAAACTATCTTATCAATATGACATCATGAATTTATTTTAAAATAGTTAACTACTCAAACAATTATTTCTATTGTACATTGAGACTTTTTAAATACAATATCAACCAAATAAGGCTTGAACTATGGGACTGGAGGCTCCAGAGAATAGTTATGATAAAGTGCATTATTGTGCTCATTTTAATTTTATTTTATTTGTTTCACAATTTGATATAACAATACCGCCATCTTTGTTGTAAAAGTAGTTCTGTATGTTTTTAAAGCAATGATTTGGCTATTATGATTTTTTTTTAAATACAGGGGACTTTTGAATGTGTACGTCACAAAGACCTTCACCAGAGCCCAACAAGAACACACAAGGACTGAGACTGGGGCTTGTTTACCCAAAGTCCAGCGCTTCACACTCGGGCGCTGTCCCAGGCTTGGTCCAGTTTTCCTCGGATTCTGTTTGATCTGACTCTGTGTGCAGAGGCTCCTCAGGACCCCGCAGACTCTGTGTGCAGAGGCTCCTCAGGACCCCGCAGAGTGTGCAGAGGCTCCTCAGGACCCCGCAGAGTGTGCAGAGGCTCCTCAGGACCCCGCAGAGTGTGCAGAGGCTCCTCAGGACCCCGCAGAGTGTGCAGAGGCTCCTCAGGACCCCGCAGAGTGTGCAGAGGCTCCTCAGGACCCCGCAGACTCTGTGTGCAGAGGCTCCTCAGGACCCCGCAGACTCTGTGTGCAGAGGCTCCTCAGGACCCCGCAGACTCTGTGTGCAGAGGCTCCTCAGGACCCCGCAGACTCTGTGTGCAGAGGCTCCTCAGGACCCCGCAGACTCTGAGTGCAGAGGCTCCTCAGGACCCCGCAGACTCTGTGTGCAGAGGCTCCTCAGGACGAGACTCTGTGTGCAGAGGCTCCTCAGGACCCAGACTCTGCGTGCAGAGGCTCCTCAGGACCCGCAGACTCTGTGTGCAGAGGCTCCTCAGGACCCGCAGACTCTGTGTGCAGAGGCTCCTCAGGACCCGCAGACTCTGTGCAGAGGCTCCTCAGGACCCACCCAGACTCTGTGTGCAGAGGCTCCTCAGGACCCGCAGACTCTGTGTGCAGAGGCTCCTCAGGACCCGCAGACTCTGTGTGCAGAGGCTCCTCAGGACCCGCAGACTCTGCGTGCAGAGGCTCCACAGGACCCCGCAGACTCTGTGTGCAGAGGCTCCTCAGGACCCCGCAGACTCTGTGTGCAGAGGCTCCTCAGGACCCCGCAGACTCTGCGTGCAGAGGCTCCTCAGGACCCCGCAGACTCTGTGTGCAGAGGCTCCACAGGACCCCGCAGACTCTGCGTGCAGAGGCTCCTCAGGACCCCGCAGACTCTGTGTGCAGAGGCTCCACAGGACCCCGCAGAGTGTGCAGAGGCTCCACAGGACCCCGCAGACTCTGTGTGCAGAGGCTCCACAGGACCCCGCAGACTCTGCGTGCAGAGGCTCCACAGGACCCGCAGAGTGTGCAGAGGCTCCACAGGACCCCGCAGAGTGTGCAGAGGCTCCACAGGACCCCGCAGAGTGTGCAGAGGCTCCACAGGACCCCGCAGAGTGTGCAGAGGCTCCACAGGACCCCGCAGAGTGTGCAGAGGCTCCACAGGACCCCGCAGAGTGTGCAGAGGCTCCTCAGGACCCCGCAGACTCTGCGTGCAGAGGCTCCTCAGGACCCCGCAGACTCTGCGTGCAGAGGCTCCACAGGACCCGCAGACTCTGCGTGCAGAGGCTCCTCAGGACCCCGCAGACTCTGCGTGCAGAGGCTCCACAGGACCCGCAGAGTGTGCAGAGGCTCCACAGGACCCCGCAGAGTGTGCAGAGGCTCCACAGGACCCCGCAGAGTGTGCAGAGGCTCCTCAGGACCCCGCAGAGTGTGCAGAGGCTCCACAGGACCCCGCAGAGTGTGCAGAGGCTCAGGCTTTTCTCTCCGTGCACCATGTTTCCAGTTTCCTGTCGCTCTTGTGTGTAACGCTGCCCCTCACTGACTCCTCTGACCTCTGCGTTCATGGCGGGTGGCAAACATGTCAAATGTGCATTACCTCCACCATCTGGAACGTGTGTCCCATCTTTGTGCTTCGTGTGGTCTCACCCGGTAACAAACAAAATCTACAAACCCTTTATCTGGTACATGCCCCTCACAATGACATACTCTGCTCCAACAAACCGAGTCAGCCTCTGCAGCACACGCAGGGACATCTAAAACATCCTCCACATCAATATCAACAGAACGCCAGCGCCAGCCCACCAGGCTCTAAGTGGAGGTCAGGATCACGTCTGAATGTGTGTGTGTGTGTGATCACCTGGTTGTGATATGGTTTATATGGACAGGGTTTTGTAAGGACTGTCATGAAACGCTTTTGAAAGTGAAGGTTTGTATAAGGGGTACATGTGTGCAGAATTAAGCAGTGACCCATCCACATGTGTTCCCAAACTTATCTGGCCGGAACCCCCAAAGGGAAATGAAAAATCATTTTAAGCTTCAGGTTTAATATTGGTTATTTGAATAGTTTATATTCTTAGACCCTATTTCACTAAAATATAGAGTTTTTAATTTGAAAAATAGGGCAAATACAGGGTCATATTTATTTAAATTAGATCTTGGAATCATGACCCCCACTTTTGAACCAGTGTCTTATGGGACCAAAGGTAAGAGGGTCCACCCTCAGGGGGGGCTGGTGGTGGGATCACTTTGATTCTTGGAAAACCTGAATCTGGTCCTGTATGAACAGTATCTAACAAATAGAAGAAATAGAAGATAAATGAAGATGTTTTTTTTTTTATGAGATTCAGTTCATCAGCTCAAGGCACAGTATATTGTATGCCATGTTAATATCGGTTTACTCTTTTAAATGTGAATTTCAAATATCTATTTTTCTATTCACCAACTGTGACTTTTCTGTACATAGTCTTATGTAAAATAAAAAGTCTATTTCATTTTATTATTATTCTTTTACATTGCTATCTGTTGCACCTCACGCCAAAGCAAGTTCCTATGTTTGTGACTTTTTGATCACTGACAATGGCAATAAACCTTTTTCTGATTCTGATAAACGTATCAAAAACAGGTTTGTACCCAATGTGATCATTTATGGTGCTAGTAAATATATCCATGCAAAATAATACAGTTGGATTCTGCCTGTTCTAGATGAAATAGTGTTAAGTGATGCTGAAGCCAAGGACAGGGAGCATGAGTGTGAGTGTGGTACAAGAGGACCTGTCATTCTGCTTCGACTGTCAACAGGGCCATGGTCCTGGAGACTGTGGTAAGTTGCCTTACTTTATACTCTTGGTTCTGTTGATAAAATATATTTTACAATGAAAGATTTTTTTTCATAGTCAACAGTGGCATCAACAGTGAATGAGACTCTGAAGTATGACAAGTGAAATTATAGACCTGCTTTAGACCTGATCCACTCCTCCAGTCCTCCTTTAATCATGTGTGTGTATAGGTGTGTGTGTGTGTGTGTGTGTGTACGTGTGTGTGTGTGTACGTGTGTGTGTGTGTGACACGGTGCCCCGGAGGCTCCTGGTCCTTCTATGGAGTGCAGTCTTGTGCACAGAGACCCTGAGAGCCTTGGGTTTGATTACACATCACTCTTTAATTGGAAAATGCATTACACGTGAACATGGTTTTTACAGGCCATTCTTAATATAACGAGTACAATCTTTACAGTAGAAAGAGGTTTGAAGCTGCCTTTGTTGTATGTTTTATAGTTTATGTTCTCAGTAGGATTTTCTTTAACAAACCCTTGGCAGATTACAAAGTATTTACAGTTTGTGCTTTTTGAACTGGCAAGACGTCCCACGCATTCGACCATCCGTGCAACACTCGCTATTTACATCAAGTTTAGAACTTGCTACAAAGAAAACGTCACAACAGTCTTTCTTCTTCTCCTGCTTCTGAGGAAATGTCAGGAGCAGGACCACTTTAGTCTCAAACAAAGAAAAAAATGGGTTTGAGTTTGACAGAGACGGGGTCAGGTCACCTTCAAACGGAAATGTCGTCCCGTTTCAGACCTGGTTTGGACCTGGACTAGACTCTAATGTTGCATTCACAGTCTGGTTTAGTCCTGGTCTTGGTTTAGAATTTGTTAAATCCTGTTTTAGACCTAGTTTAGTCCTGGATTAGACCTTGACTTGTTTTAGGCCTAATTTAATCCTGGTTTAGTCTTTGTTTAGACCTGGCTTAGTTCCATATTTGACTCTTCTGTTGTACTCCTGTTTGGTTTAGTTCTGGTTTAGTCTTGGTTTAATTTAGTCCTGGTTTAGGCTTGGACCAGGACTAAACCCAAAACTAAACCTGGACACAGATCTGGCCTAAACAAGGACTAGAACAGGACCAAACCAAGTCCATATCAGGACTAAACTGACAAGAGTGAACGCACCCTTAGTCCTGGATTAATCCTGGTTTGGACCTGGTTTGTTTCTGGTTCAGTCCTGGTTTAGTACTTGTTTAGTCTGGACTTGGATCTAGTTTAGTGCTAGTTTAGTCTTGGTTTAGACTTGGGATAGACCTGGTTTGATCAAAAACAGACTAAAGTTATAAAAGGTACAAAACATGTAATTAATAAAACCTGTTAATTGTCCCTAAAACAGATCATAAATCTGGACTAAACCAGGACTAAACCAGGTCTTAAAATGGTTCAAACCAGATATAAACATTTCCAAAGCTTCGTTAATAAAAGGAGATTACAAACAGTTTCCAACAAAATCGCTAATTCAAATCTCAAATACATGATATTCTTGGATCAGTTCGTGTTTCAGTTTTCTGTAAAACCTGAAGAAAATGTGGAAAATTTGTCAGAAAAAAAGCAATTCAACCTTTTATTTTTCAAAACAATCCGGCCAATGATCCGGTTTAATCTCTTTTATTCAACACAACAAGAATCATCAGAAAAAAACAATAATTAAATGTCATTTTTGATGTGAATGAAGTGACTTTTCGAGGACAAAACACAATGATTTTCAAATAACTCCTTCAATTGTTACATTTTCTCTTTAATTTATGTCTTTGCCACATTAATTGGCCTTTTTTTGCATAATTTTCTTTGACAAAACATGAACACAAAAAAAAATCGAATGGAATTGAGCCATTGTTTTTGAGTTTGCAATCTCCTTTTCACTTAATATTTTACCGCTTTCACCTGTTGTTTTAAGTAAAGGACAACTTCTTTCTCTCGTAAAGTGCTTGTAATGAACAGAACAGTAATATCTTGGTTCCTTTTGGCTGAATTGTTGTGTAACAGGCCATTTCCAGCCGTTTTCTTAAACCGTGAACACTTAAAACATTTCAAGACAGACAGGAGCCCAAGTATTCTCACAGACAAATAAATAAGACGTACAGTAATAACATCGCTTTAAAATCTCAAAGTCTTTTTGTTTCTTTCTTGTGGTAAAAAAAACAGTCTTTCTACATTTGTTCTCACTGTTCGCAGAGTGTTTTCGGACAGTTTTGAGTCATCTTTGGTCGGAGAAGTGGATGGTAGTTACAGATGAGCGAGGGAGCAGAAAGTGCAGGTTTGCTACGGGGAAAAGGGCGTCGCTCCGAGGGCAGGAAAAGGATCCGACGAGGAAGAGGAGAGCTCAGACGTGGTCCCTCTGGTTTGGTGAAGGAGAGGAGGAGGTTTGGTGAAGGAGGAGAGGGAAAGAGGGAGGAAAGGAGGCGTCGGCTACTCGTAAAGTGTGACGGTGCAGTAGCACAGAGCAGAAATCCTCCGGTCCACACTGGCTTTGTCTGAAAACACAGGAGAAAAGAGTATTCATAATGATGAAAGTCCCATACGATTGAGCACATGTGGAAAATCATATCAGAGTTTCTTTCTGTGTTTATGTCTAAGAAGCAGTAGTTTATTTAGTTTTTTTAGTTTATTTAGTTTCATTTATTATACAGTGATCCCTTGCTATATCGCGTTTCATCTTTCACGGCTTCGCTGCTTCACGGATTTTTTTTACAGTGCGGATATTTTTACAGTGCATTGTGCTCTGAATCCTGATTGGCTCAGGATTAAAATATTGAAATTAAAATATTGACGCTGTACTGTATTGGTTTTTCACTTGTCAACAGTTTTCGTTTCTGTACATTCTGCCAACTTTACGTTTGCATTTTTTCTCTGTGACAAAACCCACAAAGTCGAAGAAACGCTCAGCGCAGACTCGTGCGCCTTCAGTAGAAACAGACGCTACAGCGGAGCGGAGTCAGGACGAAGAGGCACAGACTGTGAAATACACCAATGACAATGTTTACAACCTTGTATTACTATATTAAAGTTATTGTTTTAAACAAATTTTGGGCTTTAAAACAGGTTTTGATTTTTGGTTTCATTCCATAGTTCAGTATTGCATTGTAAAATAATACAAAATAAAGCTGTGACTACTTCACGGATTTCACTTTTCGCGTGTTATTTTTGGAACGCAACTCCCGCGATAAACGAGGGATCACTGTACATGATGTTCTCGTCTTGTCAGGATTGTGTCTGGTTCTATCTCTAACATAAGCAGACATGTGCATTTGGGAAAGATGTCTGCACTTTTGTTTCAACTGGATTTAAAGGAAAAAGATCATGCATTTGTCATATTGTTCTTAGCCTTTAAACATGCTAATGAAACAAAATGAACATCTGTGTCTGGTTCTGTTTTCCCAGGCACTTACTGAGTTTAGGCGCCACCTACTGGCTGCACCCAAGTTAAACATGCATTTGTCGAATGCGAGTTAGCCTAGCCGTAGCAGTGATCATGTTTAGAGGCAGATTCTTGGACGGAAAAAACATCAGTGATCCAGGAGTTCAGCAGAAGAGTTTGTGATGCTCGGAGGGAGAGGATTTTCTAACCAGGATTCATCAAACTAGTGTGAATGCAACTCCAGGTGTGTGTTTGATGATGGAACAATGTTAGAACAGGGTTAAAAGCTAAAAAAAAACACCCACTATAGCGGCGGTTGGGCCACAATGGAAAATGTGTTCAGCTTAATTGAAGTAAACACAAGGCTTGATCATTTCAAAGTGTGTGAGTGTGTGCCTTCAGTCCATTTGTGACCTCACTGGAGTGCATCAGGTCAGTTTAATGTGTCAGACTCACATTTGACCACGTTGTCGATGTCCGTCGGATCCTGCAGGATTTTGGAAAGTCCGTCCAGTAACATAGAGGCTTTACTGTAACGATACGCAATGTCCTCCGACTGTTTGAACATCTCGTCCAGAGCGGCCGACTGAACCTGAAAGAGAAACAAGAGAAAGAAAGAGAGAAAGAGTGAGTGCAAACAACATTTCCTGTCTCCAGTGTGAAAACCTACTACTAGAGCTGCATGATCTGAGAAAAAAGATCTAATTGAAACTAAAAGGATCACTTGTGTTTCAGAGTGAATTTGTTTTTTGTGACTTTATTGTCGCTTTTAGACAGTTGTGTTTTTGTTGCTCTTAGTGTTGTTTTTGACACTTAGTTGCGTTTGAACCGTCTTTTTGCTGCGTTTGTGTTACTTTTAGTCCCGTTTGTGTCATCTTTAGTCTCCATAGCGTGATTATAGATGAGTTTTTGTCGGTTTTAGTCATGTTTATGTCACTTGGTTACATTTTTTGACCATCTTAGTTGTGTTTTTGTTGCTTTTAGATGAGATCTAGTCAGTTTTAGTCACGTTTGCGTCACTATAAGACAAGTTTCAGTTACATTGTTGCTTTAAGTGTTGTTTTTGTGACTTGGTGCCATTTTTTGTTGCTTAGTCATGTTTATGTCACTTAGTCACATTTTTGACCATCTCAGTCAACTCAGATGAGTTTTTGTCACTTTAAGATGGGTTTTTGTCGCTTTTAGTGGCATTTGTGTCACTTTCAGTCGCTGAGTTGGTCAAATCCAAAAGACAGTTGGCAGTTTTTATGCAAAATAAAATATTTTTAGAAATATTAATAATATAAATAAATAACAATAACAGTAATAAATAATAATATATATTTTAGGCAATTATAACAATATGTCTCTTGTATTAGTTTTGCTGCTCATTTCTCAGTTTTCTCTCAGATCCTGGACGTGTTCAAAAGGTCAGCTCTGCACTTAAACCCCCGCTCCGTCTCGTTTAAGTCCACGTCTCGTCGCGACTCACCATCTCCACGGCGTGATTGTAGATGAGTTTTTCGGCCGTGACGCTGTTGATCTCGTCCACGAATCTCTGTTTGTCCGAGAAGAAGTGGTTGAGTTTGTCCGTGAGGCGCCGGCACAGAGAGATGCAGCTTTTGTAACGCTCGTTCAGACTCTTGACCACTGCAAACACCACACATGCATCAACAGTCAGATCAAGTCTGAACCGACAAACACTGACTAACCCTGGACCAAACCAGGACTGAACAAGATCTGGACCAGAACTGAACTAGAATAAAAAAGTTCTGAACCAGGACTAAACCAGGACTACAGAAGCAAGTAGGCCAAAAATTGGATCTAAAACCAGATCCAAACCTAGACATAACCCGGACAAAATCAGGATGAAAAAAAAGTCTGAACCAGGATTAAAAAAGGTCTGAACTAGGACTAAAAGAGGTCTAAACCAGGACTAAAAAAGGACTTGAACCAGGGCTAACAAAGGTCTGAACCAGGACTAAAAATGAAACAAAATGAACAAACACTGAGCTAAAGCTAACATTCATAACCCTAATAATAGTGAACTTGTAAAATCTCCCGGATAAATCTGTCTTAAACGTCTCTTTTCACTCGTATCGTGCACGTTTCCGCCCGAGCCGCTCCTGCGTGGACTCCACACTCCAGAATCCCATCGTTCTCACCTTGTTTGACGGCGCTGGACGGGTTGAGTTTGGCCGATTTGATCTGAGCTTTGGCGAGATGCAGCGACGAGGCCGAGAGCTGTGCAGCCTTCATGTACAGGACCAGCTGCTCCACCTGCCTGTAGGGGGCAGCACAAGCACACGTTTACTACAGAGACGCCACAAACATGAGCACAAAGGAAAAATATAAGAGTTATTATCATATTACTCCACATGTACAGCTTGGTTAGTACACATTCATAAGCTGTGAGCCAACAAACTACTGAAAGACCAAATCACGGACAAAATAAAGCAGATAGAAGTCTACGCCGTGAGCTGTTAACGCACACAACTGGAGCAGAAATGAGCCTTAACGGACTCCTTTTATTGTTGTTTTTTCCTACATTTTTTTCATCTAACCCAATAAAAAGACATTTATTTTGTTTTACATCAAGTTTAAACAGCAATGGGACGTTTGTTTAGAGTTTATACTTTTGTTTAATCTTGTGCACAGCCTGATTGAGTTTATTAATCGAGTATTTACTGGGTCATTCTTTTTACCTCTGCTGACTTTTTGTGTCTTTTTTTTTTTTTAACACACCAGTGAGTTAAAATGTAAACAGAAGAGTCATGAAGCTAAAATGTGGCTGTTTGTGGACTAAAAGCGGGTGATTGGAGCCTATCCCAGTGACTTTAGGCCTTAGGCGGGGTACACCCTGGACAGGGGCCGACTTGTCGCAGGACTTTAAAAGTCATAATTATTTAAATAGTTTGAATAGTTTTATGTAAATTTTGGGTTAATAATTATGACTTTAAAATTAAAACTTCATTGAGGCATTTATTTTCATTTATTGGTAGAAATGGGCTAATACTTTTCTTATAATACTAAGAGATATTATTTTTCCTTTCACCCGGTCAACCAATAGCAGTGTATTTAGAGCGGGATGGGTGTGACGTTAAAGGGCCTCTTACCCCCACTCTTTGCTGAGCGGGATGGGTGTGACGTTAAAGGGCCCCTTACCCCCACTCTTTGCTGAGCGGGATGGGTGTGACGTTAAAGGGCCTCTTACCCCCACTCTTTGCTGAGCGGGATGGGTGTGACGTTAAATGGCCTCTAACCACCACTCTTAGCTGAGCGGGATGGGTGTGACGTTAAAGGGCCTCTTACCTCCACTCTTTTTTGAGCGGGATGGGTGTGACGTTAAAGGGCCTCTTACCCCCACTCTTTGCTGAGCGGGATGGGTGTGACGTTAAAGGGCCTCTTACCCCCACTCTTTGCTGAGCGGGATGGGTGTGACGTTAAAGGGCCTCTTACCCCCACTCTTTGCTGAGCGGGATGGGTGTGACGTTAAAGGGCCTCTTACCCCCACTCTTTGCTGAGCGGGATGGGTGTGACGTTAAAGGGCCTCTTAACCCCACTCTTTGCTGAGCGGGATGGGTGTGACGTTAAAGGGCCTCTTACCCCCACTCTTTGCTGAGCGGGATGGGTGTGACGTTAAAGGGCCTCTTACCCCCACTCTTTGCTGAGCGGGATGGGTGTGACGTTAAAGGGCCTCTTACCCCACTCTTTGCTGAGCTGGATGGGTGTGACGCGTTAAAGGGCCTCTTACCCCACTCTTTGCTGAGCGGGATGGGTGTGACGTTAAAGGGCCTCTTACCCCCACTCTTTGCTGAGCGGGATGGGTGTGACGTTAAAGGGCCTCTTACCCCCACTCTTTGCTGAGCGGGATGGGTGTGACGTTAAAGGGCCTCTTACCCCCACTCTTTGCTGAGCTGGATGGGTGTGACGTTAAAAAGGGCCTCTTACCCCCACTCTTTGCTGAGCTGGATGGGTGTGACGTTAAAGGGCCTCTTACCCCCACTCTTTGCTGAGCGGGATGGGTGTGACGTTAAAGGGCCTCTTACCCCCACTCTTTGCTGAGCTGGATGGGTGTGACGTTAAAGGGCCTCTTACCCCCACTCTTTGCTGAGCTGGATGGGTGTGACGTTAAAAAGGGCCTCTTACCCCCACTCTTTGCTGAGCTGGCTGATCTGGTCCACCACGACGCTCTCCTGCGGCGGGTAAATCGAGGCCGCTGAGGCTCCCAGCTCCGCTCCTCCGGCTCGGACCGCCGCCATCTCCAGAACGCAGTCCGTGAAGGACAGCATCATGCGCAGGTGCAGCAGCGTGTCCGTGTGCTCGCGCTGAAAAAGAGCCAGGATTTAAGATCTACGGATGGTCCACTTTTGATCTGGTTTAGTCCACGGCGAGTCCTGGTTCAGGTCCAACTCTACACCTGGTTTTGTTACAGTTTAGTCTCGTTTAAGTCCTGGTTTAGTCTAAAAAGTACACCTAGTTTAATCCCAGATGGTTTATTTTTGGTCCAGTCTTGGTCTGGTTCACTTCATTTCTGGATTAAAAACCCTGGTTTAATCCCAGATGTACACCTGGTTTAGTGCCAGTTTAGACCAGTTTTAGTTTTGACTTAATCCCAAATGTACACCTGGTTTAGTCCCAGTTTAGTCACAAATGTACATTTGGTTTAGTCCTTGGTTAGCCAGTTTAGTCCTAATGTAGTCCCGAATAAATCTTTGTTTTATTCCAGTTTAACCAGTCCCTGTGAAACCTTGCTCTTGTCCCAGTTAAGCCTATTTTAAACCTGGTTAAATTCTCGTTTAGTCCTGGTTGAGTCCTAGTGAAATCTTGTTCTAGTCCCAGTTAAGAATCGTTTTAGTTTTAGAGCTGCTTTAGAGCAGGTTTAGCTCTGGTTTAGATCTGTTTTAGTCCTGGTTTAGAGCAGGCTCAGACCTGATTTAGATCTGTTTTAGTCCTGGTTTAGTCCTGGTTTAGTCCTGGTTTAGTCCTGGTTTAGTCCTGGTTTAGTCCTGGTTTAGCTCTCACCTCCATGAGTGTCTCCTCGGGCAGCTCCGGAGCCTCAAAAGTGATGAATCCCTCGAGACTTGGAGGCGAGGTCCCGTAGGCCACGTACCTCAGGCTGCTGGGGCCCCCGTCTATGGCCCCAAGGCCCGCAGCAGTGGCGCCTCCTGGAGGAGACGAGCCCAGCGCCATGGCACCCGGAGGAGAACCCACCCACACACGACCGCTGGTGGAGCAGAGAGACCCGCCAGAGCTGTTTGAACCCACTGAGGAGAGAGAAACGACAACTGAGGAGAGAGAAACGACAACTGAGGAGAGAGAAACATCTGAGGAGAGAAACGACAACTGAGGAGAGAGAAACGACAACTGAGGAGAGAAACGACAACTGAGGAGAGGGAAACAACAACTGAGGAGAGAGAAACAACATCTGAGGAGAGAAACGACAACTGAGGAGAGGGAAACAACAACTGAGGAGAGAGAAGCGACAAGTGCGGAGAGAGAAACGACAACTGAGGAGAGAGAAACAACATCTGAGGAGAGAAACGACAACTGAGGAGAGGGAAACAACAACTGAGGAGAGAGAAGCGACAAGTGCGGAGAGAGAAACAACAACTGAGGAGAGAGAAACAACAACTGAGGAGAGAGAAACAACAACTGAGGAGAGAGAGAAACAACAACTGAGGAGAGAGAAACAACAACTGAGGAGAGAGAAACAACAACTGAGGAGAGAGAGAAACAACAACTGAGGAGAGAGAAACAACAACTGAGGAGAGAGAAACAACAATTGAGGAGAGAGAAACGACAACTGAAGAGAGGGAAACAACAACTGAGGAGAGGGAAACACCTGAGGTGAGAAATAAAGAGAAACAACTGAGGAGAGAAACAACTGAGAGAGAAAAGTCAAGTCACTGAGGAAAGAGAAACAACAGCGATAGAAAATAGAAACAACAGAGGAGAAAGAAAAGAGAAACAACTATGGAGAGAGAAACAAATGAAGAGAGACGCATGACTGAGGAGAGACAAGAAAGTCAACAACTGAGGAGAAAGAACTGAGGAAAGTCCTGCGCTGATGGTAAATAAACTCCTAATAATGTACTAGTTTAAACACATTTAACCAGAACTGCTACTACAGTGATATTTAACTGTATAGAAAATAGACAGTAGTAGTAATAGATAGTAGTAGTAATAGTAGTAATAGACAGTAGTAGTAATAGATAGTAGTAGTAATAGACAGTAGCAGTAATAGTAGTAATAGACAGTAGTAGTAATAGACAGTAGTAGTAATAGATAGTAATAGTAATAGACAGTAGCAGTAATAGTAGTAATAGACAGTAGTAGTAATAGTAGTAATAGACAGTAGTAGTAATAGATAGTAGTAGTAATAGTAGTAATAGACAGTAGTAGTAATAGATAGTAGTAGTAATAGACAGTAGCAGTAATAGTAGTAATAGACAGTAGTAGTAATAGACAGTAGTAGTAATAGATAGTAATAGTAATAGACAGTAGCAGTAATAGTAGTAATAGACAGTAGTAGTAATAGTAGTAATAGACAGTAGTAGTAATAGATAGTAGTAGTAATAGTAGTAACAGACAGTAGTAGTAATAGACAGTAGTAGTAATAGTAGTAACAGACAGTAGTAGTAATAGATAGTAGTAGTAATAGTAGTAACAGTAGTATTTTACCTGAGGTGGTGCGGGGCCTTGTGCCCAGGTGGGAGCAGGTTGGGGGAGTGTTGCTCTTTGGGGGAGACCCCACAGTGAACAGAACCGTCCTGGGACTGGATCCAGGCTGAACCAGACCACAACCTGCAGGAGCTGAACCACAACAAGAACATCACAGACTGAAGGGTAAGGTCTGGAGTGTTGTGGCCTCTAATACTTTAACATTAAGGATAATTACAATGCAATTAGTCATATTCAAAATAAAAGACTTTGGGGGCAGAATAACGTCTGATAAATGCACGCAGCACTCTGGTTCTACACATTATCGATCTGGAATGACTCCTGTTGATATCGTTCAGGAAGAGGAGCAGTTTCAGTCAATCACAACACAAGCACATCAATGCTTCACGTTTGGCTAAAGGAATGTGCACAATCACGCCTACTGTTTATTTCTCCTCATACTTTGTTGGGAAGTATTAATACAATGTTTTGGCCAGAAAGTATTTCCTTTCTGCTCCCCATCTAAAGGTGTATGGACTCGACCTCCAGCAGGGAGCCGTGTGAAAAGTCCAACCATGAAACAGTCCAGCTTTCAGTGCAGGGTTATTAACTCATGGCTTATAACTCTTCCAAATGTATTCAAATCCAATCCAAATGTAATGTTCTGTTCAGAGTTTACAGCCTGGTCTCCAGCTCCTGTTCAGCATCTCAGAGCAAAATCAGTGGAGCTGCCACTAACCATTATTTTAGTCAAACTATTATTTCTATATTTAGACTTTTTAAATACATTCTTTTCCAAATAAAGGTTGAGTTATGAGGATTGAAGACTTCTAGATAGAGAATATTTATGAATAGAATGAAGTGATCAAAATCAGCAATCATTTCTTTTTTCACATTTTGATGTAGTAACGTTGCTGTCTTTGTTTAAAACAAAGTATTTTGACATGAGAGTTTGTAAAGTCCAGTTAACATTTACGATTATCAGTTGTTATAGTTCACTGTTTTTTATTAGTCACTTAATTGTTGCAACCCTAGCAATCAGGTTTCTTTATTAGGTCAAAACCTGGAATAAACTCAGTTTAACATCCACCTGTCAATCACGCCCCTGTGAACTCTGGGAGATAAGACCAGGCCTGGACCAGCACCAAAGTCCCTCAGACTCTGGTTAATCAGTACCTGTGTCCATGGGCCTCTCGGTGTTCAGACTGTCGGTGCTGCCCTGATAGGCCTGTCCTCCCAGGGTGATTCTGATTGGCTGATCCGACACTCGGCCCATGTTGATTGGCTGATCGGAGAGTCGGCCGGTGCTCACCGACCTGAGGAAACAAACACGCAGAGGTTAAAGAGTTCTCAAACATCACTGTCACTGTCCATGTGTCGTTACATCAACATGACGCAACAAAGTGAGAGATGGGCACTTTATGTTTGACTTTCAGACTTTGAATTTAAAGTAGAACTAAGTAACTTCAGCAACAGAGCTCCCCCTGCAGGTCTCTTATGAAATTACACTGCCAGTAAAAGACGCAAAAAGCTTTTTTTTTCTTCTTTTTTCACTTTCCTCCTTCCTTTTTATTGAAATAAGGAAGTACAATCACATACAAAACCTTTCATGTCGCCAAATATTAAAAAAAAAGTCTGTGTTTCTTAGGAGAGTTGTCTTCAGGGCGGTGTCAGGAAATGTTGGGGCTGGTTTTCTGTGCAGAGACAGCAGGGGGCGATGACGAGGGCTTCAAACACCCGAAAATACATTTACAACCACCACATGGACTTACAAAGACTTTAATAACAACTGTTACTTGGTTCTACTTTATATACTGGCAAATTTGTAAGAATCCAAATTTTCAAAGCCAGAAAAAACATGTTTGAATTGTTTTTACACACATGAAAAAAATCACTTCTAAATGTTGAATGTACAAATGTTCAAGAGGGCTTATTGATTATGGCAAAAATTATAATCACGATTATTTGGTGCATAATTGACATCACATTTCAAACAACCACTTCTATATTGTCTCACTGATTCTGTAGAGAAAGATTAGGCCGAATATATTTTATTAATAATGCTTTAGAAAAGTGCCTTTGCTCCAGGTTTTGAGGCAAAAGGAGTCACTCATAACTGACACTCATTGCATTTACAAATACAACATTTATGAACTCTACCTCACCTTTTCTTACTTTTGTTTTTTAGTATCTGTCTCTCTGACTTATCTCCTTATTGTTTTTTTTGTATCGTGTCCAAAAATAAACCGCATGTTGGATTAATTATCAGTAGAATTACAGATTAAATGTACTGACGTCACAGTTACTCAGCTACAGACATGGTCACTAGATGGCGCCAGAAACTAAATCTTTTTCAGACCGTGTGGAGTCCTTGATTCTGTTCCATTTTAGTCTACTTTGGCCCAGTTTTAACAAGACTTTAAACAACAAGACCAAGGTTTGTTTTACCCAAACATTCGTCCTGACTTAAGCCTCGTTTTGTCCCTGATTCCGTTCATCTTGAGCCCAGCTTTATCCTGCTTCAGTCCTAGTTCAGTTCTGCCTTAATCCTGGGTTGGATCTAATTCAGTTCTGATTCATAGTTTACAAGTCCTTTTTTAGTCCAGGACTTGTTTAGTGTCTTGGTTTTGCTCTTCAACAGTCCAGTCTGAGTCCAGTCTGAGTCCAGTCTGTGTCCAGTCTGAGTCCAGTCTGAGTCCAGTCTGAGTCCAGTCTGAGTCCAGTCTGAGTCCAGTCTGAGTCCAGTCTGAGTCCAGTCTGTGTCCAGTCTGTGTCCAGTCTGTGTCCAGTCTGAGTCCAGTCTGAGTCCAGTCTGAGTCCAGTCTGTGTCCAGTCTGAGTCCAGTCTGAGTCCAGTCTGAGTCCAGTCTGAGTCCAGTCTGAGTCCAGTCTGAGTCCAGTCTGTGTCCAGTCTGTGTCCAGTCTGAGTCCAGTCTGATTCCAGTCTGAGTCCAGTCTGAGTCCAGTCTGAGTCCAGTCTGTGTCCAGTCTGTGTCCAGTCTGAGTCCAGTCTGAGTCCAGTCTGAGTCCAGTCTGAGTCCAGTCTGAGTCCAGTCTGTGTCCAGTCTGTGTCCAGTCTGAGTCCAGTTTACATTCCTGGTCCAGCCCTGGTCCAGTCCTGTTTTGAGTCCTTGTTTTAGTTCTGGTCCAGCCCCGTTTTAAGTCCTGTTCTAGTCCCTGTTTCAGTCCTGTTTCAGTCCTGTTCTAGTCCCTGTTCTAGTCCCTGTTTCAGTCCTGTTTCAGTCCTGTTTCAGTCCTGTTTCAGTCCTGTTTCAGTCCTGTTTCAGTCCTGTTTCAGTCCTGTTTCAGTCCTGTTTCAGTCCTGTTTCAGTCCTGTTTCAGTCCTGTTTCAGTCCTGTTTTAGTCCTGTTTTAGTCCTGTTTCAGTCCTGTTTCAGTCCTGTTTCAGTCCTGTTTCAGTCCTGTTTCAGTCCTGTTCCAGTCCTGTTCCAGTCCTGTTCCAGTCCTGTTCCAGTCCTGTTCCAGTCCTGTTCCAGTCCTGTTCCAGTCCTGTTCCAGTCCCTGTTTCAGTCCTGTTCTAGTCCCTGTTTCAGTCCTGTTTCAGTCCTGTTCTAGTCCCTGTTTCAGTCCTGTTTCAGTCCTGTTCTAGTCCCTGTTTCAGTCCTGTTTCAGTCCTGTTTCAGTCCTGTTTCAGTCCTGTTTCAGTCCCTGTTTCAGTCCCTGTTTCAGTCCCTGTTTCAGTCCTGTTCTAGTCCCTGTTTCAGTCCTGTTCTAGTCCCTGTTCCAGTCCTGTTTCAGTCTCTGTTCTAGTCCCTGTTCCAGTCCTGTTTTAGTCCTGTTCCAGTCCCTGTTCTAGTCCCCGTTTCAGTCCCTGTTCCAGTCCTGTTCTAGTCCCTGTTCCAGTCCTGTTCTAGTCCCCGTTTCAGTCCCTGTTCCAGTCCTGTTCTAGTCCCTGTTCCAGTCCTGTTCTAGTCCCTGTTTCAGTCCTGTTTCAGTCCTGTTCCAGTCCTGTTCTAGTCCCTGTTTCCGTCCTGTTTCAGTCCCTGTTCCAGTCCTGTTCTAGTCCCTGTTTCAGTCCTGTTTCAGTCCTGTTCTAGTCCTGTTCTAGTCCCTGTTTCAGTCCTGTTTCAGTACCTGTTTTAGTCCTGTTCCAGTCCCTCTTCAGTCCTGTTCTAGTCCCTGTTTCAGTCCTGTTTTAGTCCAGTTCTAGTCCTGTTCCAGTCCCTCTTCAGTCCTAGTCCAGACCCACCTGCCGAAGGTCCTGGTCCCCTCTGGAGCACTGGGCCGGCCGGTGAACGGGGTGCAGTGGTGCACACAGACGTCTCTGGACTCGGCCACGGTCTTCGTGGGAGCCGGACCGTCGGCCAAAGCCATGAGGTTACACGACGCCTGGGTCTTTGGGATCTTAAAGGGAGCCGAGATCGTCTGAAAGACACACAGGAAAAGGATTTCACAACATTCATGAACATGAACACAACATTCAAAGCAATCGGGAGTCAAACCCACAGCCTGCTCACTCTGAAAGGACACATTCTGCATTATTTGTTCAGTTCTTGACCTTTAAACTTGCTCTTAATCCTTTACTTTGGCATCTCATGTTTTAGAACTTAAAATAATGTTTGTACTGATATTTCGACTTATATTTCGATAATGGGATTCTGTTTAAAGTTCACATTTTAAACACAACAAGGAGAACTGACGAAAGGCTGGAAAATGAACGCTTCTGTCACGTTTTTGCCACTTTTGGTGTCGTTTTTTGTCACTTATAGTCATGTTTTTGTCACTCCAACTATTGTTTTTGTCACCAACAGTCGTGTTTTGGTCACTTTGTTCTAATTGCGTGTGTTTTTATGGATTTAAGTTGCCTTTTTCGTTTCATAACACGTTTTAATCTAAACTACAGGGTTTGCATTTTTTCAGATTCAGAAAACTTTATTGATCCCAGAGGGCAATTCATTTGCAGCATTTCCCAGAGCAGTTCACACACATACACACAAAACACACACTGCGTGAGTATTAAATACAACAATATTAAATACAATAAAATTAGCAAATACTGCCATTCAAATTCAACAGTTTAATCGTGGAGGGCACGAAGGAGTGGGAAAAACTATTTGTTTTCCTCATTGGCGCATAGAAACGGCGCCCTGAAAGCATCATGACAAACTCAGGAGTCAGAGGGTGTTGAGGCTGTCCCAGGATGCTCTTTGCTTTATTCAGCACCTGCTCCTCCCACAGAGAGTGAAGGTCCCTCAATTTGATGCCTGTCATTTTTGAGCAGGTTTTAACAATTGCCTGCAATGTATTTTTGTCCTTCAAGGACAAGCCGTGGAACCAGCAGATAAAAGAAAAAGTGAGAAGGCTTTCAATAAAAGAACAATAAAAATTATTAAGAATAGTTCTGTTTCCAGAATAAAACTGGATATTTTGTTGTTTGTGGAGGAAATTATTGCATTTCAAAACTGCAGCCATTGCGATTTGCTAATTGCATCCATTCAAATTGTGATTTTGAATAATTGCGCAGCTTTATTTCTGACTCAAATCACCTTCATTACAACTGCATTAACAAGAGTCGGAGGAAAGTTTGCAGTGGTTTATCCAACTTGTGTAATTCCCCCTGCAGCCTTTAGACAGCGCCACAAGAGCTCCAAAAGTAACAAAAAGTAATTAATAAACAAAAGTTTGAGATACCACAGTGAAGGCACGCAAGAGCATGTTTAAAGGTTAATGAGAATCCAAATAATGCATAATGCGTGTCCTTTAAAGCCCCGTCTGGCCTGATCCGTGCGGTTTCTCGTACCTTGGTGGGAGAGCCGATGATGGTGGGCAGAGGCGTTTTCCAGTCGCAGGTTCGCGGTGACGAGCCGAGCAGTTTGGTGGGCGAGGAGCCGAGGTTCACGGGGCGTCCCATCTGCGGAGAGTGAGAGCACGAGGAGGACGACGGCTGCACGGGGTCCGACAGCTGCTTGTGGAGCTTCTGACGCGTCTGGTACATGTCTGACAGAGTGGGGGCGCTCTGGAGTCGAGCCCCAAGCAGCTGCGAAGAGGGAACCGGAGAACCTGCAGACGGAGGGCCAGAAGAGAGGGTTAATGCAGGTGTTGATGGAACTGTAGATGGCTGAAAATTTATATATGACAAAAATGTATATCTTGATATCTTTTTGAATCTCAGTAATATTCAGACAATATTATGTCAATCCAACAGAAATATGTTAAAACATGTATAAATGTATTGGTTGAGGTTTAATTATCAGACAAATGTGAAATGTCTGTAAAATGAATCACAAAAATGCAGAAATATCCCCTTTTAACCTTATTTTAAAGCCTACAACATAACATTTTTTGCATTTTTATTTTTAATCAGCTCTTTTTGGATTTTTTTAAAACTATAAACAATGAACTTGATATTCAAATGTTGCATATCTTCAAAACAATATTCCCTATATAATTTTTAAAAGCACATTTTTGATAATCAGTGGTGTCAACATCAGCCAAATTGTATTTGTAATTGTATTATAAAACTTAACATAGTATTTTGAAATTTGTATAACTCTTATGAAATATTCACTAAGGGTTAATAGTGACACCTTTTAATAAACTTTTTCCTCACCTGACCAGGGACGGCAGATGGAAAATAGCAGGAGCTAAACCTGGTGCAGATCATCTTTTCTTTTATAAGATTAATGAATCTGTACATGGTCCCTGACAAACTAAACTAAGCTAAACTATATTATGTACATTTTTGACATGTGCCAAAACATCAAAATATGGTGAAACTAAATTTGGTGACACCGCATTGATATTAGGGCTGGGAATCACAGGGAATCACAGGGTCCCTTATTTGATACAATACTCTGCTCATGATATTATAATATCACGATATTCCATCACTTGATAACAATCGATATATGGCTCAAAAACAAAAATGCAATAAAAAGATCTGATTTAAAATGTATTTCGTTATTATTCACGAATACTAATAACTTGACCAAACAACAGTAAAATCAATTCCCACTGTCTAACCCAGGTTTATGAAACTGAACTTTCTTTGAGGTAAAAATATCAAATGAATGTGTGTCAGTGTCAAATAATCAGTCAAATAATGCTTACATCCCTAATCACCAAAACAAATCATTTATCAGCGTTTTCTCCATAACTCGCTACAACAAAACCAAACTCGAGATTTAGAATGCAGCTGTAATTTCCTACAATGTTGTTCTTCAGATATTTGAGCAGTTTATGCAAACATTTTGGAGTTTACATTTGTTTACATTAGAACTAGAACCAAGATGGCTACCGGTTTAGGAAATCTTAAAGACCACAACCCATTTGCATAATTTTCCTTCACAAACAACAAAATATCCTGTTTTATTCCATATAAAAACCTGTAGCTACCACCTTTTTGCTCCTTAATGATGTAAAATTCTAGGAACAAAACATAAATCCTATCATTAAGGACGTATTGTGTGAATCCTAGACTATGGAAGTGTGTCCTTTGTAAATGCCGCACCAGTTTATTGCTGCTGTAAACTTTCACGGCGCTTTTTGTCCCACACTTCAGTAACTGTCAGTAACTTTCCAAAACAGGACAAAGTGCTCTGCTGTGATGCGTCATTTCTCCAAAGTAAAAATAACCCGTCGTTCTCTCTTCGCACAAACAGAACGGAGCCGCGTCAGGAAGTTTTAAACACGGACTTTTGACTCACGATGACTAACTCCACAACAACAGATCTGAGCGAGCAGAATAAAAGCACAGAACGGGCAGT
>CM033625.1:35397125-35624625 GCA_019453435.1 Rhinogobius similis
AATAATTGCACTGAACATGAGCGCGCCATGGCCTTTTAGTTTGCATTTTTGTTGCTTTTTAGTTAAAGTGTCACTTTTACTTGTGTGTTTTTTGTTGCTTTTAGTTGTGTGTTTGTCACTTTTAGTTGGGCGTGGTTTGTCACTTTTAGTTGAGTGTTTGTCGCTTTTAAGTGGTGTGTTTGTCGGCTTATTTATTTGCGTGTTTTATTGGCTTTTAGTCGTGTGTTTTGCTTTTATTTGCATGTTGTTTTTTTAACGTTTGTTGCATGTTTGACATCACTTTTAGTTTGCCTGTTTGTCGCTGATTTATTTCAACGTGTTTGTTTTTAGTTGTGTTTTTGTCCACTTTTAGTTGCCATGTGTTTTTGTACGCTTTTTAGTTGTGTGTTTTTGTTGTTTTTAGAGTGCTGTTTGTTGTGTTTAGATTTGTGTGTTTGTCACTTTAGTTGCACGTTAGTCGCTTTTAGTAGTGTGTTATTGTCGCTTTTAGTTGTGTGTTATTGTCGCTTTTAGTTGCCTGTTTTTGCCACTTTTAATCATCGATGTAAACCCTCATTCGTCCAGGTGTGGTCCATCGTAGAAAGGGGTTCAGAGGTTGTCATCCGGACGCCGTTTCATGACTTTTAATCATGTGTTTGTTGCTTTTGAAGTTGCTGATGTTTTGTACCTTTTAGTCAGTGATCGTTTTTATTTCTTTTTAGTTGCGTATTCACCCTTTTTAGTTGTGTGTTTATCACTTTTAGTTGCTTTGATGTGTTTGTCTCTCTCTTTTTACTTGGATTGTTTTTCATCACTTGTAGTATTGTGTTTGTCACCTTAAGTTGCGTGTTTGTCAAACTTTTTTAGTTCACGATGATTTCATTTCTCTTTTAGTTGTGTGCTTGTCGCTTTTAATTGTATGTTTTTGTCCCATTTCAGTTGCAAGTTTTTATCACTTTTAGTTGCGTGTTTGTCACTTTTAGTTGTATGTTTTTGTTGCTTTTAGTTGCGTAGTTTTGTCCCTTTTAGTTTCATGTTTGTCATTTAAGTTGCGTGTTTGTTGCTTTTAGTTGCATGTTTCTCGCTTTAAGTTCTGCGTTTTTGACGCTTTTGGTCGCATGTTTGTTCTTTCTAGTTGCAACAAAAACATGCAATAAAAACACACAACTAATAACGAAAAAGAAACACACTTAGTACCATGATTGTTGCTTTTAGTCGCGTATTTATACTTTTATTTGCATGTTTTTGTTTTTGGTTGTATCTTTTAGTCACTTTTAGTTGCGTGTTTTTTGTCACTTTTAGTTGCATGATTGTTGCTTTAAATCAGTAGTTTGCCAGCTCTAAAGCAGCTCTAAACCAAGACTAAGGTAGGACAAAACCAGCTCTAATCCAGGACTAAACAAGGACTAAACCAGCTCTAAACCAGGTTTTAACCAGCTCTAAACCAGGACTAAATCAGGTACAAACCGGGACTAAACCAAGACTAACCCAGCTATAAACAGGACTAAACCAGGAATGAACCTGGACTAAATCAGCTAGGACTAAAAAAGGATTAAATGAGCTCTTATGGTATGGTAGCCCATAGTGCCTTTTAGTGCCCCCATAGTACCCCCATAATGCCCCATAGTGCCCCCACAGTACCCCCATAGTGCCCCCATAGTACCCCGAAGTGCCCCATAGTACCCCCATAGTTTCCCCATAGTACCCTATACTGCCCCCCCATAGCGCCCCCATAGTACCCCCATAGTGCCCCACAGTATCCACATAATACCTCCACAGTACCCCATAGTGCCCCAACAGTACCCCCACAGTAACCCCATAGTGTCCGCATTGCAGTACCCCCACAGTGCCCCCATAGTACCCCACAATAACTCCTAGTTCCCCCATAGTACCCTCATAATACTCCTATAGTGCCCCATACTAAGCCCATATACCCCATAGTACCCACACAGTACCTCCACAATACCCCCATAGTATCCAAAAGTTCCCCCATAGAACCCCCACAGTACCCACATAGTACTCCCAGAGTGCCCCCATAGTGCCCCATAATTCCCCCATAGTACCCCCGTAGTGCCCCTATAGTGCCACTACAGTACTCCCCTAGTGCCCCCGTAGTGCCACCATTGCAGGACCCCCATAGTTCCCCAATCGTACCCCCACAGTACCCCCGCAGTGCCCCATAGTGCCCCATCGCAGTACCCCCATAGTGCCCCATAGTGCCCCCACAGCATAAGATAAGAGATCCTTTATTTGTCCCGCAATGGTGAAATTTCACTGTTGCAACACACAGTTTAGGACAGGAATGAAAGAAATAGGCGCATGCAATAAAAATAGGATAAATAAACATGGTAATAAAAAAATACAATATAAAGTATAAAGTGCACACTCTTAACCCCCATAGTGCCCTCTTAGTGCCCCCAAAGTACCTCTATAATTCCCCAATAGTGCCCCTTATTGGCCCCAGAGTGCCCCATAGTGCCCCCCATAGTACCCCATAGCGCCCCCACAGTACCCGATAGTGCCCTCATAGTGCCCCTATCGCAGTACCCCTGTAATTCCCCTATAGTACCCCATAGTGCCCCAATAGTACCCGATCGTGCCCCTATCGCAGGACCCCCATCATGCCCCCATAATGCTCCCATAGTGCCCCATAGTACCCTCATAATGCTCCTATAGTGCCCCCATACTACCCCCATATTCCCCACTAATAGTACCCCCACAATACCCCCATAGTGCCCCGATAGTACCCTATAGTGCCCCCATATTACCCCCATAGTGCCCCACAGTACCCCCATAGTGCCCCCATAGTACCCCATAGTTCCCAAATAGTACCCCTCAGAACCCTCATAGTACCCCATAGTTCCCCCATACTACCCCCATATTGCCCCAACAGTGCCCCCATAGTGCCACTTAGTGCCCCATCGTGTCCCCATCATACCCACATACTGCCCACACAGTACCCCCAAAGCACCCACATAGTACCCCCATGGTGCCCCCATAGTGCCCCCATAGTACCCCAAAAAGTGCACCCAATCCCCACAGTACCCATAGTACCCCCAGAGTGCCCCCACAGTATCCCCATATTCCCCCCATAGTGCCCCATCGTAGTACCCCCATAGTGCCCTCATAATGCCCCATCGCAGTACCCCATAGTGCCCCAATAATACCCGATCGTGCCCCTATCGCAGGACCCCCATCATGCCCCCATAATGCTCCCATAAGTGCCCCAATAGTGCCACTTAGTGCCCCATACTACTCCCCATATTCCCCACTAATAGTACCACCACAGTACCCCACAATACCCCCATAGTGCCCCGATAGTACCCTATAGTGCCCCCATATTACCCCCATAGTGCCCCGCAGTACCCCCATAGTGCCCCATAGTACCCCCATGGTGCCCCCATAGTGCCCCCATAGTACTCTAAACCTGGACTAAACCAGGTCTAAACCAGGACTAAACCAGCTCTCAGGACTAAACCAGCTCTAATCCAGAACTAAACCAGCTCTAATCCAGAACTAAACCAGCTCTAAACCAGAACTAAACCAAAATAATCCAGCTATAAACCAGTTCTAAACCAGGATTAAACCAGCTCTAAACCAGGACTAAACCAAGACGAAACCAAGCCTAGACCAGCTCTAAACATGGACTAAACCATTTCTAAACCAGCTCGAAACCAGGATGAAACCAAGACTAGACCAGCTCAAGCAAGACTAAACTAGCACTAAACCAGGACTAAACTACGGCTAAACCAGCTCTAAACCAGTACTAATCCAGAACTAAACCAGGACGAAACCAGCTCTAAACCAGGACTAAACTACAGCTAAACCAGTACTAATCCAGCTCTAAACCAGGACTAAACTAGCTCTAAACCAGTACTAAACCAGCTCTAAACCAGGACTAAACCATCTCTAAACTAGGACTAAAGCAGCCCTAAAGCAGGACTAAATCAGGACTAAAGAAGCTCGAAACCAAGACGAAACCAAGACTAGACCAGCTCGAAACCAGGACGAAACCAGCTCGAAACCAGGACTAAACCAGCTCTAAACCAATTCTAAACCAAGACTAAACCAGCTCTAGACAAGGACTAAACCAAGTCTAGAACAGGACTAAACCAGTTCTAAACCAGGACTAAACCACCTCTAAGCCAGGACTAAAACAGCTCTAAACCAGCTCTAAACTAGGTCTAAAGCAGCTCTAAAGCAGGACTAACCCAGCTGTAAAACAGGACTAAGCCAGGACTAAACCAGCTCTAAATCCCCCATTTTGCCCCTATATATATTTCCCCTCCATTGCACCCACATAGTACCCTCATAGTACCCCCATAGTACCCTGTAGTGCCCCCATAGTAGCCCTATAGTACCCCCATGGTACCCCCATAGTGCTCCCATAGTACTGCCATCGTGCCCCCACAGGGCCCCCATAGTACCCCTATAGTGCCCCCATAGTACCCCATAGTGCACCCACAGTACCTCAATAGTACTGCCACAGTGCCCCCATAGTGCCCCTTAGTGCCCCCATTGTACCCCCATACTGCCCCCATAGTGCCCCCACAGTAATGGGCTACTGTGGGGGCACTATGGGGGCAGCATGGGGTACTATGTGCCCCCATAGTGCCCCATAGTACTAAAGCCCCTTACTGCCCCCATAGTGCCCCGAAAGTACCCCCCATGGTCCCCCACAGTACCCCCACTGTACCCCCATAGTACCTCCATAGTACCCCTATAGTGCCCCCATCGCAGTGCCCCCATAGTCCCCCCATAGTGCCCCCATAGTGCCCCTATAGTTCCCCCATAGTGCCCCCATAGTACTCTAAACGTGGACTAAACCAGCTGTAAACCAGGGCGAAACCAAGACTAGACCAGCTCTAAACCTGCTCTAAACCAGGACAAATCAAGCTCAAAACCAGGACTAAACCAGGATGAAACAGCTTTCAAGTAGGACTAAACCAGCTCTAAACCAGGATGAAACTATGACTAAACCAGCTCTAAACTAGGACTAAACCACCTCTAAACCAGAACCAGTTTAGACCTGCTTTAGACTTGGTTTAATCCAGCTTTAGTCCTGCCTTAGACCTGTTTTAGTCTTGCTTTAGTCCTAGTTTAATCCTACCGTGGTCCTAGTTTAGACCTTCTTTAGTCTTGCTTTAGTCCTGCTTTAGTCCTACTTTAGTCTTAGTTTAGACCTACCTTGGTCCTAGTTTAGACCTGCTTTAGTCTTGCTTTAGACCTAGTTTAGACCTACTTTACTCCTAGTTTAGACCTACTTTAGTCCTAGTTTAGACCTACTTTAGTCTTGCTTTATCCTGCTTTATTCCTAGTTTAGTCCTGATTTTTCCTGCTTTAGACCTGCTTTAGTCCTAGTTCAGACCTACATTGGTTCTAATTTCGACCTACTTTAGTCCTGCATTGGTCTTACTTTAGTCCTACAGTGGTCTTACTTTAGTTCTAGTTTAGACCTACTTTGGTCTTGCTTTAGTCTTGTACCCCTTAGTGCCCCCATTGTACCCCCATACTACTCCCATAGTGCCCCATAGTACCCCCACTGTACCCCCATAGTACCCCCATAGTACCTCCATAGTGCTCCATAGTGCCCCCACACAACCCCCATAGTGCCCACATAGTACCCCATGCTGCCTCCATAGTGCCCTTACAGTAGCCCATAAAGCCCCTTTCTGCCCCCATAGTGCCCCGAAAGTACCCCCATTGTACCCCCAATAGTGCCCCATAGTACCCCCACTGTACCCCCATAGTACCTCCATAGTACCCGTACAATTGCCCCCATCGCAGTGCCCCCATAGTCCCCCCCCATAGTACTTTTCCCCCATAGTGCCCCTATAGTTCCCCCATAGTGCCCCCATAGTACTCTAAACCTGGACTAAACCAGGTCTAAACCAGGACTAAACCAGCTCTCAGGACTAAACCAGCTGTAAACCAGGACGAAACCAAGACTAGACCAGCTCTAAACCTGCTCTAAACCAGGACAAATCAAGCTCAAAACCAGGACTAAACCAGGATGAAACAGCTTTCAAGTAGGACTAAACCAGCTCTAAACCAAGACGAAACTATGACATTCATTCTTGGATCAGTTTTGCGGCTGCAAATTCTAGATGATGATGGACTGCACACTGTGTTTTGTGAGGCAGAGGCAGTGTTAAATAGTCGACCTATTACAAAGCTTTCAGAGGATCCAAATGACCTTGAGCCCTTGACTCCAAATCACATACTGTTGATGAAGGGTAAACCTACCCTTTTCCCTGGGGTTTCAACGAACAAGATGTGTATGTTAGCGGCGTTGGAAACAAGTGCAATATCTTGCCGACATATTTTGGAAACGCTGGGTGAAGGAATATCTGCCCTTGCTCCAAGAGCGACACATCTGGAATCAAAAAAGGAGAAGCTTGATGCCTGGAGACATTGTAGTAGTGGCTGACTCTGGAGCGCCACGTGGTTCATGGATACTTGGCAGAGTGCTAGAAACATTTCAGGACAAAGGAGGATTGGTGCGATCAGTGCGATTAAAAAGTGTTCTCGAACGGCCAGTGACCAAACTATGTCTTTTACAAGAGGTTGAGAACTAATAAGTCTTGGGTAAGACTCTAAACTACATCCGGCAGTGGAGTTGGTATGAGCTAAGGGACAGGATGAGGTTACCCTGAACCACTGTTACCTCCGGGCGGCCCTTGGCAAAGGCCTAGCACCTGTTTTGCCCCTACCTGGAGTGCGGTGAAGTCAGTGGCGTGGATTGCGTGGACTTCTCTGAAGCCGAAATAAGTTCCAATATGTTTGGCTCTCTTCTCATATTGTAATTGTTTGGTCAGTCTGCCCTCAACAATTAGGGGCCGGAATGTTAGAGCCAAATTGATGTGGTTAGTTTGCATTTTGTCTTTGGGTGCACTATCTGTTTCACCACTAGAGGGAGGTATCGGGCCAATGTATTATCGTCTGTGGGGGGACAATGACTGAAGATGCATTCAATGATTTATATCAACGACCAGACAACGTGTCAGACTTAAACTTCTGGTAGCAAGAAGTGTTCATGTTAAAGTCAAGGAACATGACACTACACCTACCTTGGCCTTGTTTAGACCTGCTTTAGTCCTGCTTTAGTCCTAGTTTAGACCTACCTTGGTCCTGGTTTACACCTACTTTAGTCCTGCATTGGTCTTGCTTTAGTCCTGCTTTAGTCTTGCTTTAGTCCTAGTTTAGACCTACCATGATCCTAGTTTAGACTTACTTTAGTCTTCTTACTTTAGTCCTGCATTGGTCTTACTTTAGTCCTAGTTTAGACCTACTTTAGTCCTAGTTTATACCTGCTTTAGACTTGGTTTAATCCAGCTTTAGTCCTGCCTTAGACCATTTTTAGTCCTAGTTTAGTCCTACCGTGTTCCTAGTATAGACCTGCTTTGCTTTTAGTTTAGACCTACTTTTACCCCCATAGTACCGTGCCCCCATCGCAGGGCCCCCATAGTCCCCATAGTGCCTACTTGATGTAACCCATAAAGCCCCTTTCTGCCCCCATAGTGCCCCGAAAGTACCCCCATGGTGCCCCCAATAGTGCCCCATAGTACCCCCACTGTACCCCCATAGTACCTCCATAGTGCCCCCACACAACCCCCATAGTGCACCATAGTTCCCACATAGTACCCCATGCTGCCCCCCATAGTGCCCCCACAGTAGCCCATTAAGCCCCTTTCTGCCCCCATAGTGCCCCGAAAGTACCCCCCTGGTGCCCCCACAGTACCCCCACTGTACCTCCATAGTACCCTTACAGTGCCCCCCCATCACTTGAGTGCCCCCATAGTCCCCCCATAGTGCCCCCATAGTGCCCCTACTGGTTCCCCCATAGTGCCCCCCATAGTACTCTAAACCTGGACTAAACCAGGTCTAAACCAGGACTAAACCACCTCTAAGCCAGGACTAAAAGAGCTCTAAACCAGCTCTAAACTAGGTCTAAAGCAGCTCTAAAGCAGGACTAACCCAGCTGTAAAACAGGACTAAGCCAGGACTAAACCAGCTCTAAATCCCCCATTTTGCCCCTATATATATTTCCCCTCCATTGCACCCCCATAGTACCCTCATAGTACCCCCATAGTACCCCGTAGTGCCCCCATAGTAGCCCTATAGTACCCCCATTGTACCCCCATAGTGCTCCCATAGTGCTCCCATAGTACTGCCATCGTGCCCCCATAGTGCCGCATAGTATCCCCAATGTGCCCCCACAGGGCCCCCATAGTACCCTATGGTGCCCCCATAGTACCCCATAGTGCCCCCACAGTACCTCAATAATACTGCCACAGTGCCCCCATAGTGCCCTTATAGTGCCCCCATACTACCCCCATAGTACCTCCTCCATAGTGCCCCCATGGTGCCCCATACACAACCCCCCATAGTGCCCCATAGTTCCCATAGTACCCCATGCTGCCCCCCATGGTGCCCCCACAGTAGCCCATAAAGCCCCAGGTACTGCCCCCATAGTGCCCCGAAAGTACCCCCATTGTGCCCCCACAGTACCCCCACTGTACCCCCATAGTACCTCCATAGTACCCACAGTGCCCCCATCACAGTGCCCCCATATTCCCCCCATAGTCCCCCCATAGTGCCCCCATAGTGCCCCCATAGTGCCCCTATAGTTCCCCCATAGTGCCCCCATAGTACTCTAAACCTGGACTAAACCAGGTCTAAACCAGGACTAAACCAAGACTAGACCAGCTCTAAACCTGCTCTAAACCAGGACAAATCAAGCTCAAAACCAGGACTAAACCAGGATGAAACAGCTTTCAAGTAGGACTAAACCAGCTCTAAACCAGGACGAAACTATGACTAAACCAGCTCTAAACCAAGACTAAACCAGGACTAAACCACCTCTAAACCAGAACCAGTTTAGACCTGCTTTAGACTTGGTTTAATCCAGCTTTAGTCCTGCCTTAGACCTGTTTTAGTCCTGCTTTAGTCCTAGTTTAATCCTACCGTGGTCCTAGTTTAGACCTTCTTTAGTCTTGCTTTAGTCCTGCTTTAGTCCTACTTTAGTCTTAGTTTAGACCTACCTTGGTCCTAGTTTAGACCTGCTTTAGTCTTGCTTTAGACCTAGTTTAGACCTACTTTACTCCTAGTTTAGACCTACTTTAGACCTACTTTAGTCTTGCTTTATCCTGCTTTATTCCTAGTTTAGTCCTGCTTTTTCCTGCTTTAGACCTGCTTTAGTCCTAGTTTAGACCTACCTTGGTTCTAATTTCGACCTACTTTAGTCCTGCATTGGTCTTACTTTAGTCCTGCAGTGGTCTTACTTTAGTTCTAGTTTAGACCTACTTTGGTCTTGCTTTAGTCTTGTACCCCTTAGTGCCCCCATTGTACCCCCATACTACCCCCATAGTACCCCCATAGTACCCCCATAGTACCTCCATAGTGCCCCATAGTGCCCCCACACAACCCCCATAGTGCCCCTATAGTTCCCCCATAGTGCCCCCATAGTACTCTAAACCTGGACTAAACCAGGTCTAAACCAGGACTAAACCAGCTCTCAGGACTAAACCAGCTGTAAACCAGGACGAAACCAAGACTAGACCAGCTCTAAACCTGCTCTAAACCAGGACAAATCAAGCTCAAAACCAGGACTAAACCAGGATGAAACAGCTTTCAAGTAGGACTAAACCAGCTCTAAACCAGGACGAAACTATGACATTCATTCTTGGATCAGTTTTGCGGCTGCAAATTCTAGATGATGATGGACTGCACACTGTGTTTTGTGAGGCAGAGGCAGTGTTAAATAGTCGACCTATTACAAAGCTTTCAGAGGATCCAAATGACCTTGAGCCCTTGACTCCAAATCACATACTGTTGATGAAGGGTAAACCTACCTTTTCCCCTGGAGTTTTCAACGAACAAGATTTGTATGTTAAGCGACGTTGGAAACAAGTGCAATATCTTGCCGACATATTTTGGAAACGCTGGGTGAAGGAATATCTGCCCTTGCTCCAAGAGCGACACATCTGGAATCAAAAAAGGAGAAGCTTGATGCCTGGAGACATTGTAGTAGTGGCTGACTCTGGAGCGCCATGTGGTTCATGGATACTTGGCAGAGTGCTAGAAATATTTCAGGACAAAGGAGGATTGGTGCGCTCAGTGCGATTAAAAACCAAAACAAGTGTTCTCGAACGGCCAGTGACCAAACTATGTCTTTTACAAGACGTTGAGAACTAATAAGTCTTGGGTAAGACTCTAAACTACATCCGGCAGTGGAGTTTGTATGAGCTAAGGGACAGGATGAGGTTACCCTGAACCACTGTTACCTCCGGGCGGCCCTTGGCAAAGGCCTAGCACCTGTTTTGCCCCCTACCTGGGTACGGTGAAGTCAGTGGCGTGGATTGCGTGGACTTCTCTGAAGCCGAAATAAGTTCCAATATGTTTGGCTCTCTTCTCATATTGTAATTGTTTGGTCAGTCTGCCCTCAACAATTAGGGGCCGGAATGTTAGAGCCAAATTGATGTGGTTAGTTTGCATTTTGTCTTTGGGTGCACTATCTGTTTCACCACTAGAGGGAGGTATCGGGCCAATGTATTATCGTCTGTGGGGGGATAAATGGAGCGTGTTTTGCCCTGTCCGGTCACGCTACCGGAAGGAAGCAATAGTCTTTTGAACGTTGTGCGGGAAGGTTTGTCTGTTTTATGGATTTTATTATTGAACTCACTGGACATTTTAGCTTGGAAATATTAATAAAGTTGCAACTGTTTTTTAACTCGTACAATGACTGAAGATGCATTCAATGATTTATATCAACGACCAGACAACGTGTCAGACTTAAACTTCTGGTAGCAAGAAGTGTTCATGTTAAAGTCAAGGAACATGACACTACACCTACCTTGGCCTTGTTTAGACCTGCTTTAGTCCTGCTTTAGTCCTAGTTTAGACCTACCTTGGTCCTGGTTTACACCTACTTTAGTCCTGCATTGGTCTTGCTTTAGTCCTGCTTTAGTCTTGCTTTAGTCCTAGTTTAGACCTACCATGATCCTAGTTTAGACTTACTTTAGTCTTCTTACTTTAGTCCTGCATTGGTCTTACTTTAGTCCTAGTTTAGACCTACTTTATCCCTAGTTTATACCTGCTTTAGACTTGGTTTAATCCTGCCTTAGACCATTTTTAGTCCTAGTTTAGTCCTACCGTGGTCCTAGTATAGACCTGCTTTGCTTTTAGTTTAGACCTACTTTTACCCCCATAGTACCGTGCCCCCATCGCAGTGCCCCCATAGTCCCCCCATAGTGCCCTCACAGTAGCCCATAAAGCCCCTTTCTGCCCCCATAGTGCCCCGAAAGTACCCCCATGGTGCCCCCAATAGTGCCCCATAGTACCCCCACTGTACCCCCATAGTACCTCCATAGTGCCCCCACACAACCCCCATAGTGCCCCATAGTTCCCACATAGTACCCCATGCTGCCCCCATAGTGCCCCCACAGTAGCCCATTAAGCCCCTTTCTGCCCCCATAGTGCCCAGTACCCCATGGTGCCCCACAGTACCCCCACAGTACCTCCATAGTACCCCTACAGTGCCCCCATCGCAGTGCCCCCATAGTCCCCCATAGTGCCCCCATGGTGCCCCTATGGTTCCCCATAGTGCCCCCATAGTACTCTAAACCTGGACTAAACCAGGTCTAAACCAGGACTAAACCACCTCTAAGCCAGGACTAAAACAGCTCTAAACCAGCTCTAAACTAGGTCTAAAGCAGCTCTAAAGCAGGACTAACCCAGCTGTAAAACAGGACTAAGCCAGGACTAAACCAGCTCTAAATCCCCCATTTTGCCCCTATATATATTTCCCCTCCATTGCACCCACATAGTACCCTCATAGTACCCCCATAGTACCCCGTAGTGCCCCCATAGTAGCCCTATAGTACCCCCATTGTACCCCCATAGTGCTCCCATAGTGCTCCCATAGTACTGCCATCGTGCCCCCATAGTGCCGCATAGTATCCCCAATGTGCCCCCACAGGGACCCCATAGTTAGTGCCCCCATAGTACCCCATAGTGCCCCCACAGTACCTCAATAATACTGCCACAGTGCCCCCATAGTGCCCTTATAGTGCCCCCATACTACCCCCATAGTGCCCCATAGTGCCCCCACACAACCCCCATAGTGCCCCTTAGTGCCCCCATACTACCCCCATACTACCCCCATAGTGCCCCATAGTGCCCCCACACAACCCCCATAGTGCCCCATAGTTCCCACATAGTACCCCATGCTGCCCCCATGGGGCCCCACAGTAGCCCATAAAGCCCCTTTCTGCCCCCATAGTGCCCGAATGTACCCCCATGGTGCCCCCACAGTACCCCCACTGTACCCCCATAGTACCTCCATAGTACCCGTACAGTGCCCCCATCGCAGTGCCCCCATAGTCCCCCCATAGTGCCCCCATAGTGCCCCCATAGTGCCCCTATAGTTCCCCCATAGTGCCCCCATAGTACTCTAAACCTGGACTAAACCAGGTCTAAACCAGGACTAAACCAAGACTAGACCAGCTCTAAACCTGCTCTAAACCAGGACAAATCAAGCTCAAAACCAGGACTAAACCAGGATGAAACAGCTTTCAAGTAGGACTAAACCAGCTCTAAACCAGGATGAAACTATGACTAAACCAGCTCTAAACCAAGACTAAACCAGTTCTAAACCAGGACTAAACCACCTCTAAACCAGAACCAGTTTAGACCTGCTTTAGACTTGGTTTAATCCAGCTTTAGTCCTGCCTTAGACCTGTTTTAGTCTTGCTTTAGTCCTAGTTTAATCCTACCGTGGTCCTAGTTTAGACCTTCTTTAGTCTTGCTTTAGTCCTGCTTTAGTCCTACTTTAGTCTTAGTTTAGACCTACCTTGGTCCTAGTTTAGACCTGCTTTAGTCTTGCTTTAGACCTAGTTTAGACCTACTTTACTCCTAGTTTAGACCTACTTTAGTCCTAGTTTAGACCTACTTTAGTCTTGCTTTATCCTGCTTTATTCCTAGTTTAGTCCTGCTTTTTCCTGCTTTAGACCTGCTTTAGTCCTAGTTTAGACCTACCATGGTTCTAATTTCGACCTACTTTAGTCCTGCATTGGTCTTACTTTAGTCCTGCAGTGGTCTTACTTTAGTTCTAGTTTAGACCTACTTTGGTCTTGCTTTAGTCTTGTACCCCTTAGTGCCCCCATTGTACCGCCATACTACCCCCATAGTGCCCCATAGTACCCCCACTGTACCCCCATAGTACCTGCATAGTGCCCCATAGTACCCCCATAGTACCCCCATAGTACCTGCATAGTGCCCCATAGTGCCCCCACACAACCCCCATAGTGCCCCATAGTTCCCACATAGTACCCCATGCTGCCTCCATAGTGCCCTCACAGTAGCCCATAAAGCCCCTTTCTGCCCCCATAGTGCCCCGAAAGTACCCCCATGGTGCCCCCACAGTACCCCCACTGTACCCCCATAGTACCTCCATAGTGCCCGTACAGTGCCCCCATCGCAGTGCCCCCATAGTCCCCCCATAGTGCCCCCATAGTGCCCTATAGTTCCCCCTAGTGCCCCCATAGTACTCTAAACCTGGACTAAACCAGGTCTAAACCAGGACTAAACCAGCTCTCAGGACTAAACCAGCTGTAAACCAGGACGAAACCAAGACTAGACCAGCTCTAAACCTGCTCTAAACCAGGACAAATCAAGCTCAAAACCAGGACTAAACCAGGATGAAACAGCTTTCAAGTAGGACTAAACCAGCTCTAAACCAAGATGAAACTATGACTAAACCATCTCTAAACCAAGACTAAACCAGTTCTAAACCAGGACTAAACCACCTCTAAACCAGAACCAGTTTAGACCTGCTTTAGACTTGGTTTAATCCAGCTTTATTCCTGCCTTAGACCTGTTTTAGTCTTGCTTTAGTCCTAGTTTAATCCTTCCGTGGTCCTAGTTTAGACCTTCTTTAGTCTTGCTTTAGTCCTGCTTTAGTCCTACTTTAGTCTTAGTTTAGACCTACCTTGGTCCTAGTTTAGACCTGCTTTAGTCTTGCTTTAGACCTAGTTTAGACCTACTTTACTCCTAGTTTAGACCTACTTTAGTCCTAGTTTAGACCTACTTTAGTCTTGCTTTATCCTGCTTTATTCCTAGTTTAGTCCTGCTTTTTCCTGCTTTAGACCTGCTTTAGTCCTAGTTTAGACCTACCTTGGTTCTAATTTCGACCTACTTTAGTCCTGCATTGGTCTTACTTTAGTCCTGCAGTGGTCTTACTTTAGTTCTAGTTTAGACCTACTTTGGTCTTGCTTTAGTCTTGTACCCCTTAGTGCCCCCATTGTACCCCCATACTACCCCCATAGTGCCCCATAGTACCCCCATAGTACCCCCATAGTACCTCCATAGTGCCCCATAGTGCCCCCACACAACCCCCATAGTGCCCCATAGTTCCCACATAGTACCCCATGCTGCCTCCATAGTGCCCTCACAGTAGCCCATAAAGCCCCTTTCTGCCCCAATAGTGCCCCGAAAGTACCCCCATGGTGCCCCCACAGTACCCCCACTGTACCCCCATAGTACCTCCATAGTACCCGTACAGTGCCCCCATCGCAGTGCCCCCATAGTCCCCCCATAGTGCCCCCATAGTGCCCCTATAGTTCCCCCATAGTGCCCCCATAGTACTCTAAACCTGGACTAAACCAGGTCTAAACCAGGACTAAACCAGCTCTCAGGACTAAACCAGCTGTAAACCAGGACGAAACCAAGACTAGACCAGCTCTAAACCTGCTCTAAACCAGGACAAATCAAGCTCAAAACCAGGACTAAACCAGGATGAAACAGCTTTCAAGTAGGACTAAACCAGCTCTAAACCAGGACGAAACTATGACATTCATTCTTGGATCAGTTTTGCGGCTGCAAATTCTAGATGATGATGGACTGCACACTGTGTTTTGTGAGGCAGAGGCAGTGTTAAATAGTCGACCTATTACAAAGCTTTCAGAGGATCCAAATGACCTTGAGCCCTTGACTCCAAATCACATACTGTTGATGAAGGGTAAACCTACCTTTTCCCCTGGAGTTTTCAACGAACAAGATGTGTATGTTAAGCGACGTTGGAAACAAGTGCAATATCTTGCCGACATATTTTGGAAACGCTGGGTGAAGGAATATCTGCCCTTGCTCCAAGAGCGACACATCTGGAATCAAAAAAGGAGAAGCTTGATGCCTGGAGACATTGTAGTAGTGGCTGACTCTGGAGCGCCACGTGGTTCATGGATACTTGGCAGAGTGCTAGAAACATTTCAGGACAAAGGAGGATTGGTGCGCTCAGTGCGATTAAAAACCAAGACAAGTGTTCTCGAACGGCCAGTGACCAAACTATGTCTTTTCCAAGAGGTTGAGAACTAATAAGTCTTGGGTAAGACTCTAAACTACATCCGGCAGTGGAGTTGGTATGAGCTAAGGGACAGGATGAGGTTACCCTGAACCACTGTTACCTCCGGGCGGCCCTTGGCAAAGGCCTAGCACCTGTTTTGCCCCCTACCTGGGTACGGTGAAGTCAGTGGCGTGGATTGCGTGGACTTCTCTGAAGCCGAAATAAGTTCCAATATGTTTGGCTCTCTTCTCATATTGTAATTGTTTGGTCAGTCTGCCCTCAACAATTAGGGGCCGGAATGTTAGAGCCAAATTGATGTGGTTAGTTTGCATTTTGTCTTTGGGTGCACTATCTGTTTCACCACTAGAGGGAGGTATCGGGCCAATGTATTATCGTCTGTGGGGGGATAAATGGAGCGTGTTTTGCCCTGTCCGGTCACGCTACCGGAAGGAAGCAATAGTCTTTTGAACGTTGTGCGGGAAGGTTTGTCTGTTTTATGGATTTTATTATTGAACTCACTGGACATTTTAGCTTGGAAATATTAATAAAGTTGCAACTGTTTTTTAACTCGTACAATGACTGAAGATGCATTCAATGATTTATATCAACGACCAGACAACGTGTCAGACTTAAACTTCTGGTAGCAAGAAGTGTTCATGTTAAAGTCAAGGAACATGACACTACACCTACCTTGGCCTTGTTTAGACCTGCTTTAGTCCTGCTTTAGTCCTAGTTTAGACCTACCTTGGTCCTGGTTTACACCTACTTTAGTCCTGCATTGGTCTTGCTTTAGTCCTGCTTTAGTCTTGCTTTAGTCCTAGTTTAGACCTACCATGATCCTAGTTTAGACTTACTTTAGTCTTCTTACTTTAGTCCTGCATTGGTCTTACTTTAGTCCTAGTTTAGACCTACCTTGGTCCTAGTTTAGACTTACTTTAGTCTTCTTACTTTAGTCCTGCATTGGTCTTACTTTAGTCCTAGTTTAGACCTACTTTAGTCCTAGTTTATACCTGCTTTAGACTTGGTTTAATCCTGCCTTAGACCATTTTTAGTCCTAGTTTAGTCCTACCGTGGTCCTAGTATAGACCTGCTTTGCTTTTAGTTTAGACCTACTTTTACCCCCATAGTACCGTGCCCCCATCGCAGTGCCCCCATAGTCCCCCCATAGTGCCCTCACAGTAGCCCATAAAGCCCCTTTCTGCCCCCATAGTGCCCCGAAAGTACCCCCATGGTGCCCCCAATAGTGCCCCATAGTACCCCCACTGTACCCCCATAGTACCTCCATAGTGCCCCCACACAACCCCCATAGTGCCCCATAGTTCCCACATAGTACCCCATGCTGCCCCCATAGTGCCCCCACAGTAGCCCATTAAGCCCCTTTCTGCCCCCATAGTGCCCCGAAAGTACCCCCATGGTGCCCCCACAGTACCCCCACTGTACCTCCATAGTACCCCTACAGTGCCCCCATCGCAGTGCCCCATAGTCCCCCCATAGTGCCCCCATAGTGCCCCTATAGTTCCCCCATAGTGCCCCCATAGTACTCTAAACCTGGACTAAACCAGGTCTAAACCAGGACTAAACCACCTCTAAGCCAGGACTAAAACAGCTCTAAACCAGCTCTAAACTAGGTCTAAAGCAGCTCTAAAGCAGGACTAACCCAGCTGTAAAACAGGACTAAGCCAGGACTAAACCAGCTCTAAATCCCCCATTTTGCCCCTATATATATTTCCCCTCCATTGCACCCACATAGTACCCTCATAGTACCCCCATAGTGCCCCGTAGTGCCCCCATAGTAGCCCTATAGTACCCCCATTGTACCCCCATAGTGCTCCCATAGTGCTCCCATAGTACTGCCATCGTGCCCCCATAGTTCCGCATAGTATCCCCAATGTGCCCCCACACGGCCCCCATAGTACCCCTCTAGTGCCCCCATAGTACCCCATAGTGCCCCCACAGTACCTCAATAATACTGCCACAGTGCCCCCATAGTGCCCTTATAGTGCCCCCATACTACCCCCATACTACCCCCATAGTGCCCCATAGTGCCCCCACACAACCCCCATAGTGCCCCATAGTTCCCACATAGTACCCCATGCTGCCCCCATAGTGCCCCCACAGTAGCCCATAAAGCCCCGTACTGCCCCCATAGTGCCCCGAATGTACCCCCATGGTGCCCCCACAGTACCCCCACTGTACCCCCATAGTACCTCCATAGTACCCGTACAGTGCCCCCATCGCAGTGCCCCCATAGTCCCCCCATAGTGCCCCCATAGTGCCCCTATAGTTCCCCATAGTGCCTCCATAGTACTCTAAACCTGGACTAAACCAGGACTAAACCAGGACAAAACCACGACTAAACCAAACCAAGACTAGACCAGCTCTAAACCTGCTCTAAACCAGGACAAATCAAGCTCAAAACCAGGACTAAACCAGGATGAAACAGCTTTCAAGTAGGACTAAACCAGCTCTAAACCAGGACGAAACTATGACTAAACCAGCTCTAAACCAAGACTAAACCAGGACTAAACCACCTCTAAACCAGAACCAGTTTAGACCTGCTTTAGACTTGGTTTAATCCAGCTTTAGTCCTGCCTTAGACCTGTTTTAGTCTTGCTTTAGTCCTAGTTTAATCCTACCGTGGTCCTAGTTTAGACCTTCTTTAGTGTTGCTTTAGTCCTGCTTTAGTCCTACTTTAGTCTTAGTTTAGACCTACCTTGGTCCTAGTTTAGACCTGCTTTAGTCTTGCTTTAGACCTAGTTTAGACCTACTTTACTCCTAGTTTAGACCTACTTTAGTTCTAGTTTAGACCTACTTTAGTCTTGCTTTAGTCTTGTATTCCTAGTTTAGTCCTGCTTTTTCCTGCTTTATTGCTTTAGTCCTAGACCTACCTTGGTTCTAATTTCGACCTACTTTAGTCCTGCATTGGTCTTACTTTAGTCCTGCAGTGGTCTTACTTTAGTTCTAGTTTAGACCTACTTTTGGTCTTGCTTAGTCTTGTACCCATAGTGCCCCCATTGTACCCCCCTACTACCCCCATAGTGCCCCATAGTACCCCCACTGTACCCCCATAGTACCCCCATAGTACCTGCATAGTGCCCCATAGTGCCCCCACACAACCCCCATAGTGCCCCATAGTTCCCACATAGTACCCCATGCTGCCTCCATAGTGCCCTCACAGTAGCCCATAAAGCCCCTTTCTGCCCCATAGTGCCCAGTACCCCATGGTGCCCCCACAGTACCCCACTGTACCGCATAGTACCTCCATAGTACCCGTACAGTGCCCCCATCGCAGTGCCCCCATAGTATCCCATAGTGCCCCCATAGTGCCCCTATAGTTCCCCCATAGTGCCCCCATAGTACTCTAAACCTGGACTAAACCAGGTCTAAACCAGGACTAAACCAGCTCTCAGGACTAAACCAGCTGTAAACCAGGACGAAACCAAGACTAGACCAGCTCTAAACCTGCTCTAAACCAGGACAAATCAAGCTCAAAACCAGGACTAAACCAGGATGAAACAGCTTTCAAGTAGGACTAAACCAGCTCTAAACCAAGACGAAACTATGACTAAACCAGCTCTAAACCAAGACTAAACCAGTTCTAAACCAGGACTAAACCACCTCTAAACCAGAACCAGTTTAGACCTGCTTTAGACTTGGTTTAATCCAGCTTTAGTCCTGCCTTAGACCTGTTTTAGTCTTGCTTTAGTCCTAGTTTAATCCTTCCGTGGTCCTAGTTTAGACCTTCTTTAGTCTTGCTTTAGTCCTGCTTTAGTCCTACTTTAGTCTTAGTTTAGACCTACCTTGGTCCTAGTTTAGACCTGCTTTAGTCTTGCTTTAGACCTAGTTTAGACCTACTTTACTCCTAGTTTAGACCTACTTTAGTCCTAGTTTAGACCTACTTTAGTCTTGCTTTATCCTGCTTTATTCCTAGTTTAGTCCTGCTTTTTCCTGCTTTAGACCTGCTTTAGTCCTAGTTTAGACCTACCTTGGTTCTAATTTCGACCTACTTTAGTCCTGCATTGGTCTTACTTTAGTCCTGCAGTGGTCTTACTTTAGTTCTAGTTTAGACCTACTTTGGTCATGCTTTAGTCTTGTACCCCTTAGTGCCCCCATTGTACCCCCATACTACCCCCATAGTGCCACATAGTACCCCCACTGTACCCCCATAGTACCCCCATAGTACCCATCCCACAGTGCCCCCATCGCATAGTCCCCCCATAGTGCCCCCATAGTGCCCCTATAGTTCCCCCATAGTGCCCCCATAGTACTCTAAACCTGGACTAAACCAGGTCTAAACCAGGACTAAACCAGCTCTCAGGACTAAACCAGCTGTAAACCAGGACGAAACCAAGACTAGACCAGCTCTAAACCAGGACTAAACCACCACTAAACCAGCTCTAAACCAGGATGAAATCAGGACTAAACCAGTTCTAAACCAATTCTAAACCAAGACTAAACCAGCTCTAAACAAGGACTAAACCAAGTCTAGAACAGGACTAAACCAGTTCTAAACCAGGACTAAACCACCTCTAAGCCAGGACTAAAACAGCTCTAAACCAGCTTTAAACTAGGTCTAAAGCAGCTCTAAAGCAGGACTAACCCAGCTGTAAAACAGGACTAAGCCAGGACTAAACCAGCTCTAAATCCCCCATTTTGCCCCTATATATATTTCCCCTCCATTGCACCCACATAGTACCCTCATAGTACCCCCATAGTACCCCGTAGTGCCCCCATAGTAGCCCTATAGTACCCCCATTGTACCCCCATAGTGCTCCCATAGTGCTCCCATAGTACTGCCATCGTGCCCCCATAGTGCCGCATAGTATCCCCAATGTGCCCCCATAGTACCCCTATAGTGCCCCCATAGTACCCCATAGTGCCCCCACAGTACCTCAATAATACTGCCACAGTGCCCCCATAGTGCCCTTATAGTGCCCCCATACTACCCCCATAGTACCTCCATAGTGCCCCCACACAACCCCCATAGTGCCCCATAGTTCCCACATAGTACCCCATGCTGCCCCCATAGTGCCCCCACAGTAGCCCATAAAGCCCCGTACTGCCCCCATAGTGCCCCGAATGTACCCCCATGGTGCCCCCACAGTACCCCCACTGTACCCCCATAGTACCTCCATAGTACCCGTACAGTGCCCCCATCGCAGTGCCCCCATAGTCCCCCCATAGTGCCCCCATAGTGCCCCTATAGTTCCCCCATAGTGCCTCCATAGTACTCTAAACCTGGACTAAACCAGGTCTAAACCAGGACTAAACCAAGACTAGACCAGCTCTAAACCTGCTCTAAACCAGGACAAATCAAGCTCAAAACCAGGACTAAACCAGGATGAAACAGCTTTCAAGTAGGACTAAACCAGCTCTAAACCAGGATGAAACTATGACTAAACCAGCTCTAAACCAAGACTAAACCAAGACTAAACCAGGACTAAACCACCTCTAAACCAGAACCAGTTTAGACCTGCTTTAGACTTGGTTTAATCCAGCTTTAGTCCTGCCTTAGACCTGTTTTAGTCTTGCTTTAGTCCTAGTTTAATCCTACCGTGGTCCTAGTTTAGACCTTCTTTAGTGTTGCTTTAGTCCTGCTTTAGTCCTACTTTAGTCTTAGTTTAGACCTACCTTGGTCCTAGTTTAGACCTGCTTTAGTCTTGCTTTAGACCTAGTTTAGACCTACTTTACTCCTAGTTTAGACCTACTTTAGTTCTAGTTTAGACCTACTTTAGTCTTGCTTTAGTCTTGTACCCCTTAGTGCCCCATTGTACCCCCCATACTACCCCCTAAGTGCTCCCATAGTACTCTACTGTACCCCTTAGTGCCCCCAGTACCGCCCATAGTACCTGCATAGTGCCCCATAGTACCCCCATAGTACCCCCATAGTACCTCCATAGTGCCCCATAGTGCCCCCACACAACCCCCATAGTGCCCCATAGTTCCCACATAGTACCCCATGCTGCCTCCATAGTGCCCTCACAGTAGCCCATAAAGCCCCTTTCTGCCCCCATAGTGCCCCGAAAGTACCCCCATGGTGCCCCCACAGTACCCCCATAGTACCTCCATAGTGCCCGTACAGTGCCCCCATCGCAGTGCCCCCATAGTCCCCCCATAGTGCCCCCATAGTGCCCCTATAGTTCCCCCATAGTGCCCCCATAGTACTCTAAACCTGGACTAAACCAGGTCTAAACCAGGACTAAACCAGCTCTCAGGACTAAACCAGCTGTAAACCAGGACGAAACCAAGACTAGACCAGCTCTAAACCTGCTCTAAACCAGGACAAATCAAGCTCAAAACCAGGACTAAACCAGGATGAAACAGCTTTCAAGTAGGACTAAACCAGCTCTAAACCAGGATGAAACTATGACTAAACCAGCTCTAAACCAAGACTAAACCAGTTCTAAACCAGGACTAAACCACCTCTAAACCAGAACCAGTTTAGACCTGCTTTAGACTTGGTTTAATCCAGCTTTAGTCCTGCCTTAGACCTGTTTTAGTCTTGCTTTAGTCCTAGTTTAATCCTACCGTGGTCCTAGTTTAGACCTTCTTTAGTCTTGCTTTAGTCCTGCTTTAGTCCTACTTTAGTCTTAGTTTAGACCTACCTTGGTCCTAGTTTAGACCTGCTTTAGTCTTGCTTTAGACCTAGTTTAGACCTACTTTACTCCTAGTTTAGACCTACTTTAGTCCTAGTTTAGACCTACTTTAGTCTTGCTTTATCCTGCTTTATTCCTAGTTTAGTCCTGCTTTTTCCTGCTTTAGACCTGCTTTAGTCCTAGTTTAGACCTACCTTGGTTCTAATTTCGACCTACTTTAGTCCTGCATTGGTCTTACTTTAGTCCTGCAGTGGTCTTACTTTAGTTCTAGTTTAGACCTACTTTGGTCTTGCTTTAGTCTTGTACCCCTTAGTGCCCCCATTGTACCCCCATACTACCCCCATAGTGCCCCATAGTACCCCCATAGTACCCCCATAGTACCTCCATAGTGCCCCATAGTGCCCCCACACAACCCCCATAGTGCCCCATAGTTCCCACATAGTACCCCATGCTGCCTCCATAGTGCCCTCACAGTAGCCCATAAAGCCCCTTTCTGCCCCAATAGTGCCCCGAAAGTACCCCCATGGTGCCCCCACAGTACCCCCACTGTACCCCCATAGTACCTCCATAGTACCCGTACAGTGCCCCCATCGCAGTGCCCCCATAGTGCCCCCATAGTGCCCCTATAGTTCCCCCATAGTGCCCCCATAGTACTCTAAACCTGGACTAAACCAGGTCTAAACCAGGACTAAACCAGCTCTCAGGACTAAACCAGCTGTAAACCAGGACGAAACCAAGACTAGACCAGCTCTAAACCTGCTCTAAAGCAGGACAAATCAAGCTCAAAACCAGGACTAAACCAGGATGAAACAGCTTTCAAGTAGGACTAAACCAGCTCTAAACCAGGACGAAACTATGACATTCATTCTTGGATCAGTTTTGCGGCTGCAAATTCTAGATGATGATGGACTGCACACTGTGTTTTGTGAGGCAGAGGCAGTGTTAAATAGTCGACCTATTACAAAGCTTTCAGAGGATCCAAATGACCTTGAGCCCTTGACTCCAAATCACATACTGTTGATGAAGGGTAAACCTACCTTTTCCCCTGGAGTTTTCAACGAACAAGATGTGTATGTTAAGCGACGTTGGAAACAAGTGCAATATCTTGCCGACATATTTTGGAAACGCTGGGTGAAGGAATATCTGCCCTTGCTCCAAGAGCGACACATCTGGAATCAAAAAAGGAGAAGCTTGATGCCTGGAGACATTGTAGTAGTGGCTGACTCTGGAGCGCCACGTGGTTCATGGATACTTGGCAGAGTGCTAGAAACATTTCAGGACAAAGGAGGATTGGTGCGCTCAGTGCGATTAAAAACCAAGACAAGTGTTCTCGAACGGCCAGTGACCAAACTATGTCTTTTACAAGAGGTTGAGAACTAATAAGTCTTGGGTAAGACTCTAAACTACATCCGGCAGTGGAGTTGGTATGAGCTAAGGGACAGGATGAGGTTACCCTGAACCACTGTTACCTCCGGGCGGCCCTTGGCAAAGGCCTAGCACCTGTTTTGCCCCCTACCTGGGTACGGTGAAGTCAGTGGCGTGGATTGCGTGGACTTCTCTGAAGCCGAAATAAGTTCCAATATGTTTGGCTCTCTTCTCATATTGTAATTGTTTGGTCAGTCTGCCCTCAACAATTAGGGGCCGGAATGTTAGAGCCAAATTGATGTGGTTAGTTTGCATTTTGTCTTTGGGTGCACTATCTGTTTCACCACTAGAGGGAGGTATCGGGCCAATGTATTATCGTCTGTGGGGGGATAAATGGAGCGTGTTTTGCCCTGTCCGGTCACGCTACCGGAAGGAAGCAATAGTCTTTTGAACGTTGTGCGGGAAGGTTTGTCTGTTTTATGGATTTTATTATTGAACTCACTGGACATTTTAGCTTGGAAATATTAATAAAGTTGCAACTGTTTTTTAACTCGTACAATGACTGAAGATGCATTCAATGATTTATATCAACGACCAGACAACGTGTCAGACTTAAACTTCTGGTAGCAAGAAGTGTTCATGTTAAAGTCAAGGAACATGACACTACACCTACCTTGGCCTTGTTTAGACCTGCTTTAGTCCTGCTTTAGTCCTAGTTTAGACCTACCTTGGTCCTGGTTTACACCTACTTTAGTCCTGCATTGGTCTTGCTTTAGTCCTGCTTTAGTCTTGCTTTAGTCCTAGTTTAGACCTACCATGATCCTAGTTTAGACTTACTTTAGTCTTCTTACTTTAGTCCTGCATTGGTCTTACTTTAGTCCTAGTTTAGACCTACTTTAGTCCTAGTTTATACCTGCTTTAGACTTGGTTTAATCCAGCTTTAGTCCTGCCTTAGACCATTTTTAGTCCTAGTTTAGTCCTACCGTGGTCCTAGTATAGACCTGCTTTGCTTTTAGTTTAGACCTACTTTTACCCCCATAGTACCGTGCCCCCATCGCAGTGCCCCCATAGTCCCCCCATAGTGCCCTCACAGTAGCCCATAAAGCCCCTTTCTGCCCCCATAGTGCCCCGAAAGTACCCCCATGGTGCCCCCAATAGTGCCCCATAGTACCCCCACTGTACCCCCATAGTACCTCCATAGTGCCCCCACACAACCCCCATAGTGCCCCATAGTTCCCACATAGTACCCCATGCTGCCCCCATAGTGCCCCCACAGTAGCCCATTAAGCCCCTTTCTGCCCCCATAGTGCCCCGAAAGTACCCCCATGGTGCCCCCACAGTACCCCCACTGTACCTCCATAGTACCCCTACAGTGCCCCCATCGCAGTGCCCCCATAGTCCCCCCATAGTGCCCCCATAGTGCCCCTATAGTTCCCCCATAGTGCCCCCATAGTACTCTAAACCTGGACTAAACCAGGTCTAAACCAGGACTAAACCACCTCTAAGCCAGGACTAAAACAGCTCTAAACCAGCTCTAAACTAGGTCTAAAGCAGCTCTAAAGCAGGACTAACCCAGCTGTAAAACAGGACTAAGCCAGGACTAAACCAGCTCTAAATCCCCCATTTTGCCCCTATATATATTTCCCCTCCATTGCACCCCCATAGTACCCTCATAGTACCCCCATAGTACCCCGTAGTGCCCCCATAGTAGCCCTATAGTACCCCCATTGTACCCCCATAGTGCTCCCATAGTGCTCCCATAGTACTGCCATCGTGCCCCCATAGTGCCGCATAGTATCCCCAATGTGCCCCCACAGGGCCCCCATAGTACCCCTATAGTGCCCCCATAGTACCCCATAGTGCCCCCACAGTACCTCAATAATACTGCCACAGTGCCCCCATAGTGCCCTTATAGTGCCCCCATACTACCCCCATACTACCCCCATAGTGCCCCATAGTGCCCCCACACAACCCCCATAGTGCCCCATAGTTCCCACATAGTACCCCATGCTGCCCCCATAGTGCCCCCACAGTAGCCCATAAAGCCCCGTACTGCCCCCATAGTGCCCCGAATGTACCCCCATGGTGCCCCCACAGTACCCCCACTGTACCCCCATAGTACCTCCATAGTACCCGTACAGTGCCCCCATCGCAGTGCCCCCATAGTCCCCCCATAGTGCCCCCATAGTGCCCCTATAGTTCCCCCATAGTGCCCCCATAGTACTCTAAACCTGGACTAAACCAGGTGACTAAACCAGCTCTCAGGACTAAACCAGCTGTAAACCAGGACTAAACCAAGACTAGACCAGCTCTAAACCTGCTCTAAACCAGGACAAATCAAGCTCAAAACCAGGACTAAACCAGGATGAAACAGCTTTCAAGTAGGACTAAACCAGCTCTAAACCAGGACGAAACTATGACTAAACCAGCTCTAAACCAAGACTAAACCAGTTCTAAACCAGGACTAAACCACCTCTAAACCAGAACCAGTTTAGACCTGCTTTAGACTTGGTTTAATCCAGCTTTAGTCCTGCCTTAGACCTGTTTTAGTCTTGCTTTAGTCCTAGTTTAATCCTACCGTGGTCCTAGTTTAGACCTTCTTTAGTCTTGCTTTAGTCCTGCTTTAGTCCTACTTTAGTCTTAGTTTAGACCTACCTTGGTCCTAGTTTAGACCTGCTTTAGTCTTGCTTTAGACCTAGTTTAGACCTACTTTACTCCTAGTTTAGACCTACTTTAGTCCTAGTTTAGACCTACTTTAGTCTTGCTTTATCCTGCTTTATTCCTAGTTTAGTCCTGCTTTTTCCTGCTTTAGACCTGCTTTAGTCCTAGTTTAGACCTACCTTGGTTCTAATTTCGACCTACTTTAGTCCTGCATTGGTCTTACTTTAGTCCTGCAGTGGTCTTACTTTAGTTCTAGTTTAGACCTACTTTGGTCTTGCTTTAGTCTTGTACCCCTTAGTGCCCCCATTGTACCCCCATACTACCCCCATAGTGCCCCATAGTACCCCCACTGTACCCCCATAGTACCCCCATAGTACCTCCATAGTGCCCCATAGTGCCCCCACACAACCCCCATAGTGCCCCTATAGTTCCCCCATAGTGCCCCATAGTACTCTAAACCTGGACTAAACCAGGTCTAAACCAGGACTAAACCAGCTCTCAGGACTAAACCAGCTGTAAACCAGGACGAAACCAAGACTAGACCAGCTCTAAACCAGGACTAAACCACCACTAAACCAGCTCTAAACCAGGATGAAATCAGGACTAAACCAGTTCTAAACCAATTCTAAACCAAGACTAAACCAGCTCTAAACAAGGACTAAACCAAGTCTAGAACAGGACTAAACCAGTTCTAAACCAGGACTAAACCACCTCTAAGCCAGGACTAAAACAGCTCTAAACCAGCTCTAAACTAGGTCTAAAGCAGCTCTAAAGCAGGACTAACCCAGCTGTAAAACAGGACTAAGCCAGGACTAAACCAGCTCTAAATCCCCCATTTTGCCCCTATATATATTTCCCCTCCATTGCACCCACATAGTACCCTCATAGTACCCCATAGTACCCCGTAGTGCCCCCATAGTAGCCCTATAGTACCCCCATTGTACCCCCATAGTGCTCCCATAGTGCTCCCATAGTACTGCCATCGTGCCCCCATAGTGCCGCATAGTATCCCCAATGTGCCCCCACAGGGCCCCCATAGTACCCCTATAGTGCCCCCATAGTACCCCATAGTGCCCCCACAGTACCTCAATAATACTGCCACAGTGCCCCCATAGTGCCCTTATAGTGCCCCCATACTACCCCCATAGTACCTCCATAGTGCCCCATAGTGCCCCCACACAACCCCCATAGTGCCCCATAGTTCCCACATAGTACCCCATGCTGCCCCCATAGTGCCCCCACAGTAGCCCATAAAGCCCCGTACTGCCCCCATAGTGCCCCGAATGTACCCCCATGGTGCCCCCACAGTACCCCCCTGGTACCCCATAGTACCTCCATAGTACCCGTACAGTGCCCCCATCGCAGTGCCCCCATAGTCCCCCCATAGTGCCCCCATAGTGCCCCTATAGTTCCCCCATAGTGCCCCCATAGTACTCTAAACCTGGACTAAACCAGGTCTAAACCAGGACTAAACCAAGACTAGACCAGCTCTAAACCTGCTCTAAACCAGGACAAATCAAGCTCAAAACCAGGACTAAACCAGGATGAAACAGCTTTCAAGTAGGACTAAACCAGCTCTAAACCAGGATGAAACTATGACTAAACCAGCTCTAAACCAAGACTAAACCAGTTCTAAACCAGGACTAAACCACCTCTAAACCAGAACCAGTTTAGACCTGCTTTAGACTTGGTTTAATCCAGCTTTAGTCCTGCCTTAGACCTGTTTTAGTCTTGCTTTAGTCCTAGTTTAATCCTTCCGTGGTCCTAGTTTACACCTTCTTTAGTCTTGCTTTAGTCCTGCTTTAGTCCTACTTTAGTCTTAGTTTAGACCTACCTTGGTCCTAGTTTAGACCTGCTTTAGTCTTGCTTTAGACCTAGTTTAGACCTACTTTACTCCTAGTTTAGACCTACTTTAGTCCTAGTTTAGACCTACTTTAGTCTTGCTTTAGTCTTGTACCCCTTAGTGCCCCCATTGTACCCCCATACTACCCCCATAGTGCCCCATAGTACCCCCACTGTACCCCCATAGTACCCCCATAGTACCTGCATAGTGCCCCATAGTACCCCCATAGTACCCCCATAGTACCTCCATAGTGCCCCATAGTGCCCCCACACAACCCCCATAGTGCCCCATAGTTCCCACATAGTACCCCATGCTGCCCCCATAGTGCCCCCACAGTAGCCCATAAAGCCTCTTTCTGCCCCCATAGTGCCCCGAAAGTACCCCCATGGTGCCCCCACAGTACCCCCATAGTACCTCCATAGTGCCCGTACAGTGCCCCCATCGCAGTGCCCCCATAGTCCCCCCATAGTGCCCCCATAGTGCCCCTATAGTTCCCCCATAGTGCCCCCATAGTACTCTAAACCTGGACTAAACCAGGTCTAAACCAGGACTAAACCAAATCTAGAACAGGACTAAACCAGCTGTAAACCAGGACGAAACCAAGACTAGACCAGCTCTAAACCAGGACTAAACCAGGACAAATCAAGCTCAAAACCAGGACTAAACCAGGATGAAACAGCTTTCAAGTAGGACTAAACCAGCTCTAAACCAGGATGAAACTATGACTAAACCAGCTCTAAACCAAGACTAAACCAGTTCTAAACCAGGACTAAACCACCTCTAAACCAGAACCAGTTTAGACCTGCTTTAGACTTGGTTTAATCCAGCTTTAGTCCTGCCTTAGACCTGTTTTAGTCTTGCTTTAGTCCTAGTTTAATCCTTCCGTGGTCCTAGTTTAGACCTTCTTTAGTCTTGCTTTAGTCCTGCTTTAGTCCTACTTACTTTAGTCTTAGTTTAGACCTACCTTGGTCCTAGTTTAGACCTGCTTTAGTCTTGCTTTAGACCTAGTTTAGACCTACTTTACTCCTAGTTTAGACCTACTTTAGTCCTAGTTTAGACCTACTTTAGTCTTGCTTTATCCTGCTTTATTCCTAGTTTAGTCCTGCTTTTTCCTGCTTTAGACCTGCTTTAGTCCTAGTTTAGACCTACCTTGGTTCTAATTTCGACCTACTTTAGTCCTGCATTGGTCTTACTTTAGTCCTGCAGTGGTCTTACTTTAGTTCTAGTTTAGACCTACTTTGGTCTTGCTTTAGTCTTGTACCCCTTAGTGCCCCCATTGTACCCCCATACTACCCCCATAGTACCCCCACTGTACCCCCATAGTACCCCCATAGTACCTCCATAGTGCCCCATAGTGCCCCCACACAACCCCCATAGTGCCCCATAGTTCCCACATAGTACCCCATGCTGCCTCCATAGTGCCCTCACAGTAGCCCATAAAGCCCCTTTCTGCCCCCATAGTGCCCCGAAAGTACCCCCATGGTGCCCCCACAGTACCCCCACTGTACCCCCATAGTACCTCCATAGTACCCGTACAGTGCCCCCATCGCAGTGCCCCCATAGTCCCCCCATAGTGCCCCCATAGTGCCCCTATAGTTCCCCCATAGTGCCCCCATAGTACTCTAAACCTGGACTAAACCAGGTCTAAACCAGGACTAAACCAGCTCTCAGGACTAAACCAGCTGTAAACCAGGACGAAACCAAGACTAGACCAGCTCTAAACCTGCTCTAAACCAGGACAAATCAAGCTCAAAACCAGGACTAAACCAGGATGAAACAGCTTTCAAGTAGGACTAAACCAGCTCTAAACCAGGACGAAACTATGACTAAACCAGCTCTAAACCAAGACTAAACCAGTTCTAAACCAGGACTAAACCACCTCTAAACCAGAACCAGTTTAGACCTGCTTTAGACTTGGTTTAATCCAGCTTTAGTCCTGCCTTAGACCTGTTTTAGTCTTGCTTTAGTCCTAGTTTAATCCTACCGTGGTCCTAGTTTAGACCTTCTTTAGTTTTGCTTTAGTCCTGCTTTAGTCCTACTTTAGTCTTAGTTTAGACCTACCTTGGTCCTAGTTTAGACCTGCTTTAGTCTTGCTTTAGACCTAGTTTAGACCTACTTTACTCCTAGTTTAGACCTACTTTAGTCCTAGTTTAGACCTACTTTAGTCTTGCTTTATCCTGCTTTATTCCTAGTTTAGTCCTGCTTTTTCCTGCTTTAGACCTGCTTTAGTCCTAGTTTAGACCTACCTTGGTTCCAATTTCGACCTACTTTAGTCCTGCATTGGTCTTACTTTAGTCCTGCAGTGGTCTTACTTTAGTTCTAGTTTAGACCTACTTTGGTCTTGCTTTAGTCTTGTACCCCTTAGTGCCCCCATTGTACCCCCATACCCACAGTGCCCCATAGTACCCCCACTGTACCCCCATAGTACCCCCATAGTACCTCCATAGTGCCCCATAGTGCCCCCACACAACCCCCCATAGTGCCCCATAGTTCCCACATAGTACCCCCATAGTACCTCCATAGTGCCCCATAGTGCCCCCACACAACCCCCATAGTGCCCCATAGTTCCCACATAGTACCCCATGCTGCCTCCATAGTGCCCTCACAGTAGCCCATAAAGCCCCTTTCTGCCCCCATAGTGCCCCGAAAGTACCCCCATGGTGCCCCCACAGTACCCCCAATGTACCCCCATAGTACCTCCATAGTGCCCGTACAGTGCCCCCATCGCAGTGCCCCCATAGTCCCCCCATAGTGCCCCCATAGTGCCCCTATAGTTCCCCCATAGTGCCCCCATAGTGCCCCTATAGTGCCCCCATAGTACTCTAAACCTGGACTAAACCAGGTCTAAACCAGGACTAAACCAGCTCTCAGGACTAAACCAGCTGTAAACCAGGACGAAACCAAGACTAGACCAGCTCTAAACCTGCTCTAAACCAGGACAAATCAAGCTCAAAACCAGGACTAAACCAGGATGAAACAGCTTTCAAGTAGGACTAAACCAGCTCTAAACCAAGACGAAACTATGACTAAACCAGCTCTAAACCAAGACTAAACCAGTTCTAAACCAGGACTAAACCACCTCTAAACCAGAACTAAACCAGGACTAAACTACGGCTAAACCAGCTCTAAACCAGTACTAATCCAGAACTAAACCAAGACTGAACCAGCTCTAAACCAGGACTAAACTACGGCTAAACCAGCTCTAAACCAGTACTAATCCAGAACTAAACCAAGACTGAACCAGCTCTAAACCAGGACTAAACTACGGCTAAACCAGCTCTAAACCAGTACTAATCCAGAACTAAACCAGGACGAAAACAGCTCCAAACCAGGACAAAACCATCTCTAAACTAGGACTAAAGCAGCCCTAAAGCAGGACTAAATCAGGACTAAAGAAGCTCGAAACCAGTACTAAACCAGGAGAAAACCAGCTCTAAACCAGGACGAAACCAGCTCTAAACCAGGACTAAACCAGCTCTAAACCGGTATTAAACCAGGTCTAAACCAGATCTAAACCAGGACGAAATCAGGACTAAACCAGTTCTAAACCAGGACTAAATCACCTCTAAGCCAGGACTAAAACAGCTCTAAACCAGCTCTAAACTAGGTCTAAAGCAGCTCTAAAGCAGGACTAACCCAGCTGTAAAACAGGACTAAGCCAGGACTAAACCAGCTCTAAATCCCCCATTTTGCCCCTATATATATTTACCCTCCATTGCACCCCCATAGTACCCCTATAGTGCCCCCATAGTACCCCATAGTGCCCCATAGTTCCCCCATAGTACCCCAATAGTACTGCCACAGTGCCCCCATAGTGCCCCCATAGTGCCCTATAGTACCCCCATTGTACCCCCATAGTGCTCCCATAGTACTGCCATCGTGCCCCCATAGTGCCGCATAGTCCCCCCAATGTGCTCCCACAGGGCCCCCATAGTACCCCCATAGTGCCCCCATAGTACCCCCAACAGGCTCCCACAGTAACCACGTAGCGACCCCACAGTGCTCCCATAAGTCCTGCTTTAGTCCTTTTTAAGGCCTGTTTTAGTCCTAGTTTAAAACTACTTTAGTCTTACTTTAGTCCTAGTTTAGATTTACTTTAGTCCTGCATTGGTCTTACTTTAGTCCTAGTTTAGACCTACTTTAGTCCTGCATTGGTCTTACTTTAGTCCTAGTTTAAACCTACTTTAGTCCTGCATTGGTCTTATTTTAGTCCTAGTTTAGACCTGCTTTAGTCCTGACTTAGACCTGTTTTAGTCTTGCTTTAGTCCTAGTTTAGTCCTACCTTGGTCCTAGTTTAGACCTGCTTTAGTCTTGCTTTAGACCTAGTTTAGACCTACCTTGGTCCTAGTTTAAACCTACTTTGGTCTGGCTTTAGTCCTGCTTTAGTCCTGTTTTAGTCCTAGTTTAGACCTACTTTAGTACTGCTTTAGTCCTAGTTTAGACCTACTTTAGTCCTAGTTTAGACCTGCTTTAGACTTGGTTTAATCCTGCTTTAGTCCTGCCTTAGACCTGTTTTAGTCTTGCTTTAGTCCTAGTTTAGACTTACTTTAGTCCTAGTTTAGACCTACTTTAGTCCAACTTTATTCCTGCTTTAGTCTTACTTTAGTTTAGTATTGGTCTTGCTTTAGTCCTGCTTTAGTCCTAGTTTAGACCTACATTGGCCTTGTTTAGACCTGCTTTAGTCCTGCTTTAGTCCTAGTTTAGACCTACCTTGGTCCTGGTTTACACCTACTTTAGTCCTGCATTGGTCTTGCTTTAATCCTGCTTTAGTCTTGCTTTAGTCCTAGTTTAGACCTACCTTGGTCCTAGTTTAGACTTACTTTAGTCTTCTTACTTTAGTCCTGCATTGGTCTTACTTTAGTCCTAGTTTAAACCTACTTTAGTCCTTGTTTATACCTGCTTTAGACTTGGTTTAATCCAGCTTTAGTCCTGCCTTAGACCATTTTTAGTCTTGCTTTAGTCCTAGTTTAGTCCTACCGTGGTCCTAGTATAGACCTGCTTTACTTTTAGTTTAGACCTGCTTTAGACTTGGTTTAATCCTGCTTTAGTCCTGCCTTAGACCTGTTTTAGTCTTGCTAAAGACTATCTAGACAACTACATATCGGACTCAAGACCCACTGCAGAGACAATAAAATCCCTTACATAGACAATTTTCTCACTTTTTTCCGTAGACCTGAACTCTTCAAAAAAGACAGACTTCACCCAAACCACACTGGATCCCGCCTACTTTCGTACAATATCGGACTCACCTTACAATCATTATGACAAGATAACCATACACAGTTTATTCCTGTAATTATCAGCAGAGAGCGGACAATACATAAAACCTGCAAATCTACTGCAAATAAAAATAATCTCATTCATATCCGGAAAGCCTCGATACAACAAACTCCTACAGCCCACTCGTCCCCAATCACAATAAACATGGCACTTTTAAATGTCCGCTCTCTGCTGAATAAGTCTTTTATCGTCAATGACCTCATTTTAGATACAAAACTTGACTGTCTGTTTTTAACAGAAACCTGGCTGGGTGCAGATGCACCAGTTGTTCTCACTGAGGCCTCTCCACCGGATTTTAATTTTGCTTTTTCAACAAGGTGTGACAAAAGGGTAGGTGGCACAGCTTCTATAATTACAAATACTTTGGCCACCAAACCTGTTGTATTTAACAATTTTACAAGCTTCGAATATCACGCAATTGTTTTTAGCAACCCCCAAATTTTATGTGTCACAATATACAGGCCACCAAAGAAATGCAGTCTTTTTATCAATGAATTTTCAGATTTTTTATCGACCTCATACAATTCTTATGACATGATTATTTTAGCTGGGGATTTTAACCTACATATTGATAATCTCTTAGACCCACTCACGAACAAATTTTTAAATGTTCTAAATTATATGGATTTTACTCAGCACGTCACACAGCCAACTCACAACAGAGGACACACTCTGGACCTGGTCATCACCCATGGCCTGTCCGCCAGTGTGTCCTCTGTTGTTGACTTGGCTGTGTCTGACCATTACTGTGTTTTTTAATATCACTGGTTTTATTCAGCGAGAGACCTCTGTGAGAACTGTGAGGAAGCGCCATCTGACCCCTGAAGTGGCTGCAAATTTTATTCAAGTTTTAAGAGATCTTCCTTCAATTGTTTTACCTGCCCCCTGTGATTTTATCGTTGACAATTTTAGCAGTAAACCACTGTCCACTCTCAACCAGCTCGCCCCATTAAAAATAAAAAAGACCCACACAAAAACAATGCCCCCATGGAGAAACGAGCATGTTAAACAACTAAAGAGGGACTGTAGGGCAGCAGAAAGAAAATGGAGGAAGAATAAAATTACAATAAACAAGCAAATCCTTAACGAACAACAAAAACTTTATAATAGAACAATGAGAAATTCAAGAAATGCATACTTCAGTAAAATGATTACAAATCACAAAAATAATCCCAAAACTCTTTTTTCTACAATTGATCATCTTTTTAACCCAGATTTTAATAAATCTCAAATGACCCCCTCCGACTCCGTCTGTGAGGAGTTTGCAGACCACTTCATGGGTAAGATAGACACTATCAGATGTGACATTTTATCAAGACGAACTTCTGTTTTTACTACATCTGAGTGTTTGTCTTTACCGGAGGAAACACTGGACAGTTTTGTCCTGGTTAATGCTGAGAGTCTTGATGAAGTTTTCTCCTCAGTGAGGCCCACCACATGTCTTTTAGATCCAATTCCAACCCAATTTTTAAAGTCATTTTATGGATCTTTTAGGGAGGAGCTTTTAAACATGATGAATTGCTCTCTTCAGACAGGGGTCTTTCCCACTGCCTTTAATGCAGCGGTGGTGAGGCCCCTGCTGAAGAAGAGCAATCTAGATTTTAATGATTTTAACAACTATAGACTGGTATCTAACTTACCATTTCTAAGCAAAATTTTAGAAAAACTTGACAGCCTTGACAAAGATTTTAAATGATTTTAGACTAAATTATGATCTTAAACAGGTGACAGTGTTGGTTCTACTGGATCTAAGCGCTGCCTTTGACACAGTAGACCACACTATTCTTTTAAACAGACTGAAGCACCTGGTGGGCCTCTCTGGTACTGTGCACAAATGGTCTACTTCTTATCTCACAGACAGAACATTTATGGTAAGTTTAGATACCTGCTCCTCCAAGGTCCATAAAATCCCCAGTGCCCCAGGGTTCCATTTTAGGTCCTGTGCTTTTTAACCTATACATGCGCCCTCTGCTGGTGTCATCAGGAGACATGGAGTCAACTTCCACAGTTATGCTGATGATACGCAGCTTTATATCTCCATGTCTCCCGATGACACCAGGCCAATGGATGCTCTTTTTAGAATCACATCCTGGATGGCAGAAAACTTTCTCCAGCTTAACCAGGACAAAACTGAGGTTTTAGTCATTGGTCCTGAGGCCCAGAGAGAGAAACTTTTATCCAAACTCCAAGAACAATCTCTTAATCCATCGGCACAAGTAAAAAACCTGGGTGTTATCTTTGACTCTGAGCTCACTTTTATTCCACACATCAAGAACGTCACAAAAATAGGTTTTTATCATCTAAAGAACATGGCCAGAGTCCGCCCCATTCTCTCTCGGGCCAACACGGAGACCCTGATGCATGCTTTTATCTCCAGTCGTATAGACTACTGTAATGCCCTGCTCTCTGGTCTGCACAAAAAGAGTATTTCAGGTTTGCAGTTATTACAAAACTCAGCAGCACGTGTCCTGACTAAGACCAGGGGGCGGGACCACATTACACCGGTTTTAAAATCACAGTATTGGCTCCCCGTGTGTTTCAGGATTGACTTTAAGGTTCTTTTACTGGTTTATAAATGTCTTAATGGTCTTGGGCCTTCTTATCTTTCAGAACTGCTTTTACCACACGAACCCTCAGGCCCCTGTGCTCCTCCTCGGACCCCTGCGCTCCTCCTCGGGCCCCTGTGCTCCTCCTCCTCGGGCCCCTGTGCTCCTCCGACAGCCGGCTCCTAGTCATTCCCAAAGTCAGGACACACACTCACGGAGAGGCGTCTTTCCAGTACTATGGCCCTCGTCTGTGGAACGGCCTGCCAGAGAACCTCAGGGCCGCAAAGAACATTCAGGTTTTTAAGAGCAGACTCAAGACCCATCTTTTTAGCTTAGCTTTTGATTAATATTTATTATTTAATTTGTTTAATCTTACTTATACAACTTATTTATTTATTCTATCTATTTATTTATTGTGTTTACCTATTTTAGCTTCATTATTATATATATGTATTTAGTCTTCCTCTTTTTTCCACCCATTTATTTATTTCCCCATATTTATTTATTCTTTTATCCATTTTAGGCTCCAGTGTTTCCTCTGAGGGGCCCTCTGTACTGGGAGCGGTGGTCGGCTGTGGCTGCTGGACCCTGGCTCATGGGCCCCTGGGGGAGGTTTGGTGTGAGCCTCGTCTCCTCTGGGCCCTGAGTCTGCGTCCTGTCGCCATGGGCGACCTTGCTCCTGGTGCAGACTGCTCCTCCGATGGTGCTTCCTCAACTGGCTTATCTGTACTCAGTCTCCTCCTGTTTGTCAGAGTGCGTGTGTGTGCGTGTCTGAGTGTGCACGTGTGTGAGCATGTGTGTGTGAGCATGTGTGTGTGAGCATGCGCACGCTTGTCTTTGTGTGTGTGATTATCTAGATGGGTTGTTTGGTCATGTGGGTTGGGCGGAGGGGAGGGGGGCTTCGGTAGATTGTGGGCATGTGGCAATGTTTTTTAATTCACTGTAAAGCACTTTGTGTTACATTTTATATGTATGAAAAGCGCTTTATAAATAAAATTTGATTTGATTTGATTTGATTTGATTTGCTTTAGTCCTAGTTTAGTCCTACCGTGGTCTTAGTTTAGACCTACTTTGGTGTTGCTTTAGTCCTGCTTTAGACTTGGTTTAGTCCTACTTTAGTCTTAGTTTAGACCTACCTTTGTCCTAGTTTAGTCCTGCTTTAGTCCTGTTTTAGGCCTGTTTTAGTCCTAGTTTAAAACTACTTTAGTCTTGCTTTAATCTGAGTTTAGACCTGCATTAGTCCTGCCTTAGACCTGTTTTAGTCTTGCTTTAGTCCTAGTTTAATCCTACCGTGCTCCTAGTTTAGACTTTCTTTAGTCTTGCTTTAGTCCTGCTTTAGTCCTACTTTAGTCTTAGTTTAGACCTACCTTGGTCCTAGTTTAGACCTGCTTTAGTCTTGCTTTAGACCTAGTTTAGACCTACTTTACTCCTAGTTTCGACCTACTTTAGTCTTAGTTTAGACCTTCTTTAGTCTTGCTTTAGTCCTGCTTTAGTCCTACTTTAGTCTTAGTTTAGATCTACCTTGGTCCTAGTTTAAACCTGCTTTAGTCTTGCTTTAGACCTAGTTTAGACCTACTTTACTCCTAGTTTCGACCTACTTTAGTCCTAGTTTAGACCTTCTTTAGTCTTGCTTTAGTCCTGCTTTAGTCTTGCTTTAGACCTAGTTTAGACCTACTTTAGTCCTAGTTTAGACCTACTTTAGTCTTGCTTTATCCTGCTTTATTCCTAGTTTAGTCCTGCTTTTTCCTGCTTTAGACCTGCTTTAGTCCTAGTTTAGACCTACCTTGGTTCTAATTTCGACCTACTTTAGTCCTGCATTGGTCTTACTTTAGTCCTGCAGTGGTCTTACTTTAGTTCTAGTTTAGACCTACTTTGGTCTTGCTTTAGTCTTGTACCCCATAGTGCCCCATAGTACCCCCACTGTACCCCCATAGTACCCCCATAGTACCTCCATAGTGCCCCCATAGTGGCCCTATAGTTCCCCCATAGTGCCCCCATAGTACTCTAAACCTGGACTAAACCAGGTCTAAACCAGGACTAAACCAGCTCTCAGGACTAAACCAGCTGTAAACCAGGACGAAACCAAGACTAGACCAGCCCTAAACCTGCTCTAAACCAGGACAAATCAAGCTCAAAACCAGGACTAAACCAGGATGAACCAGCTTTCAAGTAGGACTAAACCAGCTCTAAACCAGGATGAAACTATGACTAAACCAGCTCTAAACCAAGACTAAACCAGCTCTAAACCAGTACTAATCCAGAACTAAATCAGGACGAAACCAGCTCTAAACCAGGACTAAACTACGGCTAAACCAGCTCTAAACCAGTACTAATCCAGAACTAAACCAGGACGAAAACAGCTCTAAACCAGGACTAAACCAGCTCTAACCCAGCTCCAAACCAGGACAAAACCATCTCTAAACTAGGACTAAAGCAGCCCTAAAGCAGGACTAAATCAGGACTAAAGAAGCTCGAAACCAGTACTAAACCAGGAGAAAACCAGCTCTAAACCAGGACGAAACCAGCTCTAAACCAGGACTAAACCAGCTCTAAACCGGGATTAAACCAGGTCTAAACCAGCACTAAACCAGGACTAAACCACCTCTAAACCAGTTCTAAACCAGGACTAAACCACCTCTAAGCCAGGACTAAAACAGCTCTAAACCAGCTCTAAACTAGGTCTAAAGCAGCTCTAAAGCAGGACTAACCCAGCTGTAAAACAGGACTAAGCCAGGACTAAACCAGCTCTAAATCCCCCATTTTGCCCCTATATATATTTCCCCTCCATTGCACCCCCATAGTACCCTCATAGTACCCCCATAGTACCCCGTAGTGCCCCCATAGTAGCCCTATAGTACCCCCATAGTGCCCCCATAGTACCCCATAGTGCCCCCACAGTACCTCAATAGTACTGCCACAGTGCCCCCATAGTGCCCCTTAGTGCCCCCACAGTGCCCCCATAGTGCCCCATAGTACCCCCACTGTACCCCCATAGTACCCCCATTGTGCTCCCATAGTACTGCCATCGTGCCCCCATAGTGCCGCATAGTCCCCCCAATGTGCTCCCACAGGGCCCCCATAGTACCCCTATAGTGCCCCCATAGTAGCCCATAGTGCCCCCATAGTACCCCCATGGTGCTCCCATAGTGCCCCCGCAGTCCCCCAACAGTACTGCCACAGTTCCCCAACAGGCTCCCACAGTAACCACGTAGCGACCCCACAGTGCTCCCATAAATCCTGCTTTAGTCCTTTTTAAGGCCTGTTTTAGTCCTAGTTTAAAATTACTTTAGTCTTACTTTAGTCCTAGTTTAGACCTACTTTAGTCCTGCATTGGTCTTCCTTTAGTCCTAGTTTAGACCTACTTTAGTCCTGCATTGGTCTTACTTTAGTCCTAGTTTAAACCTACTTTAGTCCTGCATTGGTCTTACTTTAGTCCTAGTTTAGACCTACTTTAGTCCTGCATTGGTCTTACTTTAGTCCTAGTTTAGACCTACTTTAGTCCTGCATTGGTCTTATTTTAGTCCTAGTTTAGACCTGCTTTAGTGCTGACTTAGACCTGCTTTAGTCTTGCTTTAGACCTAGTTTAGACCTACCTTGGTCCTAGTTTAAACCTACTTTGGTCTGGCTTTAGTCCTAGTTTAGACCTACTTTAGTCCTGCTTTAGTCCTAGTTTAGACCTACTTTAGTCCTAGTTTAGACCTGCTTTAGACTTGGTTTAATCCTGCTTTAGTCCTGCCTTAGACCTGTTTTAGTCTTGCTTTAGTCTTAGTTTAGACTCACTTTAGTCCTAGTTTAGACCTACTTTAGTCCAACTTTAGTCCTGCTTTAGTCTTACTTTAGTTTAGTATTGGTCTTGCTTTAGTCCTGCTTTAGTCCTAGTTTAGACCTACCTTGGCCTTGTTTAGACCTGCTTTAGTCCTGCTTTAGTCCTAGTTTAGACCTACCTTGGTCCTGGCTTACACCTACTTTAGTCATGCATTGGTCTTGCTTTAGGCCTGCTTTAGTCTTGCTTTAGTCCTAGTTTAGACCTACCTTGGTCCTAGTTTAGACTTACTTTAGTCCTGCATTGGTCTTACTTTAGTCCTAGTTTATACCTGCTTTAGACTTGGTTTAATCCAGCTTTAGTCCTGCCGTAGACCAGTTTTAGTCTTGCTTTAGTCCTAGTTTAGTCCTACCGTGGTCTTAGTTTAGACCTACTTTGGTCTTGGTTTAGTCCTGCTTTAGACTTGGTTTGGTCCTATTTTAGTCTTACTTTAGACCTACCTTGTTTCTAGTTTAGTCCTGCTTTAGTCCTGTTTTAGGCCTGTTTTAGTCTTAGTTTAAAACTACTTTAGTCTTGCTTTAGTCTGATAATTGTGGGCGGAGCAAAACTGATCAAGAACTGCCTCGAGAAAGGGGCTTTTTCACTAAATATTTTCGATAACACTTAGAAAGCTGTAGGTAGAAGGCTCCAATGCTCCAATGAAAGAGCAATACAATGTATAGGTAAAAATTAGATCACAGAAAATGTCTGCTTTTTTTGTACACCTTATAGTCAGTTGTTTTCCCGAGAAGGGTCTGGCTGCAGCCGATGGGGGGAAGAAACTCTACTACCTGCACATAAGGTAGCGATAAATAATCAACTTTCAAACACTAACCCTCTCTTTACCATCCAGCGGAAGTAAATGAATCAATAGTTTCCACATCTTAATAGTTGATGTCCTTGCAGTGGAGCTAGCACCAACACTTTTGATTGTTCCATTTCCATTAAAGCACTAGCAACAATTGAGTGATTTCAGCCAGGAATCATCCTTCTTTGGGAAGTCCAAATAGGTTGTGTTGGAAAGTCTTGGAATGGAAAACTCACAAACACTTGGAAACGGAACTTGTAAGACAGTCAAATCAGAGCTCGGGCTCGTCCGGGATTTGAACCCGGGACCTCTCACACCCGAAGCGAGAATCATACCCCTAGACCAACGAGCCATGAGCTTTTTAGGGCTTTGCTCTCAGAGACGGTCAGAAATTTCCATAACCAACTATATTTCAGGCCTTCAAGTCGGGGTATTGGGTAAAGTTTTCAACTAGGAATAATCGCGCCTCGTGTAGATCTCACTGGCTACGATACTGCCACTGGGTAAAAGCTAAAGTGCATTTTGAGTAAAAATGGGCTGGGCTGGACCTTTCCCCACTTCCTGGTCTTGAAAGGTTGTTTGTGAGCGGACCAAATCTTTGATCGAAAACTGCCTCAGAAAGGAGGTTTCTTTCACAAAAGATTGCCTATAACACCTCGAAAGTTGTAGATAGCAGGCTCCAATGCTCCAATGAAAGAGCAACAAAATGGAGTGTAATGTAAACCTATTTAGACCACAGATAAAGTCTGCTTTTTTTCTATACCTTATCCAGTTGTTTTCCCGAGAAAGGTCTGGCTGCAGTCGGTGGGGAGAAGAAGCTCTACTACCTGCACTTAAGGTACAGATAAATAATCAATTTTCAACCACTAACCCTAACTTTACCATCCAGCAGTTGTAAATATTCTTGCAGTGGAGCTAGCACCAACACTTTTGTTTGTTCCATATGTCAACCAATAGAAACAACTGTGTGATGTCAGCCTGGAATCATCCTTTTTTGTGAAATCCAATTGTTGGGCTGGAAAGTCCTAGGATTGCAAGTGAAAACCCACAAACACTCAGAAACAGGACTCATAAGAAACTCAAGGTAAGACTCGGGCTCGTCCGGGATTTGAACCCGGGACCTCTCGCACCCTAAGCGAGAATCATACCCCTAGACCAACGAGCCACTTTCCTTGATTGTAAACTCAATGTATTGTTTTTCTTGTGGAAGGCCTAAACCAGCGGAAAAGCGCAAATTGGTGTATATTTTACAAAATACACAGAAACTGGCGTCCATTTGATGGGCTCGTCCGGGATTTGAACCCGGGACCTCTCGCACCCAAAGCGAGAATCATACCCCTAGACCAACGAGCCACCAATAAAAGGTAAAATCCATATCTTTTGCTCAAACAAAGCGAGGAAACAGGACCATAAGAGACCCACGCTTTACATTCTTGAGCGTGTGCTTACCAGTGACGTTGATCTGAACACAGCTGTGCATATGTTGCTCTGCTTTTGTTAAAACAGGAACATGGTTTGAGATGATTACTTTTGACAAAGTTATCAGCCTCCTCAGAGACCGTCAAAAATTGCCATAGCCGACTGTATTTCAAGTCGTCAAGGCGGGGTATTGGGTAAAGTTTTCAACTAGCAATAATCGCGCCTCGGATAGACCTCATAGGCTACGATACTGCCACTGCGCAAAGCTAAAGGGCATTTTGAGTCAAAATGGGCTGGGCTGGATCTTTCTACACTTCCTGGTCATGGCGGATAATTGTGGGCGGAGCAAAACTGATCAAGAACTGCCTCGAGAAAGGGACTTTTTCACTAAATATTTTCGATAACACTTAGAAAGCTGTAGGTAGAAGGCTCCAATGCTCCAATGAAAGAGCAATACAATGTATAGGTAAAAATTAGATCACAGAAAATGTCTGCTTTTTTTGTACACCTTATAGTCAGTTGTTTTCCCGAGAAGGGTCTGGCTGCAGCCGATGGGGGGAAGAAACTCTACTACCTGCACTTAAGGTAGCGATAAATAATCAACTTTCAAACACTAACCCTCTCTTTACCATCCAGCGGAAGTAAATGAATCAATAGTTTCCACATCTTAATAGTTGATGTCCTTGCAGTGGAGCTAGCACCAACACTTTTGATTGTTCCATTTCCATTAAAGCACTAGCAACAATTGAGTGATTTCAGCCAGGAATCATCCTTCTTTGGGAAGTCCAAATAGGTTGTGTTGGAAAGTCTTGGAATGGAAAACTCACAAACACTTGGAAACGGAACTTGTAAGACAGTCAAATCAGAGCTCGGGCTCGTCCGGGATTTGAACCCGGGACCTCTCACACCCGAAGCGAGAATCATACCCCTAGACCAACGAGCCATGAGCTTTTAGGGCTTTGCTCTCAGAGACGGTCAGAAATTTCCATAACCAACTATATTTCAGGCCTTCAAGTCGGGGTATTGGGTAAAGTTTTCAACTAGGAATAATCGCGCCTCGTGTAGATCTCACTGGCTACGATACTGCCACTGGGTAAAAGCTAAAGTGCATTTTGAGTAAAAATGGGCTGGGCTGGACCTTTCCCCACTTCCTGGTCTTGAAAGGTTGTTTGTGAGCGGACCAAATCTTTGATCGAAAACTGCCTCAGAAAGGAGGTTTCTTTCACAAAAGATTGCCTATAACACCTCGAAAGTTGTAGATAGCAGGCTCCAATGCTCCAATGAAAGAGCAACAAAATGGAGTGTAATGTAAACCTATTTAGACCACAGATAAAGTCTGCTTTTTTTTTCTATACCTTATCCAGTTGTTTTCCCGAGAAAGGTCTGGCTGCAGTCGGTGGGGAGAAGAAGCTCTACTACCTGCACTTAAGGTAGAGATAAATAATCAATTTTCAACCACTAACCCTAACTTTACCATCCAGCAGTTGTAAATATTCTTGCAGTGGAGCTAACACCAACACTTTTGTTTGTTACATATGTGAACCAATAGAAACAACTGTGTGATGTCAGCCTGGAATCATCCTTTTTTGTGAAATCCAATTGTTGGGCTGGAAAGTCCTAGGATTGCAAGTGAAAACCCACAAACACTCAGAAACAGGACTCATAAGAAACTCAAGGTAAGACTCGGGCTCGTCCGGGATTTGAACCCGGGACCTCTCGCACCCTAAGCGAGAATCATACCCCTAGACCAACGAGCCACCAATAAAAGGTAAAATCCATATCTTTTGCTCAAACAAAGCGAGGAAACAGGACCATAAGAGACCCACGCTTTACATTCTTGAGCGTGTGCTTACCAGTGACGTTGATCTGAACACAGCTGTGCATATGTTGCTCTGCTTTTGTTAAAACGGGAACATGTTTTTTTTTTTTTTTTTTTTTTTATTATTATCACACAACAACAACAAAAAAACAAACATGCAGACAAAGGTCCCACACAAGACACCAAGACAGAATCCCCATCCACCAGACAACAGAAAAAAGAGAACAAAAAAAAAAAAAAAAAAAAAACATAACAATAACAATTAATAACAGATAATTACCAGAACAACACCAAACCCCTGGCCCGGCTACATTACCAAATCACACTTAGTAGTATTGTGACCTATTTATTAGTTAATTCATTTGCTTGTCCCTCAACATATAGTTAAAGGACAGGCAGATGAATCAACATCCTTTTATTCTTTATTCCTTTTTATTTTTTGATGATTATTACATTTCTTTTAATTACTTCTATATATATATTTTTTTTTCCTATATAATCTTTTTTCTCAGGAAATATAGTTGAATATAAGAATAATTGATTTAAATCGAAAGTGCACACATGGTTTGAGATGATTACTTTTGACAAAGTTATCAGCCTCCTCAGAGACCGTCAAAAATTGCCATAGCCGACTGTATTTCAAGTCGTCAAGGCGGGGTATTGGGTAAAGTTTTCAACTAGCAATAATCGCGCCTCGGATAGACCTCATAGGCTACGATACTGCCACTGCGCAAAGCTAAAGGGCATTTTGAGTCAAAATGGGCTGGGCTGGATCTTTCTACACTTCCTGGTCATGGCGGATAATTGTGGGCGGAGCAAAACTGATCAAGAACTGCCTCGAGAAAGGGGCTTTTTCACTAAATATTTTCGATAACACTTAGAAAGCTGTAGGTAGAAGGCTCCAATGCTCCAATGAAAGAGCAATACAATGTATAGGTAAAAATTAGATCACAGAAAATGTCTGCTTTTTTTGTACACCTTATAGTCAGTTGTTTTCCCGAGAAGGGTCTGGCTGCAGCCGATGGGGGGAAGAAACTCTACTACCTGCACTTAAGGTAGCGATAAATAATCAACTTTCAAACACTAACCCTCTCTTTACCATCCAGCGGAAGTAAATGAATCAATAGTTTCCACATGTTAATAGTTGATGTCCTTGCAGTGGAGCTAGCACCAACACTTTTGATTGTTCCATTTCCATTAAAGCACTAGCAACAATTGAGTGATTTCAGCCAGGAATCATCCTTCTTTGGGAAGTCCAAATAGGTTGTGTTGGAAAGTCTTGGAATGGAAAACTCACAAACACTTGGAAACGGAACTTGTAAGACAGTCAAATCAGAGCTCGGGCTCGTCCGGGATTTGAACCCGGGACCTCTCACACCCGAAGCGAGAATCATACCCCTAGACCAACGAGCCATGAGCTTTTTAGGGCTTTGCTCTCAGAGACGGTCAGAAATTTCCATAACCAACTATATTTCAGGCCTTCAAGTCGGGGTATTGGGTAAAGTTTTCAACTAGGAATAATTGCGCCTCGTGTAGATCTCACTGGCTACGATACTGCCACTGGGTAAAAGCTAAAGTGCATTTTGAGTAAAAATGGGCTGGGCTGGACCTTTCCCCACTTCCTGGTCTTGAAAGGTTGTTTGTGAGCGGACCAAATCTTTGATCGAAAACTGCCTCAGAAAGGAGGTTTCTTTCACAAAAGATTGCCTATAACACCTCGAAAGTTGTAGATAGCAGGCTCCAATGCTCCAATGAAAGAGCAACAAAATGGAGTGTAATGTAAACCTATTTAGACCACAGATAAAGTCTGCTTTTTTTCTATACCTTATCCAGTTGTTTTCCCGAGAAAGGTCTGGCTGCAGTCGGTGGGGAGAAGAAGCTCTACTACCTGCACTTAAGGTAGAGATAAATAATCAATTTTCAACCACTAACCCTAACTTTACCATCCAGCAGTTGTAAATATTCTTGCAGTGGAGCTAACACCAACACTTTTGTTTGTTACATATGTGAACCAATAGAAACAACTGTGTGATGTCAGCCTGGAATCATCCTTTTTTGTGAAATCCAATTGTTGGGCTGGAAAGTCCTAGGATTGCAAGTGAAAACCCACAAACACTCAGAAACAGGACTCATAAGAAACTCAAGGTAAGACTCGGGCTCGTCCGGGATTTGAACCCGGGACCTCTCGCACCCTAAGCGAGAATCATACCCCTAGACCAACGAGCCACTTTCCTTGATTGTAAACTCAATGTATTGTTTTTCTTGTGGAAGGCCTAAACCAGCGGAAAAGCGCAAATTGGTGTATATTTTACAAAATACACAGAAACTGGCGTCCATTTGATGGGCTCGTCCGGGATTTGAACCCGGGACCTCTCGCACCCAAAGCGAGAATCATACCCCTAGACCAACGAGCCACCAATAAAAGGTAAAATCCATATCTTTTGCTCAAACAAAGCGAGGAAACAGGACCATAAGAGACCCACGCTTTACATTCTTGAGCGTGTGCTTACCAGTGACGTTGATCTGAACACAGCTGTGCATATGTTGCTCTGCTTTTGTTAAAACAGGAACATGGTTTGAGATGATTACTTTTGACAAAGTTATCAGCCTCCTCAGAGACCGTCAAAAATTGCCATAGCCGACTGTATTTCAAGTCGTCAAGGCGGGGTATTGGGTAAAGTTTTCAACTAGCAATAATCGCCTCGGATAGACCTCATAGGCTACGATACTGCCACTGCGCAAAGCTAAAGGGCATTTTGAGTCAAAATGGGCTGGGCTGGATCTTTCTACACTTCCTGGTCATGGCGGATAATTGTGGGCGGAGCAAAACTGATCAAGAACTGCCTCGAGAAAGGGCTTTTTCACTAAATATTTTCGATAACACTTAGAAAGCTGTAGGTAGAAGGCTCCAATGCTCCAATGAAAGAGCAATACAATGTATAGGTAAAAATTAGATCACAGAAAATGACTGCATATTTATTGTACACCTTATAGTCAGTTGTTTTCCCGAGAAGGGTCTGGCTGCAGCCGATGGGGGGAAGAAACTCTACTACCTGCACTTAAGGTAGCGATAAATAATCAACTTTCAAACACTAACCCTCTCTTTACCATCCAGCGGAAGTAAATGAATCAATAGTTTCCACATGTTAATAGTTGATGTCCTTGCAGTGGAGCTAGCACCAACACTTTTGATTGTTCCATTTCCATTAAAGCACTAGCAACAATTGAGTGATTTCAGCCAGGAATCATCCTTCTTTGGGAAGTCCAAATAGGTTGTGTTGGAAAGTCTTGGAATGGAAAACTCACAAACACTTGGAAACGGAACTTGTAAGACAGTCAAATCAGAGCTCGGGCTCGTCCGGGATTTGAACCGGGACCTCTCACACCCGAAGCGAGAATCATACCCCTAGACCAACGAGCCATGAGCTTTTTAGGGCTTTGCTCTCAGAGACGGTCAGAAATTTCCATAACCAACTATATTTCAGGCCTTCAAGTCGGGTATTGGGTAAAGTTTTCAACTAGGAATAATCGCCTCGTGTAGATCTCACTGGCTACGATACTGCCACTGGGTAAAAGCTAAAGTGCATTTTGAGTAAAAATGGGCTGGGCTGGACCTTTCCCCACTTCCTGGTCTTGAAAGGTTGTTTGTGAGCGGACCAAATCTTTGATCGAAAACTGCCTCAGAAAGGAGGTTTCTTTCACAAAGATTGCCTATAACACCTCGAAAGTTGTAGATAGCAGGCTCCAATGCTCCAATGAAAGAGCAACAAAATGGAGTGTAATGTAAACCTATTTAGACCACAGATAAAGTCTGCTTTTTTTCTATACCTTATCCAGTTGTTTTCCCGAGAAAGGTCTGGCTGCAGTCGGTGGGGAGAAGAAGCTCTACTACCTGCACTTAAGGTAGAGATAAATAATCAATTTTCAACCACTAACCCTAACTTTACCATCCAGCAGTTGTAAATATTCTTGCAGTGGAGCTAACACCAACACTTTTGTTTGTTACATATGTGAACCAATAGAAACAACTGTGTGATGTCAGCCTGGAATCATCCTTTTTTGTGAAATCCAATTGTTGGGCTGGAAAGTCCTAGGATTGCAAGTGAAAACCCACAAACACTCAGAAACAGGACTCATAAGAAACTCAAGGTAAGACTCGGGCTCGTCCGGGATTTGAACCCGGGACCTCTCGCACCCTAAGCGAGAATCATACCCCTAGACCAACGAGCCACTTTCCTTGATTGTAAACTCAATGTATTGTTTTTCTTGTGGAAGGCCTAAACCAGCGGAAAAGCGCAAATTGGTGTATATTTTACAAAATACACAGAAACTGGCGTCCATTTGATGGGCTCGTCCGGGATTTGAACCCGGGACCTCTCGCACCCAAAGCGAGAATCATACCCCTAGACCAACGAGCCACCAATAAAAGGTAAAATCCATATCTTTTGCTCAAACAAAGCGAGGAAACAGGACCATAAGAGACCCACGCTTTACATTCTTGAGCGTGTGCTTACCAGTGACGTTGATCTGAACACAGCTGTGCATATGTTGCTCTGCTTTTGTTAAAACAGGAACATGGTTTGAGATGATTACTTTTGACAAAGTTATCAGCCTCCTCAGAGACCGTCAAAAATTGCCATAGCCGACTGTATTTCAAGTCGTCAAGGCGGGGTATTGGGTAAAGTTTTCAACTAGCAATAATCGCGCCTCGGATAGACCTCATAGGCTACGATACTGCCACTGCGCAAAGCTAAAGGGCATTTTGAGTCAAAATGGGCTGGGCTGGATCTTTCTACACTTCCTGGTCATGGCGGATAATTGTGGGCGGAGCAAAACTGATCAAGAACTGCCTCGAGAAAGGGGCTTTTTCACTAAATATTTTCGATAACACTTAGAAAGCTGTAGGTAGAAGGCTCCAATGCTCCAATGAAAGAGCAATACAATGTATAGGTAAAAATTAGATCACAGAAAATGTCTGCTGTTTTTTGTACACCTTATAGTCAGTTGTTTTCCCGAGAAGGGTCTGGCTGCAGCCGATGGGGGGAAGAAACTCTACTACCTGCACTTAAGGTAGCGATAAATAATCAACTTTCAAACACTAACCCTCTCTTTACCATCCAGCGGAAGTAAATGAATCAATAGTTTCCACATGTTAATAGTTGATGTCCTTGCAGTGGAGCTAGCACCAACACTTTTGATTGTTCCATTTCCATTAAAGCACTAGCAACAATTGAGTGATTTCAGCCAGGAATCATCCTTCTTTGGGAAGTCCAAATAGGTTGTGTTGGAAAGTCTTGGAATGGAAAACTCACAAACACTTGGAAACGGAACTTGTAAGACAGTCAAATCAGAGCTCGGGCTCGTCCGGGATTTGAACCCGGGACCTCTCACACCGAGCGAGAATCATACCCCTAGACCAACGAGCCATGAGCTTTTTAGGGCTTTGCTCTCAGAGACGGTCAGAAATTTCCATAACCAACTATATTTCAGGCCTTCAAGTCGGGGTATTGGGTAAAGTTTTCAACTAGGAATAATCGCCTCGTGTAGATCTCACTGGCTACGATACTGCCACTGGGTAAAAGCTAAAGTGCATTTTGAGTAAAAATGGGCTGGGCTGGACCTTTCCCCACTTCCTGGTCTTGAAAGGTTGTTTGTGAGCGGACCAAATCTTTGATCGAAAACTGCCTCAGAAAGGAGGTTTCTTTCACAAAAGATTGCCTATAACACCTCGAAAGTTGTAGATAGCAGGCTCCAATGCTCCAATGAAAGAGCAACAAAATGGAGTGTAATGTAAACCTATTTAGACCACAGATAAAGTCTGCTTTTTTTTCTATACCTTATCCAGTTGTTTTCCTGAGAAAGGTCTGGCTGCAGTCGGTGGGGAGAAGAAGCTCTACTACCTGCACTTAAGGTACAGATAAATAATCAATTTTCAACCACTAACCCTAACGTTACCATCCAGCAGTTGTAAATATTCTTGCAGTGGAGCTAACACCAACACTTTTGTTTGTTACATATGTGAACCAATAGAAACAACTGTGTGATGTCAGCCTGGAATCATCCTTTTTTGTGAAATCCAATTGTTGGGCTGGAAAGTCCTAGGATTGCAAGTGAAAACCCACAAACACTCAGAAACAGGACTCATAAGAAACTCAAGGTAAGACTCGGGCTCGTCCGGGATTTGAACCCGGGACCTCTCGCACCCTAAGCGAGAATCATACCCCTAGACCAACGAGCCACTTTCCTTGATTGTAAACTCAATGTATTGTTTTTCTTGTGGAAGGCCTAAACCAGCGGAAAAGCGCAAATTGGTGTATATTTTACAAAATACACAGAAACTGGCGTCCATTTGATGGGCTCGTCCGGGATTTGAACCCGGGACCTCTCGCACCCAAAGCGAGAATCATACCCCTAGACCAACGAGCCACCAATAAAAGGTAAAATCCATATCTTTTGCTCAAACAAAGCGAGGAAACAGGACCATAAGAGACCCACGCTTTACATTCTTGAGCGTGTGCTTACCAGTGACGTTGATCTGAACACAGCTGTGCATATGTTGCTCTGCTTTTGTTAAAACAGGAACATGGTTTGAGATGATTACTTTTGACAAAGTTATCAGCCTCCTCAGAGACCGTCAAAAATTGCCATAGCCGACTGTATTTCAAGTCGTCAAGGCGGGGTATTGGGTAAAGTTTTCAACTAGCAATAATCGCGCCTCGGATAGACCTCATAGGCTACGATACTGCCACTGCGCAAAGCTAAAGGGCATTTTGAGTCAAAATGGGCTGGGCTGGATCTTTCTACACTTCCTGGTCATGGCGGATAATTGTGGGCGGAGCAAAACTGATCAAGAACTGCCTCGAGAAAGGGGCTTTTTCACTAAATATTTTCGATAACACTTAGAAAGCTGTAGGTAGAAGGCTCCAATGCTCCAATGAAAGAGCAATACAATGTATAGGTAAAAATTAGATCACAGAAAATGTCTGCTTTTTTTTGTACACCTTATAGTCAGTTGTTTTCCCGAGAAGGGTCTGGCTGCAGCCGATGGGGGGAAGAAACTCTACTACCTGCACTTAAGGTAGCGATAAATAATCAACTTTCAAACACTAACCCTCTCTTTACCATCCAGCGGAAGTAAATGAATCAATAGTTTCCACATGTTAATAGTTGATGTCCTTGCAGTGGAGCTAGCACCAACACTTTTGATTGTTCCATTTCCATTAAAGCACTAGCAACAATTGAGTGATTTCAGCCAGGAATCATCCTTCTTTGGGAAGTCCAAATAGGTTGTGTTGGAAAGTCTTGGAATGGAAAACTCACAAACACTTGGAAACGGAACTTGTAAGACAGTCAAATCAGAGCTCGGGCTCGTCCGGGATTTGAACCCGGGACCTCTCACACCCGAAGCGAGAATCATACCCCTAGACCAACGAGCCATGAGCTTTTTAGGGCTTTGCTCTCAGAGACGGTCAGAAATTTCCATAACCAACTATATTTCAGGCCTTCAAGTCGGGGTATTGGGTAAAGTTTTCAACTAGGAATAATCGCGCCTCGTGTAGATCTCACTGGCTACGATACTGCCACTGGGTAAAAGCTAAAGTGCATTTTGAGTAAAAATGGGCTGGGCTGGACCTTTCCCCACTTCCTGGTCTTGAAAGGTTGTTTGTGAGCGGACCAAATCTTTGATCGAAAACTGCCTCAGAAAGGAGGTTTCTTTCACAAAAGATTGCCTATAACACCTCGAAAGTTGTAGATAGCAGGCTCCAATGCTCCAATGAAAGAGCAACAAAATGGAGTGTAATGTAAACCTATTTAGACCACAGATAAAGTCTGCTTTTTTTTTCTATACCTTATCCAGTTGTTTTCCCGAGAAAGGTCTGGCTGCAGTCGGTGGGGAGAAGAAGCTCTACTACCTGCACTTAAGGTAGAGATAAATAATCAATTTTCAACCACTAACCCTAACTTTACCATCCAGCAGTTGTAAATATTCTTGCAGTGGAGCTAACACCAACACTTTTGTTTGTTACATATGTGAACCAATAGAAACAACTGTGTGATGTCAGCCTGGAATCATCCTTTTTTGTGAAATCCAATTGTTGGGCTGGAAAGTCCTAGGATTGCAAGTGAAAACCCACAAACACTCAGAAACAGGACTCATAAGAAACTCAAGGTAAGACTCGGGCTCGTCCGGGATTTGAACCCGGGACCTCTCGCACCCTAAGCGAGAATCATACCCCTAGACCAACGAGCCACTTTCCTTGATTGTAAACTCAATGTATTGTTTTTCTTGTGGAAGGCCTAAACCAGCGGAAAAGCGCAAATTGGTGTATATTTTACAAAATACACAGAAACTGGCGTCCATTTGATGGGCTCGTCCGGGATTTGAACCGGGACCTCTCGCACCCAAAGCGAGAATCATACCCCTAGACCAACGAGCCACCAATAAAAGGTAAAATCCATATCTTTTGCTCAAACAAAGCGAGGAAACAGGACCATAAGAGACCCACGCTTTACATTCTTGAGCGTGTGCTTACCAGTGACGTTGATCTGAACACAGCTGTGCATATGTTGCTCTGCTTTTGTTAAAACAGGAACATGGTTTGAGATGATTACTTTTGACAAAGTTATCAGCCTCCTCAGAGACCGTCAAAAATTGCCATAGCCGACTGTATTTCAAGTCGTCAAAGGCGGGGTATTGGGTAAAGTTTTCAACTAGCAATAATCGCGCCTCGGATAGACCTCATAGGCTACGATACTGCCACTGCGCAAAGCTAAAGGGCATTTTGAGTCAAAATGGGCTGGGCTGGATCTTTCTACACTTCCTGGTCATGGCGGATAATTGTGGGCGGAGCAAAACTGATCAAGAACTGCCTCGAGAAAGGGCTTTTTCACTAAATATTTTCGATAACACTTAGAAAGCTGTAGGTAGAAGGCTCCAATGCTCCAATGAAAGAGCAATACAATGTATAGGTAAAAATTAGATCACAGAAAATGTCTGCTTTTTTTTGTACACCTTATAGTCAGTTGTTTTCCCGAGAAGGGTCTGGCTGCAGCCGATGGGGGGAAGAAACTCTACTACCTGCACTTAAGGTAGCGATAAATAATCAACTTTCAAACACTAACCCTCTCTTTACCATCCAGCGGAAGTAAATGAATCAATAGTTTCCACATGTTAATAGTTGATGTCCTTGCAGTGGAGCTAGCACCAACACTTTTGATTGTTCCATTTCCATTAAAGCACTAGCAACAATTGAGTGATTTCAGCCAGGAATCATCCTTCTTTGGGAAGTCCAAATAGGTTGTGTTGGAAAGTCTTGGAATGGAAAACTCACAAACACTTGGAAACGGAACTTGTAAGACAGTCAAATCAGAGCTCGGGCTCGTCCGGGATTTGAACCCGGGACCTCTCACACCCGAAGCGAGAATCATACCCCTAGACCAACGAGCCATGAGCTTTTTAGGGCTTTGCTCTCAGAGACGGTCAGAAATTTCCATAACCAACTATATTTCAGGCCTTCAAGTCGGGGTATTGGGTAAAGTTTTCAACTAGGAATAATCGCGCCTCGTGTAGATCTCACTGGCTACGATACTGCCACTGGGTAAAAGCTAAAGTGCATTTTGAGTAAAAATGGGCTGGGCTGGACCTTTCCCCACTTCCTGGTCTTGAAAGGTTGTTTGTGAGCGGACCAAATCTTTGATCGAAAACTGCCTCAGAAAGGAGGTTTCTTTCACAAAAGATTGCCTATAACACCTCGAAAGTTGTAGATAGCAGGCTCCAATGCTCCAATGAAAGAGCAACAAAATGGAGTGTAATGTAAACCTATTTAGACCACAGATAAAGTCTGCTTTTTTTTTCTATACCTTATCCAGTTGTTTTCCCGAGAAAGGTCTGGCTGCAGTCGGTGGGGAGAAGAAGCTCTACTACCTGCACTTAAGGTAGAGATAAATAATCAATTTTCAACCACTAACCCTAACTTTACCATCCAGCAGTTGTAAATATTCTTGCAGTGGAGCTAACACCAACACTTTTGTTTGTTACATATGTGAACCAATAGAAACAACTGTGTGATGTCAGCCTGGAATCATCCTTTTTTGTGAAATCCAATTGTTGGGCTGGAAAGTCCTAGGATTGCAAGTGAAAACCCACAAACACTCAGAAACAGGACTCATAAGAAACTCAAGGTAAGACTCGGGCTCGTCCGGGATTTGAACCCGGGACCTCTCGCACCCTAAGCGAGAATCATACCCCTAGACCAACGAGCCACTTTCCTTGATTGTAAACTCAATGTATTGTTTTTCTTGTGGAAGGCCTAAACCAGCGGAAAAGCGCAAATTGGTGTATATTTTACAAAATACACAGAAACTGGCGTCCATTTGATGGGCTCGTCCGGGATTTGAACCCGGGACCTCTCGCACCCAAAGCGAGAATCATACCCCTAGACCAACGAGCCACCAATAAAAGGTAAAATCCATATCTTTTGCTCAAACAAAGCGAGGAAACAGGACCATAAGAGACCCACGCTTTACATTCTTGAGCGTGTGCTTACCAGTGACGTTGATCTGAACACAGCTGTGCATATGTTGCTCTGCTTTTGTTAAAACAGGAACATGGTTTGAGATGATTACTTTTGACAAAGTTATCAGCCTCCTCAGAGACCGTCAAAAATTGCCATAGCCGACTGTATTTCAAGTCGTCAAGGCGGGGTATTGGGTAAAGTTTTCAACTAGCAATAATCGCGCCTCGGATAGACCTCATAGGCTACGATACTGCCACTGCGCAAAGCTAAAGGGCATTTTGAGTCAAAATGGGCTGGGCTGGATCTTTCTACACTTCCTGGTCATGGCGGATAATTGTGGGCGGAGCAAAACTGATCAAGAACTGCCTCGAGAAAGGGGCTTTTTCACTAAATATTTTCGATAACACTTAGAAAGCTGTAGGTAGAAGGCTCCAATGCTCCAATGAAAGAGCAATACAATGTATAGGTAAAAATTAGATCACAGAAAATGTCTGCTTTTTTGGGTACACCTTATAGTCAGTTGTTTTCCCGAGAAGGGTCTGGCTGCAGCCGATGGGGGGAAGAAACTCTACTACCTGCACTTAAGGTAGCGATAAATAATCAACTTTCAAACACTAACCCTCTCTTTACCATCCAGCGGAAGTAAATGAATCAATAGTTTCCACATGTTAATAGTTGATGTCCTTGCAGTGGAGCTAGCACCAACACTTTTGATTGTTCCATTTCCATTAAAGCACTAGCAACAATTGAGTGATTTCAGCCAGGAATCATCCTTCTTTGGGAAGTCCAAATAGGTTGTGTTGGAAAGTCTTGGAATGGAAAACTCACAAACACTTGGAAACGGAACTTGTAAGACAGTCAAATCAGAGCTCGGGCTCGTCCGGGATTTGAACCCGGGACCTCTCACACCGAAGCGAGAATCATACCCCTAGACCAACGAGCCATGAGCTTTTTAGGGCTTTGCTCTCAGAGACGGTCAGAAATTTCCATAACCAACTATATTTCAGGCCTTCAAGTCGGGGTATTGGGTAAAGTTTTCAACTAGGAATAATCGCGCCTCGTGTAGATCTCACTGGCTACGATACTGCCACTGGGTAAAAGCTAAAGTGCATTTTGAGTAAAAATGGGCTGGGCTGGACCTTTCCCCACTTCCTGGTCTTGAAAGGTTGTTTGTGAGCGGACCAAATCTTTGATCGAAAACTGCCTCAGAAAGGAGGTTTCTTTCACAAAAGATTGCCTATAACACCTCGAAAGTTGTAGATAGCAGGCTCCAATGCTCCAATGAAAGAGCAACAAAATGGAGTGTAATGTAAACCTATTTAGACCACAGATAAAGTCTGCTTTTTTTCTATACCTTATCCAGTTGTTTTCCCGAGAAAGGTCTGGCTGCAGTCGGTGGGGAGAAGAAGCTCTACTACCTGCACTTAAGGTAGAGATAAATAATCAATTTTCAACCACTAACCCTAACTTTACCATCCAGCAGTTGTAAATATTCTTGCAGTGGAGCTAACACCAACACTTTTGTTTGTTACATATGTGAACCAATAGAAACAACTGTGTGATGTCAGCCTGGAATCATCCTTTTTTGTGAAATCCAATTGTTGGGCTGGAAAGTCCTAGGATTGCAAGTGAAAACCCACAAACACTCAGAAACAGGACTCATAAGAAACTCAAGGTAAGACTCAGGCTCGTCCGGGATCTCTCGCACCCTAAGCGAGAATCATACCCCTAGACCAACGAGCCACTTTCCTTGATTGTAAACTCAATGTATTGTTTTTCTTGTGGAAGGCCTAAACCAGCGGAAAAGCGCAAATTGGTGTATATTTTACAAAATACACAGAAACTGGCGTCCATTTGATGGGCTCGTCCGGGATTTGAACCCGGGACCTCTCGCACCCAAAGCGAGAATCATACCCCTAGACCAACGAGCCACCAATAAAAGGTAAAATCCATATCTTTTGCTCAAACAAAGCGAGGAAACAGGACCATAAGAGACCCACGCTTTACATTCTTGAGCGTGTGCTTACCAGTGACGTTGATCTGAACACAGCTGTGCATATGTTGCTCTGCTTTTGTTAAAACAGGAACATGGTTTGAGATGATTACTTTTGACAAAGTTATCAGCCTCCTCAGAGACCGTCAAAAATTGCCATAGCCGACTGTATTTCAAGTCGTCAAGGCGGGGTATTGGGTAAAGTTTTCAACTAGCAATAATCGCGCCTCGGATAGACCTCATAGGCTACGATACTGCCACTGCGCAAAGCTAAAGGGCATTTTGAGTCAAAATGGGCTGGGCTGGATCTTTCTACACTTCCTGGTCATGGCGGATAATTGTGGGCGGAGCAAAACTGATCAAGAACTGCCTCGAGAAAGGGGCTTTTTCACTAAATATTTTCGATAACACTTAGAAAGCTGTAGGTAGAAGGCTCCAATGCTCCAATGAAAGAGCAATACAATGTATAGGTAAAAATTAGATCACAGAAAATGTCTGCTTTTTTTTGTACACCTTATAGTCAGTTGTTTTCCCGAGAAGGGTCTGGCTGCAGCCGATGGGGGGAAGAAACTCTACTACCTGCACTTAAGGTAGCGATAAATAATCAACTTTCAAACACTAACCCTCTCTTTACCATCCAGCGGAAGTAAATGAATCAATAGTTTCCACATGTTAATAGTTGATGTCCTTGCAGTGGAGCTAGCACCAACACTTTTGATTGTTCCATTTCCATTAAAGCACTAGCAACAATTGAGTGATTTCAGCCAGGAATCATCCTTCTTTGGGAAGTCCAAATAGGTTGTGTTGGAAAGTCTTGGAATGGAAAACTCACAAACACTTGGAAACGGAACTTGTAAGACAGTCAAATCAGAGCTCGGGCTCGTCCGGGATTTGAACCCGGGACCTCTCACACCCGAAGCGAGAATCATACCCCTAGACCAACGAGCCATGAGCTTTTTAGGGCTTTGCTCTCAGAGACGGTCAGAAATTTCCATAACCAACTATATTTCAGGCCTTCAAGTCGGGTATTGGGTAAAGTTTTCAACTAGGAATAATCGCGCCTCGTGTAGATCTCACTGGCTACGATACTGCCACTGGGTAAAAGCTAAAGTGCATTTTGAGTAAAAATGGGCTGGGCTGGACCTTTCCCCACTTCCTGGTCTTGAAAGGTTGTTTGTGAGCGGACCAAATCTTTGATCGAAAACTGCCTCAGAAAGGAGGTTTCTTTCACAAAAGATTGCCTATAACACCTCGAAAGTTGTAGATAGCAGGCTCCAATGCTCCAATGAAAGAGCAACAAAATGGAGTGTAATGTAAACCTATTTAGACCACAGATAAAGTCTGCTTTTTTTCTATACCTTATCCAGTTGTTTTCCCGAAAGGTCTGGCTGCAGTCGGTGGGGAGAAGAAGCTCTACTACCTGCACTTAAGGTAGAGATAAATAATCAATTTTCAACCACTAACCCTAACTTTACCATCCAGCAGTTGTAAATATTCTTGCAGTGGAGCTAACACCAACACTTTTGTTTGTTACATATGTGAACCAATAGAAACAACTGTGTGATGTCAGCCTGGAATCATCCTTTTTTGTGAAATCCAATTGTTGGGCTGGAAAGTCCTAGGATTGCAAGTGAAAACCCACAAACACTCAGAAACAGGACTCATAAGAAACTCAAGGTAAGACTCGGGCTCGTCCGGGATACCTCTCGCACCCTAAGCGAGAATCATACCCCTAGACCAACGAGCCACTTTCCTTGATTGTAAACTCAATGTATTGTTTTTCTTGTGGAAGGCCTAAACCAGCGGAAAAGCGCAAATTGGTGTATATTTTACAAAATACACAGAAACTGGCGTCCATTTGATGGGCTCGTCCGGGATTTGAACCCGGGACCTCTCGCACCCAAAGCGAGAATCATACCCCTAGACCAACGAGCCACCAATAAAAGGTAAAATCCATATCTTTTGCTCAAACAAAGCGAGGAAACAGGACCATAAGAGACCCACGCTTTACATTCTTGAGCGTGTGCTTACCAGTGACGTTGATCTGAACACAGCTGTGCATATGTTGCTCTGCTTTTGTTAAAACAGGAACATGGTTTGAGATGATTACTTTTGACAAAGTTATCAGCCTCCTCAGAGACCGTCAAAAATTGCCATAGCCGACTGTATTTCAAGTCGTCAAGGCGGGGTATTGGGTAAAGTTTTCAACTAGCAATAATCGCCTCGGATAGACCTCATAGGCTACGATACTGCCACTGCGCAAAGCTAAAGGGCATTTTGAGTCAAAATGGGCTGGGCTGGATCTTTCTACACTTCCTGGTCATGGCGGATAATTGTGGGCGGAGCAAAACTGATCAAGAACTGCCTCGAGAAAGGGGCTTTTTCACTAAATATTTTCGATAACACTTAGAAAGCTGTAGGTAGAAGGCTCCAATGCTCCAATGAAAGAGCAATACAATGTATAGGTAAAAATTAGATCACAGAAAATGTCTGCTTTTTTTGTACACCTTATAGTCAGTTGTTTTCCCGAGAAGGGTCTGGCTGCAGCCGATGGGGGGAAGAAACTCTACTACCTGCACTTAAGGTAGCGATAAATAATCAACTTTCAAACACTAACCCTCTCTTTACCATCCAGCGGAAGTAAATGAATCAATAGTTTCCACATGTTAATAGTTGATGTCCTTGCAGTGGAGCTAGCACCAACACTTTTGATTGTTCCATTTCCATTAAAGCACTAGCAACAATTGAGTGATTTCAGCCAGGAATCATCCTTCTTTGGGAAGTCCAAATAGGTTGTGTTGGAAAGTCTTGGAATGGAAAACTCACAAACACTTGGAAACGGAACTTGTAAGACAGTCAAATCAGAGCTCGGGCTCGTCCGGGATTTGAACCCGGGACCTCTCACACCCGAAGCGAGAATCATACCCCTAGACCAACGAGCCATGAGCTTTTTAGGGCTTTGCTCTCAGAGACGGTCAGAAATTTCCATAACCAACTATATTTCAGGCCTTCAAGTCGGGGTATTGGGTAAAGTTTTCAACTAGGAATAATCGCGCCTCGTGTAGATCTCACTGGCTACGATACTGCCACTGGGTAAAAGCTAAAGTGCATTTTGAGTAAAAATGGGCTGGGCTGGACCTTTCCCCACTTCCTGGTCTTGAAAGGTTGTTTGTGAGCGGACCAAATCTTTGATCGAAAACTGCCTCAGAAAGGAGGTTTCTTTCACAAAAGATTGCCTATAACACCTCGAAAGTTGTAGATAGCAGGCTCCAATGCTCCAATGAAAGAGCAACAAAATGGAGTGTAATGTAAACCTATTTAGACCACAGATAAAGTCTGCTTTTTTTCTATACCTTATCCAGTTGTTTTCCCGAGAAAGGTCTGGCTGCAGTCGGTGGGGAGAAGAAGCTCTACTACCTGCACTTAAGGTAGAGATAAATAATCAATTTTCAACCACTAACCCTAACTTTACCATCCAGCAGTTGTAAATATTCTTGCAGTGGAGCTAACACCAACACTTTTGTTTGTTACATATGTGAACCAATAGAAACAACTGTGTGATGTCAGCCTGGAATCATCCTTTTTTGTGAAATCCAATTGTTGGGCTGGAAAGTCCTAGGATTGCAAGTGAAAACCCACAAACACTCAGAAACAGGACTCATAAGAAACTCAAGGTAAGACTCGGGCTCGTCCGGGATTTGAACCCGGGACCTCTCGCACCCTAAGCGAGAATCATACCCCTAGACCAACGAGCCACTTTCCTTGATTGTAAACTCAATGTATTGTTTTTCTTGTGGAAGGCCTAAACCAGCGGAAAAGCGCAAATTGGTGTATATTTTACAAAATACACAGAAACTGGCGTCCATTTGATGGGCTCGTCCGGGATTTGAACCGGGACCTCTCGCACCCAAAGCGAGAATCATACCCCTAGACCAACGAGCCACCAATAAAAGGTAAAATCCATATCTTTTGCTCAAACAAAGCGAGGAAACAGGACCATAAGAGACCCACGCTTTACATTCTTGAGCGTGTGCTTACCAGTGACGTTGATCTGAACACAGCTGTGCATATGTTGCTCTGCTTTTGTTAAAACAGGAACATGGTTTGAGATGATTACTTTTGACAAAGTTATCAGCCTCCTCAGAGACAATCAAAAATTGCCATAGCCGACTGTATTTCAAGTCGTCAAGGCGGGGTATTGGGTAAAGTTTTCAACTAGCAATAATCGCGCCTCGGATAGACCTCATAGGCTACGATACTGCCACTGCGCAAAGCTAAAGGGCATTTTGAGTCAAAATGGGCTGGGCTGGATCTTTCTACACTTCCTGGTCATGGCGGATAATTGTGGGCGGAGCAAAACTGATCAAGAACTGCCTCGAGAAAGGGCTTTTTCACTAAATATTTTCGATAACACTTAGAAAGCTGTAGGTAGAAGGCTCCAATGCTCCAATGAAAGAGCAATACAATGTATAGGTAAAAATTAGATCACAGAAAATGTCTGCTTTTTTTGTACACCTTATAGTCAGTTGTTTTCCCGAGAAGGGTCTGGCTGCAGCCGATGGGGGGAAGAAACTCTACTACCTGCACTTAAGGTAGCGATAAATAATCAACTTTCAAACACTAACCCTCTCTTTACCATCCAGCGGAAGTAAATGAATCAATAGTTTCCACATGTTAATAGTTGATGTCCTTGCAGTGGAGCTAGCACCAACACTTTTGATTGTTCCATTTCCATTAAAGCACTAGCAACAATTGAGTGATTTCAGCCAGGAATCATCCTTCTTTGGGAAGTCCAAATAGGTTGTGTTGGAAAGTCTTGGAATGGAAAACTCACAAACACTTGGAAACGGAACTTGTAAGACAGTCAAATCAGAGCTCGGGCTCGTCCGGGATTTGAACCGGGACCTCTCACACCCGAGCGAGAATCATACCCCTAGACCAACGAGCCATGAGCTTTTTAGGGCTTTGCTCTCAGAGACGGTCAGAAATTTCCATAACCAACTATATTTCAGGCCTTCAAGTCGGGTATTGGGTAAAGTTTTCAACTAGGAATAATCGCGCCTCGTGTAGATCTCACTGGCTACGATACTGCCACTGGGTAAAAGCTAAAGTGCATTTTGAGTAAAAATGGGCTGGGCTGGACCTTTCCCCACTTCCTGGTCTTGAAAGGTTGTTTGTGAGCGGACCAAATCTTTGATCGAAAACTGCCTCAGAAAGGAGGTTTCTTTCACAAAGATTGCCTATAACACCTCGAAAGTTGTAGATAGCAGGCTCCAATGCTCCAATGAAAGAGCAACAAAATGGAGTGTAATGTAAACCTATTTAGACCACAGATAAAGTCTGCTTTTTTTTTTCTATACCTTATCCAGTTGTTTTCCCGAGAAAGGTCTGGCTGCAGTCGGTGGGGAGAAGAAGCTCTACTACCTGCACTTAAGGTAGAGATAAATAATCAATTTTCAACCACTAACCCTAACTTTACCATCCAGCAGTTGTAAATATTCTTGCAGTGGAGCTAACACCAACACTTTTGTTTGTTACATATGTGAACCAATAGAAACAACTGTGTGATGTCAGCCTGGAATCATCCTTTTTTGTGAAATCCAATTGTTGGGCTGGAAAGTCCTAGGATTGCAAGTGAAAACCCACAAACACTCAGAAACAGGACTCATAAGAAACTCAAGGTAAGACTCGGGCTCGTCCGGGATACCTCTCGCACCCTAAGCGAGAATCATACCCCTAGACCAACGAGCCACTTTCCTTGATTGTAAACTCAATGTATTGTTTTTCTTGTGGAAGGCCTAAACCAGCGGAAAAGCGCAAATTGGTGTATATTTTACAAAATACACAGAAACTGGCGTCCATTTGATGGGCTCGTCCGGGATTTGTAACCGTGACCTCTCGCACCCAAAGCGAGAATCATACCCCTAGACCAACGAGCCACCAATAAAAGGTAAAATCCATATCTTTTGCTCAAACAAAGCGAGGAAACAGGACCATAAGAGACCCACGCTTTACATTCTTGAGCGTGTGCTTACCAGTGACGTTGATCTGAACACAGCTGTGCATATGTTGCTCTGCTTTTGTTAAAACAGGAACATGGTTTGAGATGATTACTGTTGACAAAGTTATCAGCCTCCTCAGAGACCGTCAAAAATTGCCATAGCCGACTGTATTTCAAGTCGTCAAGGCGGGGTATTGGGTAAAGTTTTCAACTAGCAATAATCGCGCCTCGGATAGACCTCATAGGCTACGATACTGCCACTGCGCAAAGCTAAAGGGCATTTTGAGTCAAAATGGGCTGGGCTGGATCTTTCTACACTTCCTGGTCATGGCGGATAATTGTGGGCGGAGCAAAACTGATCAAGAACTGCCTCGAGAAAGGGGCTTTTTCACTAAATATTTTCGATAACACTTAGAAAGCTGTAGGTAGAAGGCTCCAATGCTCCAATGAAAGAGCAATACAATGTATAGGTAAAAATTAGATCACAGAAAATGTCTGCTTTTTTTTGTACACCTTATAGTCAGTTGTTTTCCCGAGAAGGGTCTGGCTGCAGCCGATGGGGGGAAGAAACTCTACTACCTGCACTTAAGGTAGCGATAAATAATCAACTTTCAAACACTAACCCTCTCTTTACCATCCAGCGGAAGTAAATGAATCAATAGTTTCCACATGTTAATAGTTGATGTCCTTGCAGTGGAGCTAGCACCAACACTTTTGATTGTTCCATTTCCATTAAAGCACTAGCAACAATTGAGTGATTTCAGCCAGGAATCATCCTTCTTTGGGAAGTCCAAATAGGTTGTGTTGGAAAGTCTTGGAATGGAAAACTCACAAACACTTGGAAACGGAACTTGTAAGACAGTCAAATCAGAGCTCGGGCTCGTCCGGGATTTGAACCCGGGACCTCTCACACCCGAAGCGAGAATCATACCCCTAGACCAACGAGCCATGAGCTTTTTAGGGCTTTGCTCTCAGAGACGGTCAGAAATTTCCATAACCAACTATATTTCAGGCCTTCAAGTCGGGGTATTGGGTAAAGTTTTCAACTAGGAATAATCGCGCCTCGTGTAGATCTCACTGGCTACGATACTGCCACTGGGTAAAAGCTAAAGTGCATTTTGAGTAAAAATGGGCTGGGCTGGACCTTTCCCCACTTCCTGGTCTTGAAAGGTTGTTTGTGAGCGGACCAAATCTTTGATCGAAAACTGCCTCAGAAAGGAGGTTTCTTTCACAAAAGATTGCCTATAACACCTCGAAAGTTGTAGATAGCAGGCTCCAATGCTCCAATGAAAGAGCAACAAAATGGAGTGTAATGTAAACCTATTTAGACCACAGATAAAGTCTGCTTTTTTTCTATACCTTATCCAGTTGTTTTCCCGAGAAAGGTCTGGCTGCAGTCGGTGGGGAGAAGAAGCTCTACTACCTGCACTTAAGGTAGAGATAAATAATCAATTTTCAACCACTAACCCTAACTTTACCATCCAGCAGTTGTAAATATTCTTGCAGTGGAGCTAACACCAACACTTTTGTTTGTTACATATGTGAACCAATAGAAACAACTGTGTGATGTCAGCCTGGAATCATCCTTTTTTGTGAAATCCAATTGTTGGGCTGGAAAGTCCTAGGATTGCAAGTGAAAACCCACAAACACTCAGAAACAGGACTCATAAGAAACTCAAGGTAAGACTCGGGCTCGTCCGGGATTTGAACCCGGGACCTCTCGCACCCTAAGCGAGAATCATACCCCTAGACCAACGAGCCACTTTCCTTGATTGTAAACTCAATGTATTGTTTTTCTTGTGGAAGGCCTAAACCAGCGGAAAAGCGCAAATTGGTGTATATTTTACAAAATACACAGAAACTGGCGTCCATTTGATGGGCTCGTCCGGGATTTGAACCCGGGACCTCTCGCACCCAAAGCGAGAATCATACCCCTAGACCAACGAGCCACCAATAAAAGGTAAAATCCATATCTTTTGCTCAAACAAAGCGAGGAAACAGGACCATAAGAGACCCACGCTTTACATTCTTGAGCGTGTGCTTACCAGTGACGTTGATCTGAACACAGCTGTGCATATGTTGCTCTGCTTTTGTTAAAACAGGAACATGGTTTGAGATGATTACTTTTGACAAAGTTATCAGCCTCCTCAGAGACCGTCAAAAATTGCCATAGCCGACTGTATTTCAAGTCGTCAAGGCGGGAATTGGGTAAAGTTTTCAACTAGCAATAATCGCGCCTCGGATAAACCTCATAGGCTACGATACTGCCACTGCAAGAAAGCTAAAGGGCATTTTGAGTCAAAATGGCCTGGGCAGGATCATTCTACACTTCCTGGTCATGGCGGATAATTGTGGGCGGAGCAAAACTGATCAAGAACTACCACGAGAAAGGTGCTTTTTCACTAAATATTTTCGATAACACTTAGAAAGCTGTAGGTAGAAGGCTCCAATGCTCCAATGAAAGAGCAATACAATGTATAGGTAAAAATTAGATCACAGAAAATGTCTGCTTTTTTTTTTGTACACCTTATAGTCAGTTGTTTTCCCGAGAAGGGTCTGGCTGCAGCCGATGGGGGGAAGAAACTCTACTACCTGCACTTAAGGTAGCGATAAATAATCAACTTTCAAACACTAACCCTCTCTTTACCATCCAGCGGAAGTAAATGAATCAATAGTTTCCACATGTTAATAGTTGATGTCCTTGCAGTGGAGCTAGCACCAACACTTTTGATTGTTCCATTTCCATTAAAGCACTAGCAACAATTGAGTGATTTCAGCCAGGAATCATCCTTCTTTGGGAAGTCCAAATAGGTTGTGTTGGAAAGTCTTGGAATGGAAAACTCACAAACACTTGGAAACGGAACTTGTAAGACAGTCAAATCAGAGCTCGGGCTCGTCCGGGATTTGAACCCGGGACCTCTCACACCCGAAGCGAGAATCATACCCCTAGACCAACGAGCCATGAGCTTTTTAGGGCTTTGCTCTCAGAGACGGTCAGAAATTTCCATAACCAACTATATTTCAGGCCTTCAAGTCGGGGTATTGGGTAAAGTTTTCAACTAGGAATAATCGCGCCTCGTGTAGATCTCACTGGCTACGATACTGCCACTGGGTAAAAGCTAAAGTGCATTTTGAGTAAAAATGGGCTGGGCTGGACCTTTCCCCACTTCCTGGTCTTGAAAGGTTGTTTGTGAGCGGACCAAATCTTTGATCGAAAACTGCCTCAGAAAGGAGGTTTCTTTCACAAAAGATTGCCTATAACACCTCGAAAGTTGTAGATAGCAGGCTCCAATGCTCCAATGAAAGAGCAACAAAATGGAGTGTAATGTAAACCTATTTAGACCACAGATAAAGTCTGCTTTTTTTCTATACCTTATCCAGTTGTTTTCCCGAGAAAGGTCTGGCTGCAGTCGGTGGGGAGAAGAAGCTCTACTACCTGCACTTAAGGTAGAGATAAATAATCAATTTTCAACCACTAACCCTAACTTTACCATCCAGCAGTTGTAAATATTCTTGCAGTGGAGCTAACACCAACACTTTTGTTTGTTACATATGTGAACCAATAGAAACAACTGTGTGATGTCAGCCTGGAATCATCCTTTTTTGTGAAATCCAATTGTTGGGCTGGAAAGTCCTAGGATTGCAAGTGAAAACCCACAAACACTCAGAAACAGGACTCATAAGAAACTCAAGGTAAGACTCAGGCTCGTCCGGGATCTCTCGCACCCTAAGCGAGAATCATACCCCTAGACCAACGAGCCACTTTCCTTGATTGTAAACTCAATGTATTGTTTTTCTTGTGGAAGGCCTAAACCAGCGGAAAAGCGCAAATTGGTGTATATTTTACAAAATACACAGAAACTGGCGTCCATTTGATGGGCTCGTCCGGGATTTGAACCCGGGACCTCTCGCACCCAAAGCGAGAATCATACCCCTAGACCAACGAGCCACCAATAAAAGGTAAAATCCATATCTTTTGCTCAAACAAAGCGAGGAAACAGGACCATAAGAGACCCACGCTTTACATTCTTGAGCGTGTGCTTACCAGTGACGTTGATCTGAACACAGCTGTGCATATGTTGCTCTGCTTTTGTTAAAACAGGAACATGGTTTGAGATGATTACTTTTGACAAAGTTATCAGCCTCCTCAGAGACCGTCAAAAATTGCCATAGCCGACTGTATTTCAAGTCGTCAAGGCGGGGTATTGGGTAAAGTTTTCAACTAGCAATAATCGCGCAATGTTGTTTGAATATTGTTTTAAGGATGACACTTTAATTTAAAAAAAATAAAATAAAAATTGATGGGCTGTTTACCAAATGTTATACATTCAAATGTCATTCATTAGTTTTATAGACACTTAGCGGAGCTAATGATAAAAGAAGAACATATTAAAATGGTTCTTTCTCCAAATATGAGCGTTAGTCGCTGTCCAGCCACATTGTCCACTGTTTTATGGCTTTAAATGCAGCACATAATTATTTTTTTCCTAGATAATCCCACGGGACGAGAGGGTCGTTTAAGGAAACAGGAAACTCTGGGAGGATACGACTTCAGCGTGTGCACTTTACAAAGCATTTAGAGCAGGTTCTGAACAGTGACAGGGGCAATAAGTCATGTTGGTTGCCATTGTTTTCCTTATTTTGTCCACTCACATTGTTTCATTTTTTTGTATTTTGGTTATACTTGAGTATAGGTTATAGTACTTTTACCTCTTTCCACCACGGGTTTTAAGCATGTTGTGATCAGGAGGTGTTTATGGTAAATAAAGAATCAACTAAAGTCAAAAGTAGCAGACGTTTATACAATTTACTTTTGCTCTTACTGAATAAAGTTTAATTCTGAGACACACAGGCAGACAGTTCATTAAAAGAGAAAATAAAGTAATTCAGAATCAAATGAGCTTTGCTCAGTAATAATAATATATATTTTCTGTTGTTAAATCTGGTGCAGTTTTTTGGTGGTGTTTAGAATACACTTACTTTCCTCAAGTCAAAGGAAAACATCTCAGTATTTATTATTGTAATTTTTGTTCAAACTGCACACTTCTGGTGAGAAAATTAGCAAAAAAAAAAAAAACAACACAGCTCTTGTGCATTTTTTCCTTCTTTAATCAGATAAATGATTGCATATCTAACGCTAAAACAAACATAAAGCAGTTTTACAGGATCAGAAACAGCAGAATATTACAATGCAACTCAATGTGAAAGTATGCTAAGTATTCATACAACGGATTATGTTAAAAAATAACAGTTATTTGCAAAATATTCTTCCCAACACTGAATTGCAATGATAAAACTCATAATACATCCATCTATCCTTTTTGTAAAGTGGTAAGAATAATGCAATATTTCTGTTATTACAAATTATTTCTTAAATTCTTTCAAATGTAATGTATAATGTAATATTTCCGTTATTTAAAATGATTTCTTAAAGTGTGTAAAAGCAGGAGCAGCCTAATGTCCGTGGCTGAAGCGCTTGTTGATGTAATAACAGCGTGAATTCACCTTGTGTAGCGTGCGACGAGCCCTGCACGCGCGCGGCGGTGGGCGGGGCGGAGGGCGCTCCTTTTAAGGGCATCGCACCGACTCTGCGCTCTGATTGGCTGAGCGCGCAGTGCAGCTGCTTGTCAACAAGATGGACCCACTGCAGCCTGGGCATTTGGTCCGTGGGCCTGGTTTAAAACACAGCTCTGCAACTATCACAGTGTCAATGAATAAATATGAGTTTAGTTATCAGACTGTTCAGTGTTAGGGGTGGGACAGTCTTCATGCTTGGATATTTTTATGTGTAAAAGTGGAAATAATAATATCAGATTTTTTTTACTCACAAAATGATACGCCTAATTAGGTTTTTATTGTTTTTCCCAAGATAATTTTGAGCCTTTTTGTGTACAGTTACAGGGCTTCTGAATAAGACGCATTTTGAGAAGCACTAAATTAATCAACATCACTCTAATATAATCTAATAAGGTGTTTTTTACTTTTTATTTTAGTAATTTATATAGACAGCACAGGCTAAATGAGCAACAGTATTTACAATGATCAGACTATTCAGCTTAATTTAGCTACTGAACATATCTCCGCCCCTGTGACTTTAATGAAGATGAATAAATATACTCATTAATAGAAAGAAATAATAAATTATTGATGGCTGTTTATTCACCTTATTCCGGAAATCGTCGTGGGAGCCGCCATCTTTTACGTTGTATTAGTTTACATGGGGCAGAGGAGTGCAACAGATAATAAATTCTATATGGACTACAAAGCCATTTTCAGGCCGCCCAGGAAATCTGTACACTGATGACTTGAAGTTGTACGTGTACATTAAATATTTTACACAATACAATGTACTTTAGATACTTTATTTACATAAGTAGGGTTAGATAATACCACACAGTAATTTTAAACAATACACTATTAGAATCTTCTGCTTTCTACAGTGAAATGTCGAAATAATATTGTGCTTTGCAATGAACAAAATCCAAAATAATGATCCGCAAATGTTCTAGTTTAATACTTAATACTAAACAGAAAGCATAATATACCGCCTTTCATTTTCTGAACAAGTGTTTGAGTGACGTTGCGCGTTAAACTCAGCCCCGAGCGAAATGCCTAGGTTTTAGCGAGTCCCGTTTCTGACACTGATTATTTTGGTATCCCCGACGCGAACGTGCCGTAAAAAGCTCTTGTCACCCCGAAATAAGACAACGGGAGAGGAGCAGCGAGGTGTCCGAAAGAGACGAGGGCTTTGCGGATACTTCTGAGCCCGCTGACCCCCAGAACGGAGCCCGAAAACCCCCCAAAACCTCCGCGAACCTGCCAATGTCGACGGCAGTTAGCCTTTAGCTACTTAGCTTAGCTCGCGGAGAGTTAACTCGTGTCACCTGCCTGCGTTCTCCCCGCTCAAACTGCACGATGCGGGGGTAGAACGTGCACCGACAGCCCGCAGGACACCGACATCACCCAGGGACAACGGTATAAGCAAGGTATATCATCTGGCAGTGCTTTAATCCAGCTTTGTTTTGCTTGTTTTGTCGCAGATTAGCATTTAGCAAGTTAGCCACCGCTGCTATGTTTCCGCAGGTAAAGTAGCCACCTCCATGCTAACAAAACCAGAGTGTTAGCTCCGGATTTACATCGCTTTTTTTTTTTTACATTTTCTAACCGTGTCAACGCGTTAGAAATGAACAATATTACATGAAAACATGACTTTACTTGAATTATTTGCATCTAACACAACATTTAGCGGTTAAAACGACATATTCCAGGCTAATTGTTGAATGCTTTGTGGTGGGTTTAAAACACGGAAACGTCTGGTGTCCTTTTAAACTGAGATTTGCGGTTTTATTTTGTTCTAGTTTGGGATTTAGCTGCTGTTTTCTTGTTTATTCTTCTCATTTCCGCATCTGCAGTTCAGAAATGTCTTTGATGAAACTTGAAACGAGTAGTTTGCCTCTTGTTTATGACGATGCCACGATAATAATAAGTTAACAAACAATTTCTTAACTCATTTTCTGACCTTTTAAAAATGCATGTCATCAGCTCAAAATGTGCAAAATGAAGCTGTTAGAGCATAAAACATTGTCAATGATTAACAGATACCAGATCTAAATGTTAAGGGTTTATAACGAGGGTTTATAACTGAAAAATAGCATCTGTTTTTAATTTCAAAGGTAGAAAAGTTAAAAAAAAAAAAGTTTAGTCAATGTCAGTTGCTTTTTTGTTAAAAATATACTTTCTCTAGCCTAAAACTTGCTCTTCAACTTCATAATTGAATGTAAGTTGTGGTTAGACCTGTCACAATAACAAATAGTAGTGCACAAAACAAAAAAACACTAATGTATTGAAACTGCATTGTGTGGATGGTGCTAGTGCTGCTCAATTGCTAATCGATTAGTGTTGCAGTTATTCTTTTGATTAGTTGCTTAGAATGCAAAAGTTGCATGATGAAAATATTTTTAGTAAATGTGATGAAGCTCAGATGAAGCTGAAGTGGAGCACGTTTTCAGACAGTGTGTTTTCTTTTTCCTTTCTTTTTTTCTACCTTTTTTTTTTTTCCTTCAATTTTTTCATTTAAAAACACAGGAAGCAGGACCAGAGAGCCAAAGACAAAATAGAATAAGAAATAAAGCACAACATCGGACAAAATAAAGAGTAAAATTCATCAAAAACATCATCATTCATCATTTTCATGCAACTGCAGCTCAATTTGAGTCATAAAACGTCTTTTTTTGGCTCATGGTATGTTTTGGAACCTGTGTATAGACCACTTAACAATTATTCGATTACTAAATTAGTTGACGATTATTTAAATAACCGATTAGTTACGATCAATCGATTGACTTGTTGCAGCCCTAGATGGTACAATAATTGCAAAACAGGAAAACCCCAATAAATCTTTGTCTTAATATGTGCAATATTGTTAGAAATAGGCCTGTCGCGATAAAACATTTTGAAGTGTGATCAATTGCTACAGAAAGTATCACGATAAACAGTAATACTGAGACAACTTTATGTCACTGACAGTAGGAAAAGCCTCCAAAAACAGTACAATTTCATTAATAAACACCAGCTGCAATGAACAAATAACACAATGAAACACCTTTGTAGTTAATTGGTGTCGATAACGAGTCATAAAAGTTGCTTGTCATTTCAGCTCAAATCAGAACAAAAAAACAAATAAAAGGTTTGACAGAAATCACGCATTATTGTTTCGATTGAGTCTATATTGTAATTAACGTGACAGGCCTAGTTAGAAAACACATGCTGCAATACATAAATGGCATCGCTTTAGTTCTTATTTTGCATCTATAATTAGTCATAAAAAGTCCCTTATTCAGTCTTCAACAGCTCAAATGTGATTGTACAAAGAAAAATATAACAAAACTTTTCCTGCTAGTGCAAAGAAAATGTCCCTAGGTTAATACTGAGCCTTAAAAAAAAAAAAAGTGTCCCAGCTGTTATTAATTGAACGATAAGTCGATGTAGTAATTATCGTGATGGGCCTGTATGTGTTAAAGTGTAATATATCTGTAGAGGAAATGAAAAACTATTGTGGGCTTGACATTTCTGTGAGTATTTGTCCAGTAAAACCTCAAAATCTACAGTTTACCTTCATCAAAAAGCTAAGCGTGTCATAATGTGCTTTAAATCTCCAGTAAATCCTGTAAAATAGAATGTAACGTGTTGAAAGCATGTACCTGAGAATTTCAGCTCTATTTGAATCATAAAACTTAATTTCTCAGCTCAAGACGTGTTTTGAACCCTTTGTATGGACCATTTAACGATTACTGGATCATAACATAAATTGACTATTACTTCAATAATCGATGGACTTGTTTCAGCTCAGTTGGGATTCGTTCAGTCTGTGCTGCCGTCGCCGTGTGGTTTTGCGGCTGGGTCTGAAGTGAGGAGGAAGTTGTAAACCGCGCGCCGAGGCCAGTAAACAAAGTGCACGTAGTTAAAATGTTTGTGCAGGGCGAGTTTTATAGAGTGGAGTTAAATAGCTCTGATCACGGGGCACGAACACTCAGGTAAACCAGATGTCTGCTGAGAAAACGACACGAGGAATTACAAAGTGACAAAGAAAGAAGAAAGTAGTTTATAATTCAGTGATGATGAGTGCAGAAATGTACCAGTGAACGTGTCTCTGTTGTCTGGGGTTCATTTGTGCTCAGATATTTCAGTAGATTGCTGTATCGTGATTGTAAATGTGGTGATACAGTGTAGATACACTACACTGGGCTGCTGTGTTTTTTGTTTATTTTTCAAAATAATGACGTGACAGTGCTGTAGTTTTGCTGCTCGTTTAGAGAAAGTCTTGTTTATGCGACACATTTGACACATTCACAGTTCTGAGCATTAAAATGTGTGTGTTCAGTATTAAGTTTGCAGTAAAGTTGCGTTTGACAACAAAATAAAGTTGTTGAAATGTATTTGTTTATTACAAATATGTGACATGTCTATTGCAATATGGCAATTAACGTCTGCGATATCCATATTATTGCAATATTTAAATACACTTTTTGACTAAGACTGAAATTAACAGTTATTTTAATAGTCGACCAGTCAGTGATTATTTCTGTTGTAGACTGAGAATAAACTAACATTTTTAACCAAATAAATGTTGAAATATTGTGAGTGAGGCTTCTAGAGAGAGAATATTTATGGATAAAATGTATAATTGAGGAAAATGGGACAATTTTTCTTCAATAATGTCACTGTCTTTGTCCTAAAACTCTTCAAGTTTGTCTGTTCAGAAAACGACAACATGTAATTATTACTGTAATTATTGTTATAGTCGACTTCATGATTATTCACTGATTGTTGCAGCTCTATTTTTGATGCAGTAATGTCTGTTTTATTAAAATAAAAACCAACAAATAAAAAACTGAGGCTAATTTATTTTGAAAAAGCTAGATTTTATTCATGATTTAGCCTTTTCAGTGTTTTCATTTTAAACAGAACATTTCTATCAAGTGGAAGACCTTGGTGTTACTGCAATATATTTTGTTGATTTTGATGTCATGATTGCGTCAGACAACAGTGCAATAGCATTACTTTTGCGATATATTGTGCAGCGCTAATAACAAAGTTATGCTACAGAAAATATCACGATCATATTGAAAATCCATTATGTCCGTGTCACATTAAGCTTCAAGCGGGAAAAGCCTCGAATACACAAACAAACTTTATATCAAAGACAGAGGCGTTATTAAATCAAAATGTCAAAAAAAGAGGAAGCTATTTCATTCATTCATTCATTCATTTTCTACCGCTTGTTCCTGTTAGGGGTCGCGGGTATAAGCTGTTTCAGATTTTCTTATTTTAGTCAGAAATATTTTCCACCTAGAAGCCGTCAGACCCATATTTCAACCTTTTATTTGGTAAAAATAACTTTAAAAAGTCTTGATAATAACAGTTTGACTTAAGTGTGGGCAGTATTAGGCCTGATAATTACCATACCGACATATCATTCAGATCGATATTTCTCGCCTCAACTCTTTCTTTGCATTAGTAAAGGACTTTTTGTCATTTTTCTGTGCTACGATAAGATTTGAACTGTAGACTGTTGAATAAAGAACGTACGACAGGTGACAAGTATTAAAATGTTTCATTCTGCTATTTATTTGTTCATTGCTGCTCCTGTTTTTTTTGAACAATACTGTGCATTTAGAACACTTTTTTGGGGTTAACTTGGTTTGTGTCCATCATGTAAATTAGTTTCTATATTATCGTTTATTGTAGGGCTGTACAATTAATCGGATATATAATCATGATTTCAATTATTACTCTATTCAATTACAAAAATCTTGCAATTGAAAATACAATTAAGTGCAGGATCACAAGTGCACCAATTTTTCCACTCAAAACCTGAAGCAAAGGCACTTTTATACAACATGACTAATACAATATATTTAGTCTATAATCCAACAGCCCTGGTTTAACATCTATATTTTCTTCAGCAATATTTCGCACTTAAAAATTGGTTATCGTGACAGGCCGAGGTAATACTGGTTAAATAAAGAGAGAAAGACAATACTAAGCCTAAGTAAAGCACATCATGTCCAAACTCAAACTACACATCGACACATCAGGACAAACCTTATCCCTGTGTGTTACTCACTGGCTCCTGCTTATCGTAATAAAAGAAAGTGTTCCCAATTTTCTTTTACATTTTGAGCCAGTAGGAAGTAAGATTTGTGAAGGCAGTGCTTGTGATTCCAGGTAAACCTCCAGGACCGGTTCCAGAGCCGCAGAATGAAACATGCTGGGCTCGTTGCTCCGTTCATCAGAAATACTTCCTTGTGACAGTCTGAACTTGTCACGGTGTGGACTTGAAACCATTCAGAGCTCGTTACATACATTGTTCTGTTCTCCAGCTGCATTGGAAACTTAAGGTACATTTTTTTGTGTTGGAAATTGTACTTTGGATGGTTGCATCTGTCACAAATTGCAAAAACTATAATTATTGAAATAACTAACGACTATTTTGGTAATCGATTAGTCTGGAGATTCTTTCCATTGATCGATAGTTGTTTTGATTGCGAAAGGTTCAGTGAATGAGATTTTAACAATGTTTAACTGAGAAGAAGCTAAAAAAAATGCAGCTGGAAATCATCTTCAAAGAGTAACCGGTAGTGTTAGCCCAGCACTTTTTGTTGTTGTTTTTTTTTTTTTTAATTTTATTTATGTACAAGTCAAAACAGACTTCAGGACATTATATCGTAAACTCACAGGAACGGGTGTTGCTGCACAAAACAGCTGGATGAAAGCTCCTTACCTCAGCTTAGCCTGTGCAGGTAAAAGATTGATCGTTTTCCAACTGAGGCAAAAAGATGGAAAACGCTGTTTTCTCACCAGCATGAAATCTAAATCTAAGATAAACCATGTAAGATTAATTTTAGTTCATAAGTACTGCAGTGTCTCTGGTTTGCTCCGTCTTTATGAGATAAATCCACTAATTTGATGTTATTACTAACTTTTTTTCTCTCAGAGCCATCTCTTTTGCATGAGGTGCTCGCTGGGGCACCCTATGGTGGCAGGACAATATAGTAGAGGAAATAGGGCGAAAAATAAGGCAAAATAAAGAAACTTGCAAGTTAAGCAGGCAAAACGTCTTCACTCGGTTAAGCATTTAGTCACTGTTAGTTGGCTAATCGGTAAACCATGAACGCCCCTAAGTTGACTAATAATATTTTTGTTGTCTAAGACACCTCTGACCGACTAATTGACTAAATCACAGCCCTTTCAGTCTCAGATGTTCTCACTCCTGGTCTAAAATGTGCACTGGGTGGGAACGCCTTGAATTTTAGAAACAAATAGCGAATCTGATCTTTGTACTTTAAATAAAACAGTAAGTCATTTGTGAGTGTGATATCAGTGTGAGTCTGATCCTGAGCAGCAGCAGCAGGAGTTTAATCCCTGTTGTTCGGTTTAATGACTGAGTGGTCGTGTGTCGTGAGTCCGAGCTGCTCACGGACCGGCTCTGCTGCATAATGGACCAGCAGAGACTCTAAACGCTCAGACTACACTGTTCAGACCGCTGGTGGAAACATCTGTGACGTTTAAAGTACGATTATTCCTGGCTTCTGCCTCAGCTGCTAAACGCAGCCTCAGGTGTAGTTCTGCCGCTTTTGGTCCTGTTTTTGGTCCTGTTTTTGGTCTTGCTTTGGCACTACTTCGGTCCTGCATTTGGTCCTGGTTTTGGCCCTGCTTTGGTTTTGGTGATGGTTTTGTTTTTGATCCTGCCTTTGGTCTCACTTTTGGCCTGGTTCTGGCCCTGCTTTGGTCCCGCTTTTAGTCCTGCTTTTGGTTCTGCTTTGGTTTCGCTTTTGGCCTGGTTTGATCCCAGTTTATTCATAATATAGACTTTGTTTGTTCCTGTTGTAATCCTGATTTAGTCCTCCTCTAGACCACAAACAAGTCCCAGGTTTAGTCCTGGTTTAGTCTCAAATTGCAGATAGTGTGGATACAGCTTTAGATTAGTTTTAAAATGTTATGGAAACATGAATAAGTTCCATATTCAATCTACCATTTTAGAATTGTATTTTGTTTTATATAAGTGAAAACAACAATCTACAAGAAAACATCAGGGAAAAGTCACTTTATTCTGCACATTCTGGTGTAACAGCCCACGAAATGTTCAACGCACGATTATTGTCTCCCATTATAATCGTTTATTGTCCCATCCGTACTAAGTAACACATTAAACCTTTCATGGGTTATACAAAATGCTAAAGGTGTCAAAAGTCTTTAATGTGAGCCCGTGCTCTGTTCAGAGTCTGTGATGCGTTTGTAACGGGACACTGTTCTGAGATATTGGCTTTCATTTGGCTCCAGATGCAATTTAATATTTGATCCTAAACGAGGTGTGGTGCAGAGCGAGACCAGACCTGGACCTGATCCCCCAGACCAGGTTCACTTTAGAGTGCTTTGAACGGTTTAGGTCGGCCTGTGTTTCCTGTGAACAGCCTGCATCGTGCGCAGCCGATGTCACCCAAACATAACTCAGAACTTTTCACAATAAACCAAATCTAATCGTACTTGAATTATACTGAGGCCGATGTCAGCGATTCACAAAAACACATTTACAATCCCAAGTTTGTGCGTGGCTATAGCTACAGTAAACAGGAAACTACTTCCTGTTTGTTCTCAACTTTTTCTGCATTTATTTCCTTTATGTAATGCATTGGCTTTGGATAATGTTAGATGATTATGACCTGGAAATATCAGTCTTGACAAAGTGACTGCTGTGACCACCATCTAACCCTAACCTCTGAAAGTGACAAAGACAAAACTGAAAGCAACAAAAATGCGACAAAAAGGTCCCAACAGCTTGCAAAAAAGCGACAAAAACAAGACTATAAATCGGAAAAAACTAGACTATAAAGCGACAAAAACGAGACTAAATCGTGACTAAATTGCAACTAAAAAGCTACTAAAATGACAAAAACATTTGGATAATGTCAGATGCATTATGATCTGGAAATATCATACTTTGGGTCTCGACAAAGCGAGTGCCGTGTGTCGATAAACAGGAAACGACTGATGCTAACTTTGTTTTGTTACGGGCCCAACATTTAAGTTAGCATCAGTGGAAATACGGCACTTCATCATAAGATCAAGTCAGAGTTTGATGTACGTGTTGAAGTGTCTCTCTGGCACAAGTCGCATATTTGCAATTTTTATTTGCGTTTTTTCACTAATTGTCTCTTTGAGTCGCACTTTGTCACTTTAACCTGCTCTCAGTCAGGTTTTTGTCATTTTAAATTTCTTTTGGTCACTTTAAATCACTTTGTGGTTTTGTCTCTTTCGGTTGCGTTTTTGTCGCCTTCTGTTACTTTTAGTTGTGTTTTGTTGCCTTGTTTGCAGCTTTTACCACATTTGGTCATCTTTTGTTGCTTAAATTCTCTTTCAGTCACGGGTTGTCACTATAATTCTCTTTTAGTCGTGTTTTTGTTTCTTTATGTCTTGTTTTGTCACATTTTGTCACATTTTTTGTTGCTTTTTGTTATGGTTTGAAAAGAATTATTCCTTTTGGTTTTCAATCTGCTTTTTGCGTCTTGTTTTTGCTTCCAGACCAGAGACTTAAGACAGAGACACACTTTAGGACCTACAGGACAAACGGAACCAGTTGAAACGTGGCATAGGTTTTGGTTGATTGGTTTGTTCAGCAGGCCCTTTTTGCTGGAGGTAAAGATCGCTCATTCGTCTTCTGTGTTTGGGCACGTTTTTTGGCTCTAACTCGTCTACAGCTGGCACAGAGCAGCCTCAAAGCACCCTGGGTAATTCTCACTCAGACCGGGGAGAGGCCGGTGCTACTTCCCCACCCACAAGCCTCCAATCTGGGCTAAAAATAGACCCGCGTGTGCTGGAGCTCCACCCTGTGTGGCTCCTGTTTGACAAGTGCTGAGTGGGACTGGGACCGGGGACGAGGACCGGGGACGAGGACCGGGGACAAGGACAAAGAAACATAAGACTTGACAAAACCGAGGAAAAAGTGAAGGAGTGAAATAAACAAGAGGACAAAAAACATCAACAGTGAACTAGAAGACTAAAAACACTAAAAACAAAAGTACTGGACTACAAAAAACTGAAGAATCAAAACACGGAGGACTAAAAAAAAACAACAACAGAGAACTTTAAAAAAACAACAACAGTGGACTAAAAAAAATGGCCGACAAAACAAACCAGTGGATTAAAACAACAGGACTAAACAGGAGAATAAAGTGAGGAGGACTTAAAAAACAAAACAAAAAAAACTTTCAGACAGAAAAACACACACAAAAACTACTGGGCAAAAAAAACCTTTAAAGCCAGAGGACTAAAACATTAATAAAAAAAACAGCAGAATAAAAAACAGGAGAACTAACACATATCTTGTTTCATAATGTTCCGTCTGCTCTTTTCTCTTTTCTTTTATTAATTACAGACACGCTGAACTTTTTAAACTGGACCTTCAAACATGACACAATGAACTGGAGATCAAACATCTGGGTTTGTGTTTAAACTCTCCTTCAGGTAAAGTGTAGAGTGATGCAGAGGAGAAGGCAGCTCACACTAGATCAGATTAGATTTAGAGCTTTCAGATGGAGCCGTTAAGACGGATGGAGAGGATGTGGAGGTGATGGAGCAGGAAATGTAATAGATATTGACGAGGCAGAGTGAAGGTGGACTGTAGTGTAGAATGTGTTTGTTTGACTCCACACACTTGACCTTTGTGTGAATGTGTTTGGAGCTGCACATATCACCATATAAAAGGTTTGGAATGATGATATAATTGTCTGTAAAGCTGAAAAAGACTGACTTTTTTGAGTGTAAATGAGTACATTTTGTGTTTTCCACCAAAGAGTGTTCTGTAAAAGCATCTTGACTAAAAATGAGGCCCCTGTGGGCTGTCTGCATCTAATAATAAGGTATTTTGTCGCTCTGATTGGCTGGGTGGACCTCCTCAGTTTCACGTTGCAGTTTGAAAAAAGCAGTTTTAAAGCTGTGCTCAGGACTGAAAACGAATGCATGTGAATTTGAACAATGTGCCAAAGAGACAGTTAAAAACCTATTTATGGTTCCACAGTGTGAAAATCAGGTATCTCAGCTTTACTGAAACTGTTTTTCAAACTCCATCTTACTTAGGACACATGTGGCCCGTTACATCCTGGCTTCAGTTTCATTGAAGTGTTCAATTTTTGTGCCCATTTTTACAGCACATGTAAAAAAAAAAAAAAGAATGACATTTTTGATCAGAGCAGAGATACATTTTTCGTTTAGTTCAAGCGAAAAATGTATGAAAGGTGAATCTATGATGTGCCCCAGGGCAGCTGTGGCTGCAGAACTGCTTTTCACCTGTAAACACTACATGTGCTCTAACTCTGTGGAACCTGGGGTCGCGAGATGACTTGTAAGATATAGTTTAAAGTAATGACACTGTATTTTGTGGGTTTTTTTTGTTAACACTATATGTAAGTGAACTTAAGTTTTAAAAAAACACATTAAACCACTCAAATAAATACAGCTAAAGCTGATGTGACATGTTTTGCAGCTTCAAATAATTACAGGCATCAATTTCATTTCACAGCAGAGGTCCCAGGTCAGCTACATGGTTATTTTGGGGGTCCCGGCCTGAAAAGTTTGGAAACCCCAACTCTAACCTTGTTCCTCCTCTCTCTCGCTCTGCCTCAGGTCGTGTGTGGAGCCCCCTGCCTCCCCTGCGCCCCCTGCTCCTCGCTCTGCCCCAGGGGAAGGCTCCGCTCTGGGGGAGGATCATGTCGGCGTGTCCTGCTTAGGCGCTGCGTCTCGGGGGTCGTGTGATGGAGCGAGACACCTTCTCTCACATCCGGCTGTGGTGCCCCCGACCCTTCGGCACCTACTCCCAGAACAAGGCCCGGTCTGCGGCCCCTGTGAGCACCACGGGGCCCTCAGCAGCGCCCCCTCTGTGTAAGTGATGGAGGTGACACACTAGAGCAGTGTTACTCATTGCGCGGCTCGTGAGCCACATGCGGCTCCCAAAGCCTTAACTGGCGGCTCGTGTAATCATATAATATTTCCTAATAATATACAAAGTAGACTGATAAATCGTCTCCCTAAATAGGGTGCAAGCAACACTTATAAATACAAATTTTTTTCTGTTTTATTCCATGCCTGCGAATGCTGTGCACTGAGCACAAATGTTTATGACAGTGTTACAACAGCGGCACTTGTGAGTGCTGTGCATCCAACGCTTCAACTTAAGTTAACGCGCTAGCCAAAAAACAGCATCAAGCTGGAAAAGTGAATCAATTTCTTATCAAAAGACGACAAAATACCGGTGGACGGACACAGAGCGTGGAAAGGACAACTGAGGAAATAAATGCACAAGCTCCACGAAAGTCTGCAGCAGTGTAGTCTACGTGATACAGGTATAGCATATAGCATATACTCACTAGAAGTGCGGCTGGATTTGCATATACTCACTACAAATTGATCACTGATACGTAACAGTCATCACCTTCACGGCACTTTAGTGCTTTCTCTCCGTTTAAAGACCAGTACAAACTTTCACTGCAGTCACTTCTGAGCTGCTTTGAGGTGCCACTTTTCTCTTTACGCGGCGCAGACAGTGAGCGACGGAGTCTGGGTTTAGGAGCAGACTCGGACAGATGCGCGGGCAGATCAGGATTATTCGGGGGCCACGAAATGACCACTAAACAACTTTCTTCTAGTCTCAAGCAAAAAAAATGTATTTATTTGATGTTAATCTGCCTCATATTTTCGGAGAAAGGAGGCAAACTATTGAATGCATGAAAGAGCAAAAGATGCAAATGCAGCCAACGCACGGAAGCAGCACAAGCGCACGCAGCGAAGCCAAACTCGCACTTGCAAAAGACAAATGTTATAAATTATAGGTTTAGCTGTCCTGAAAAAAACAGTTTGCAGTCTGACAGTTTTGAAGAAGAGGGAAGAAGAAGAGAAACTGTGTGTGAGGAGTGCAGGGCCTGTGCAGCAAAAGTCAGGGGCTGGGGGTTAGGGGGGCTGAGGGGGCACTAAAAATAAAATAACACCACACCATGCAACCTAGAATGATCCAACCAGCTATTTATTACACCAGATATCCACCAGAATACAGGTAAACATGCACCAGATCAGTATGTGGTAAGTTATTACATATATAAACATTTGAAATAATTATCCATATACATATAAGTTTGAAAAATCACACTATACCCACTAGAAAAATGTAGACTTCACCACTGGTCTGCACAAAGATGCAGGTGAGGGGATGAGCCGGGGAAATGGAAAGGTACTCGGAACAAAAAAACAAAGGAACAAGGAATACAAGAGTGGATGATGATGTTTTGCGGCTCGCTCCTTATCTTTGGTTTGCCAATGTGGCTCTCCTTTAGAAAATATTGAGGACCACTGCACTAGAGTCCCATATTTCAATATTTTATCTGGTTAAAAATATATTTAAAAGTCTCAATGTCGACTGCTGTAACGATGTTGTGACAATATTATATAAATCCAGCAGACTCTATTGACCCTCGCTCACGTGTAAACTCTCTCCTCAGGCTCTCGTTTGTCTGACGCTGCAGCAGACGATGGCCTGGTGCTTCCAGAGGACAGTGCTTCGGAGCTGGACGTGGGCGACGTGGAGAACACGCCTCCGGAGCAGGACGGTTCCTCGGCGCCTCAGAGCCAGGCCCCTCCTCCGTCTGCGTCCACCGGAGCTCAGGTGGAGGACGGCCGAGTGCTGCTGGACACGTGGTACGTCATCAAACCCGGAAACACCAAGGAGAAGATCGCCTTCTTTGTGGCTCATCAGATCAGCGGAGCAGGCCAGGCTCGACCCAGCGCCATGAAGGTCAGACATTCAGACATGAGCTCAGTCTGTACGCAGTCTCTAAAACCCTGAAATGGACTCATGTTTGTACATGTGTGAAGGAAAACCGGTCACTGCTAGTTAGCTTTATGCCATTGTTGAGTAAGAACATCTCCATGGAGACAAGCAGGTGGCAAGGAAAAGTTACAAGTCAGGTTTGTGGAGCCCCCTCACAGCAGAGCATGCATTTTCTGATTTAGTTTTTAGTGCAATAAAAACGCCTGTAATAAAGTAAATGTTTGTGATGAAAGATATCAGTGAATTTTGTTTCGATCTGATACCAAATAATGCTATGGCAAGTATTGCACTATTGATCTGATACTGATAGCAGTGTGACTCTTACACATCACCTTTGACAGATCTAAAATTAAACAAATATATGCGCAGACAAACTAAACATTAATTTTTAAAAATGGGAATTTAACATTTGTTGTTGCATGAGAATTGATACTTTTCTATACCTCAGTCAGATGGATAGATACCTGGTATCATGCCTTTATTTCAGTCTTATTTTTTTGGCTGAAATTGAATGCATTGGAGCTTTAATAATTACTTTTAGGAAACCCTTTTGTGCAGCAAAGGCAAATAGGTGGCAAAAAATGAAGGATCAATTCATTCATTCATTCATTCATTCATTTTCTCCCGCTTATTCCCGTTTCCGGGGTCGCGGGTGACTGGAGCCTATCCCAGTGACTTTGGGCCTTAGGCGGGGTACACCCTGGACAGTGGCCAACTCGTCACAGGGCTAAAGGATCAATTTGAAACTATGAACTATGAAAGCTTTGTTAACTAAATTCACGAATAAACCCTTTGGGGTTCAGTGTTTTCTGAGAAGAAAAGACTAAAATTGGCACAAACTCAACATTTCTTCTCTCCGTCCTCAGGTGAAGGGGAACTGGGCGACCGACTGCAGCAAAGCCAAACGCCGGCGCCGCTGCTCCTCCTACGACCCGCCGACCCGCTCCTCGCCGCCACCGTCTGCCCCGTCAGCCGAGCGGAGCCACGAAGACTCTGCGGCTCTGAGTGGAGCCAGTGAGACCGGATCAGGACTCCACGAGACTGGATTGCATGAAACAGACCTCCTTTCTGTGGCCGAGATGGTTGCGTTGGTGGAACAGCGCACTGCTTTGGCCCTGCAAGGCATTGTGGGTTTGCACAGCTCTCTCCAGGACCAGTCGCATGCCTCGAACCACCAGCTCCTTCGCGGGACCGTTTCAGACCCCTCACCTTTAGTTTTTGTACCGAATCGGCCTTCAAAAGACCCGCCCGACTCCTCGTCCCCGATCCAGACGGACCAGGAGTTGGAGGAGCAACAGGAGTCGTGCCGAGTGGCTGAAGCCATCGCGCACTTCGAGTCGCAGAACTTGGAAAACCGCTTACATTTAAGGCACGGCATCGATTCTCAAAAAGACAAAGACGATGGCGCGAGGGGAGCGAGTTCAGGCCTCGTCACGCCGCCGACGCACAGCCAGGGCGAGGTCAGGATCGCGTTCAGAGTGTCCAACATCGACTCGCGCTCGCAGCTGGAGCCAGCGGGCCGGTCGCGCTGCATGTTCATGACCTGCGGAGGTGGAACGGGCCAGTCCAGCACTCGCTCCAAAGAGAAGATCACGTGCGACTTGTACCAGCTGGTGAGCCCTTCGTCACGTGACCCGAGCAGCCTGCTTTTAGCCGCCACCACCGCCGCCCCGAAGCAGGACGCCGACTCCAGCGCGGACACCAACTCTGCCAACGGCTCGGATTCTAAGCAGGAACACGGCGGCGCGGAGAAGAAGAGCCGGGAGAGAGTGACGGGTTTTCACGTGGAGGTTGTGGTGACCGGCGCCGTGGACCAGTGCGTGTTCTACGGCAAAGACAGCACCGAGAACGTCCAGGAGGAGACGGTGTGCTTCGCCTCGGCTCCGGATCAGTCCGACGACCCGCCTCCCGGCCAGCTGTTCTTCCTGCAGCGCGGCCCGGACGACGAGCTCAAGGGTTCAAACGTCTGTCCCAATGTAGCGGGCAAAGACTGCGCCAACAACAACAACAACAGCGGTGGCTCGGCGGGAAACCCTGACGGCGCCAGACCGGAGTCGCCCATCGTCACGGAGGAATGCTCGGACTCGTCGCTGTGTCGTCTCTACCGCCACGTCTCGCACGACTTTCTGGAGATCCGCTTTCAGATCCAGCGCCTGCTGGAGCCGCGGCAGTACATGCTCCTGCTGCCCGACCACATCACGGTGAACATCCTGGCCTACTTGCCCACGCGCTCGCTCGCCGCCCTCAAGTGCACCTGCCACTACTTCAAGGCGCTGATTGAGACGTACGGCGTGCGCGCCATAGACTCGCGCTGGAACCAGGACCCTCTGTACCGCGACGACCCCTGCAAGCAGTGCAAGCGTCAGTACGAGCGCGGGGACGTGTCGCTCTGCCGCTGGCACCCCAAACCCTACCACCACGACTTGCCTTACGGGAGATCGTACTGGATGTGCTGCCGCAGGACGGACAAAGACACGCCGGGCTGCAGGGTCGGGCTGCACGACAACAACTGGGTGCAGCAGTCGGGCGAGGGCCAGGCGCTCAGGGCGCGCAGGGACGAGCGGCGAGACGAAAGAAATGTACTCCAATAAAACATACAAACTCTACTCAGTCTGTGTGCAGAAGTGTGCTGAGGGGTCTAAAGGCACGGAGCGGTTTGGTCTGGCACGCTTCCACTCTGCTACGGGAGCGTTTAAGGCTTTACACGTCAGCAACTACTACTAAAGTATCAAAGAACATGTTGAAACTTATTGCACCTTATATTAAAATTTGTACAAGTGTGATTTTATGAGAAGTATCAGAGCTTAACCAGGTCTAAACAGGACAACAGCAGCTCTAAAATGGGGGAATTACCAGTTTGTTATTGGCATCTGAATCCAACTTAAACAAGATCGAAGTACAAAGCCAAGACTAAACCAGGACTTAACTTTACTAAACTGGATCTGAATCTGAACTAATCAAGATCTATACCAGGACTTAAGTAGAGCTTGGCTAAGACTAAACCAGGACTTGTAAATGGGGTTGCCTCTAACTAGTTCCAAACCAGCTCAAGACTTAACTAATCAGATCTTAATTGTGTTATTAACCTGGACTTTTAAGCGGTCAGTACATACCAGACTAAACCAGGTCTAAACCTGGACTAAACTAGCACTAAAACTATTTAAAACATGTCTTTAGTGGGATCTGAAACAATCCGAACTAAACAAGATCTTTACCGGGAGAAAAGAACAACAAAGTTAAGACTAAACCAGAACTAAACCAGAACTAACGCGAGACAAAGCTAAGACTAAACCAGGACTAAACCAGAACTAAACCAGAACTAACGCGAGACAAAGCTAAGACTAAACCAGGACTAAACCAGAACTAAAGCGAGACAAAGCTAAGACTAAACCAGGACTAAACCAGAACTAAAGCGAGACAAAGCTAAGACTAAACCAGGACTAAACCAGGACTAAACCAGAACTAAACCAGAACTAACGCGAGACAAAGCTAAGACTAAACCAGAACTAAAGCGAGACAAAGCTAAGACTAAACCAGAACTAAAGCGAGACAAAGCTAAGACTAAACCAGGACTAAACCAGAACTAAAGCGAGACAAAGCTAAGACTAAACCAGGACTAAACCAGAACTAAAGTGAGACAAAGTTAAGACTAAGAACTAAAGCGAGACAAAGCTAGGACCAAACCAGGTCTAAACCAGAACTAAAGCTAAGACTAAACCAGGACTAAACCAGAACTAAAGCGAGACAAAGCTAAGACTTCACCAGGACTTAAACAGGACTAAACCCAGACCCGGCTCTAAAACGATTAAAAATAACCAGCATTTAATTTAGATCTGAATCCAGACTGAACAAGCTCTATTCAGGACTTCAGTGGAACTAAACGAAGACTAAACCAGGACTAAAGAAGGTTTGCAACTAGGGATGGCTAAGAGTAATTATCATTATTTAAATAATCATTTTTTAATATTCCTAATTGTTTCCTGAACTATACAGGCTCTAAAACACAAACAGACCTTTAATAACCAAGACAGTGGAATTATTAAATCAAAATGGCAAAAGTGACACACTTTAACCTTAAATATTCTCCCTGGAAGCCTTCAGATGCCATATTTCAACCTTTGTTTGGTTTAAAATGTGTTTAAAAAGTCTCGATGTACAATAGAAATAATTGTTTGACTGTAAAACACTACAAACTAGCTCCAAGCAGACTAGATCTAGACTAAAGAAGGTCTAAACCAGGACTAAAGTGCGAGTTTTGAGCTGAACAAAACATACCGAATCTTTCCCCGTAGTCAGACATACCTCGTTTGAATCAGAGCCTCCACATTAGACCTTTGGAAGTGGTGCCGACCCGGACCGCTCCGTGCGTCCTGCCGGAGAGCCGGAGGGAGCGACACTCCTGGACGTTTGCGGCTCCGTTTTCCAGGTTCCTCCTTCAGTCAAACTCCGGCGCTCACGTCTGCGGGAATGTTCGCCGCCGCCGCAGGATTGTACCAGCCAGACGTGAGCTCACTTCTCTGTTCTGTCTTGAAGCGGCGTTTTGGTTTGAAATCCATTTACGTTGAATGTCCCGCTCTCTCGTCACACCCTCAAATGCTGCTGTTCTCATGTCGGAAATCGAAATAGCCATATTGTCGTGGTTAGATAACACTTTACAGACTTTACAGATGTGGTTTACGCCGGCGAAAATGTGGGAGAATGTTTATGAGACGACTTTTTACGACAAGAAAGTCAAAGTCTGCACCAAGATGAACGCATTTGTGAGCGGGGTTTAGAATCACAGTGTCGTTATAACTTCTGAAAGGTTTAAAATACGAGAAATGAGGACAAGTGGATAAAAATGGAAATATTTGCATTTTTAAATGTACAAATGCTACAATTTCAATCAAATGAATGGAAAAGAGCGCTAAATACGACTAAGCTGTCCATTTTCACCTTTCGCTTTTAAGGTTTTATGGATTTTATTGGATTTTATTCAGGTAATGGAACAAATAAATCACTTTCTACTTTGTCAAACCAGGTCAAAACTTTATTAAACTCCAACATTTTAGCTTTGGCGTTTGAGCTTTTCTGACTTAAAGGGGCTGTACTTGATTTGTTGTTAAGAGAATATCATCTTGAATCCTACACAATGCAATAATATCACGATTTTACAATAATCCAATGTATTTCACATGAGATTCTGTAATATATTTTTATTTTCTAGATATATTAGTATTTCTTTGTTAAACCACAAACTTCTGAAACACAACTGAATCTTCAAAACTACGAATGTGTTAAATGTTTTGCATTAAGAAGTTTACTTTCTCTAAATGAATCGTCACTTAATAATTTAGTAAAATGTACAAAAAAAACCCGGAATGTTCTTTTATCGATGCATAAATAAAATGATGACCACAGGCTGATTAGCTCAAAACACCCTTCACTTTATCTTCTTGTTTAAGAGAAGTTATAGAAAGAACTAACTGTAGACTTTGTGGAAATCATTATCTACACTAAACACGAGAAGAAGATGGTGGCATTATTAAATCAAAATGACAAAAATAAAAAAATCAGATTTTTTCCAATAACACACTAGAATCCTTCAGTCCCATATTTTCACCTTTTTATTTGGTTCAAAATGTGTTTAAAAAGTCAGAACACAAATAATTGTTTCAGTTGAACTCTAAAATAAAGAGTTTGAACACATTTAAAGGCCCATTTTGATCCTATTGTTTATTATGTTGAAAAAAATCAAGACATTTTCTTTTGTCAGTGTCTTTCTGCTGATTCTGCGGTTGTGCTTTTGGGCAAAACACATCTCCAGCACTGTATATTTATTGACAAATGTGTTTTTTCCATAAGCAGCTTGACGCTTAAATCATTCAAACAAAAAATAACCTGTGTTCACATTCGTCTCCATTTTGGTGCAGACGTCTTCTCAAGATGTCACTTTTACCGTTTGCTTTTGTTTGCCATTTTTTAGACTTTTATTTTGGTTTCTTTTGAGGTGTGCGTCTGCGAATGTGTGAATTTTAACGTCTCTACTTCAACTCAGCATCTTTTTTTTCGCCGTTTTTGGACCTTTTTCCTGCAAAGAACTTCACACAAATGCTGTTATTTTTCTCTCCCGTAATCCGTCCTGAAACGCTCGGGACAAACTCTTCGCCAAAGCTGTCATAATTGTCATGATTTCAACAAAAATCTGCGTTTTCGACACCAGCTTCCAGCCTTAATCCCCTACCTCTTTCCCTCCAGGACATTGAGAAAAGTTGCACAGAGTTTTTGACAGCGACGTCTGGGATTTCGCGGACATTTCGGGGGAATACAGTGCCTGGTTGATGACTACTTTAGACTTGTTTTATTTGTCCAAAGCGCTCTCCTCTCGGTTCTTTTGCTTCTGGCCTCGTCCCGGCAGAAAAGACGACGGACTGAAAACGTGAATGATGCATTTAAAGTTTTAAATATTGGGAGAAAGCGCTGAGACGTGTACAACGCTCCGTGGGAAAATCTGCTTGAATAAATATAAAAAATGATGATTAAACTTGATTGTTTCTGTGTTTTTTTGAGGCCTGGTTTAGTTCTAGTTTTAGTCATAGTATAGTCTTGCTTTAATCCTGGTTTAGTCCTGATTTAGAACTAGTTTAGTTCTGTTTTTCCTCCTGGTTCAGTCCAAGTTTATTCCCTGGTTTGGTTTAGTTTAGTGTTAGTCCTGGTTTAGCCCTGGTTTAGCTCTGGGTCTAGTCCTGGTTTAGTCCTAGTTTAGCTCTGGTTTTGTCTGGGTCTAGTCCTGGTCTAGTCTGGGTTTAGCCCTGGTTTAGCTCTGCTTTTGTCTGGGTTTAGTCCTGGTTTAGCTCTGGTTTAGTCCTGGTTTATCCCTGGTTCAGTCTGGGTTTAGCCCTGGTTCAGTCTGGGTCTAGTCCTGGTTTAGCCCTGGTTCAGTCTGGGTTTAGCCCTGGTTCACAGATGGAGACAGTCGGTTTTACAGTAGAGTTTATTGAGTTAAATGTTACAGTAAAAGTCTCATACAGTTGACTCTAAACAGGTGCAACACACAGGCCTGACCAGAAGAGGGCACTCATGCACTGTCTCTGCAGAGATCTTTAGTTTAGTCCTGCTTTAATCCAGGTTTAATCCAAAAAATGTAGTCCTGGTTCAGTATTGGATTAGTCCCTGATTTAGATCTGGTTCAATCCAGTTTTTTTTCCATCCCTGATTCAGTCCGGGTTTATCTCTGGTTCAGCCCTGGTTTAGTCCTGGTCCAGTCCTGGTTTAACCCTGGTTCAGTCCGGGTTTATCTCTGGTTCAGTCCTGGTTTAGTCCTGGTTCAGTCCTGGGTTTAGCTTGATTTAGTTCTGATTTTTTTCCTCCCTAGTTTAGTTCCTTCTTGGTTCAGTTCTGGTTTTCTTTCTGGTTTTGCCTGATTTGGTCCTGGTTTAATCCAGCTTCAGTTCTGGTTCAGTCTTTGTTTAGTCTGAGGTTTAACCTGTGATTTCACCCTGATTTAGACCCGGTTTAGTCCAGTTTAGTCCTGATTTTTTTCGTCTTTTCGTTTAGTTCTAGTTCAGTATTGGATTAGTCCCAGATTTATATTTTCAGTCCTTGTTTTCCTCCTGGTTTAGACCTGGTTTAGTCCTGGTTTAGTCTTAATTTAGACCCGGTTTAGACTCTGTTTTGTCCTTGTTTAGACCCTGTTCAGTCCTGGTTTAGACCTGGTCCAGCCCCGGGTGGTCCAGCCCCGGTTGGTCCAGCCCCGGTTGGTCCAGTCCCGGGTGGTCCAGCCCCGGTTGGCCCAGCCCCGGTTGGTCCAGCCCTGGTTGGTCCAGTCCTGGTTGGTCCAGACCGGTCCAGACCCGGTTCAGGCGAAGTATCCCCACAGAAACACGGCGGCCGTCATCATGATCAGAGCGTTCACGTCGACAGTCATTTTAAACACCGGGTTTTCGCTGATGTCAGGCAGCGGAGGCGGCTCATTGGTCGAGGGCTCAAGGGGGCGGGTCTTAGAGCTGCTACCGCCGCAGAACCGACCAATCACAGTGCAGACTCCAGGCTCCTCCTCCTCATCTTCAACAACTGATGAAACAGAAGGAACACAACAACTGCTTTATCCTGCAGCGCCTTAACTTTGAGTTGTAAATGCCTCTTGAATTATAAAATCCTTTTCACAAAAATAGTTGAATATTTCATGGCAGTAAATCAAATCATTCAGTTTGATGATTAGTTTGGCCATCATTTTTCATATTTGACTTTGGAAATAAACAGTTATTATTGCTCTTTCTTGACTAAAGGCTGTGTTGTGGTTTTAAAGTTATTAAAATTATCTGCACAATTGGCTCTGTGTACAGTATTCAGTATTGATTTTTTAAAATTGCTAGCTCATTGTGCTACTGAGTACTTCCTGTCCACTGAGTACTTCCTGTCCACTTCTGTCTCTGTGACGTTTTACACTAAAATGTCACTAAAATGCATAAATCCTTGAAGACACACAAGAGATGAACCTTTGTGTTTGTAAAGAGAGACGTTTGTACATAAATGCTAACGCCTATGCTAATTTTGAAGCATAATAAAGATTAAAAAAAAAAAAAAATCTAATAAAAAAGGGAAGCTATCTATAAATAAAAACACTGATAGTGTTTACTTTACACGTGAGTTGGTTGTTTCTTTACAGTTTACATTTTGATCAAAGTTAGCATTAGCGGTGGCCTTTACCTGGTGCGCTGGCCTCGTCGTCGCGTCTCTCTTCGGCTCGAGGCGTTTGGTCCAAGTCGATCCTGGGCTCTTTGGAGTGACGCAGACTGAACACCAGCCGGTAAAGCTGTCACCAAACAAACGGTCAGTGTTTGAAAGGACAAACGTTATGCACTATTTGTGTCGTTAGCCTTTAAACCTGCTCGAGTTTGAAGGCATCTCAGGTTACAGAACTAAATAAGCAAAATGAACCTCTGTATCTCAGTGTTTTCGCATGTACCAGTACCAAGAACTAGGGCCCAATTATCCCCAGTTCCCATGTACTCAGAGGAACCACCCAGTCCCCATCGTTCACACAGCGACATTACAACATTTAAGGAATACAAAAGTTTGTTTGTTTCTTCTACTTCTGTTGAGCTCTGGGGGTGTGCACAGAGAACAGAGATGCACAAAAAGCTCAAACAAACACAACATCATTATTCAGAATTTTAGTTATGATTTACAAATTATGAATTGTTTTATTGGGTTCAATTTATTTTCCTTTTGCATCAAAAAAGTTTGTCCTACTCTGTGAACGAGCATTAATTGGGAATTTAAAACAGAATGAAATAACAGCCCCACCGTCGCCCCCTGCTGTCTCTGAGCGGAAAACCAGCAGCTACATTTACCGACCTCAAGACAACTCTTCCGAGGAACACTTTTTTATTTATTTTTTTTATTTGGGAACAAGCGGTAGAAAATGAATTAATTTATTTAAATAAAACAGAAGGGGAAATTAAAGAGAAAAAAAAGCTTTTGGCGTTTTTACTGGGACTGTATTTTCACAAGAGCAACCTGCAGGAGGCGCTCTGTTACTTAATTCTGCCTTAAAGGGTCTAAAAAGTAGTTTCTTTTGTGTAAATTATGCATAACCTTTGTCTCCCCAGTGTGATGTCATCGATGTGTTAACTGCCTGTAATTTTCAATCTATTTTCAACTTTTCTCCACAAACAGAAACTATTAGAGTAAAACTATAATTTATATTTACAACAGGTATAAATATACTGAATAAAGTAAAAACCAGTCACGCGCACTTTAACTGACAACAATCACGTCTTTGGAGTTGAATAATGACACTTTCATTTTTCGTTTCATGTGGACTGGCCCAGAATTCCAAAGACATGCACTGGGTCCTGACGGTTACTGGGTGCTCCAGCTGGGCCTCACATGGTGGTCCTGGATCGGCGCCGAGCAGAAGCTGACGACCAGAACCAGAACGCAGGAGCAGAAGAACAGCAGGATCCCGAAGTGAAGGTAGTGAACCCCACAGATGATGCTGGGACAGTTGGACGGGAACACGCAAGAACCTGTCCCAAACCAGAACTCGGGAATCATCCGGGCCAGACCCATCAGGAGACCTCCCATCAGGCCCCAGAACGCCCCCTGCAGGAGACAAACGGCATCAGAACGCCCCCTGCAGGAGACAAACGGCATCAGAACGCCCCCTGCAGGAGACAAACGGCATCAGAACGCCCCCTGCAGGAGACAAACGGCATCAGAACGCCCCCTGCAGGAGACAAATGGCATCAGATCGCCCCCTGCAGGAGACAAATGGCATCAGATCGCCCCCTGCAGGAGACAAATGGCATCAGAACGCACCCTGCAGGAGACAAGAGGCATCAGAACGCACCCTACAGGAGACAAACGGCATCAGAACGCCCCCTGCAGGAGACAAATGGCATCAGAACGCACCCTGCAGGAGACAAGAGGCATCAGAACGCACCCTACAGGAGACAAACGGCATCAGAACGCCCCCTGCAGGAGACAATAGGCATCAGAACGCCCCCTGCAGGAGACAAATGGCATCAGATCGCCCCCTGCAGGAGACAAATGGCATCAGATCGCCCCCTGCAGGAGACAAACGGCATCAGAACGCCCCCTGCAGGAGACAAACGGCATCAGAACGCCCCCTGCAGGAGACAAACGGCATCAGAACGCCCCCTGCAGGAGACAAACGGCATCAGAACGCCCCCTGCAGGACACAAACAGCATCAAAAAGCCCACTGCAGGACACAAACAGCATCAGAACGCCCCCTGCAGGAGACAAAAAGCATTAGAACGCCCCCTGCAGGAGATAAGAGGCATCAGAACGCCCCCTGCAGGAGACAAACGGCATCAGAACGCCCCCTGCAGGAGACAATATGCATCAGAACGCCCCCTGCAGGAGATAAGAGGCATCAGAACGCCCCCTGCAGGAGACAAACGGCATCAGAACGCCCCCTGCAGGAGACAAACGGCATCAGAACGCCCCCTGCAGGAGACAAAAAGCATCAGAACGCCCACTGCAGGAGACAAAAAGCATCAGAACGCCCCCTGCAGTAGACAAAAAGCATCAGAACGCCCCCTGCAGGAGACAAACAGCATCAGAACGCCCCCTGCAGGACACAAACAGCATCAGAACGCCCCCTGCAGGAGACAAAAAGCATCAGAACGCCCCCCTGCAGGAGACAAAAAGCATTAGAACGCCCCCTGCAGGAGATAAGAGGCATTAGAACGCCCCCTGCAGGAGATAAGAGGCATCAGAACGCCGCCTGCAGGAGATAAGAGGCATCAGAACGCCCCCTGCAGGAGACAAATGGAATCAGACCCCAGAATATAATAATCAACCAATAACCAATATTTTTTTGAAATTACTCCTCTACCTTTCAGATTTTCCTCCAAGATCCCATCCATTTTCTTTCTCCTTTCTTCCAACTTTCCACAACATTTCCTTCAACGATTTCCCAAATTTCTACCAATTTCATTTTTCATAAAATTTCTTTGAAGATTTTCCCAGTAGTCTAAGTTTTGTCCCCGAAATTTAGAGCAATTTTCCTCCAGTTTTCCACCTAATTTTTTTAATTTTTACTATTAATTTTCTTTCAAATTTTCCCACCAATTGCCCACTGATTTCAAATTTTTTCCCCTCAAATTTTACACCACTTTCCTGCCAATAATCTGAACGGACTCTGCTCCTCGTATTTACCTTCTCGTTGACTCTCTTGATGAAGACGGCGAGCAGAAACACGGCGGCGATGGGCGGAGCCAGGTAACTGCAGACGGACTGGATGTAGTCGAAGAGTTGTCCGCTCTGAGACGCCTGAACCACCGGGATCCAACAGATGCTGACGCCGACGATACACAGCACCCACACTCTGGAACACAGACACTTACGCTGCATTATCTGTTCATTCTTTTCTTTGGCGTCTTTTGTTTTAGAACTTCAAATAATTTTTGTGCTGAAAACCGAACATATAGACCCTTTAAAATGCTATGTCATAAAAATTCTGGAATGGAAGCAAAATGATGTAGACTGTAGTTCATTTTCAATAATTCGCTCACATCAGATGTAAATACTAACGGTTTTAAGTCGTTATGTGACGGAAAAAGCAACAGATTAGAATTTCCAGGGTAAAAACGTTAGCTAGTTTGCTCCCTTATTACAAAGGATGGACAAAATACTAATTTCTAGTTTTAAAATTGTTTTTGAGCTTCATAAAAAGTATAATTTATGGTAAAGTATGTGATAAATTTGCAGATATGATGAAAAACTAGTGTGGGTTTATCATTTCTGTCAGTATTTGTCCAGTTAAACATAAAAATCTGGATTTTTCCTTCATCAAAAATGCTGAGTTGATCATAATCTCCTATAACATAAACAGATCAATACAATACAATAAAATACAACTGTAAATGTGTTTGACGCAGCTCTGACGTCACTCACATGTGTCTGAGGCTTTTCATTCACCAAAACCATCTGAATTTGTCATTTTTTGGTTAAAGAGGTTAAATCCCAGTTTCTCCAGTGAAATCACATTGTTCCACTGAAACTTTTGCCTTCATTCCAGAATTTAGAATGTCTTTGTTTACAACTTTAAAGGGTCACTTGGCAGCAGAGGGAATTACCACAGGGAAATATGCAAAAGCTAGCTTGCACCAACATATGAAGATGATTTGAGTCAAAAATGCTCAATCTGTGATGATTTATGGATTTAAAAACTCCAGATCTTTGACATCATAAATGTGTAAAAGTGTAAAGTGAGTGTTTTTGTGAGGCTCAGAGAAGAGGAGCTCGTAAACAGGGTTGATGAAACGTCTGCGTGAGGTTCTTCTGACCTGCCCACGATGAGCAGCTCCTTCTCCGTCGCTCGAGGCCTAAGTCTGGTCCAAATGTCCAGCGTGAACAAAGTGCTGCTGCTGTTAAAGATGGAGGCTAATGAGGACATGAGAGCAGCTAGCATCACGGCTAACAGCAGCCCGCGCAGACCTGGAGCACAAACACACAAATGAGTTTCCTCCACATCGAGAGGAGCAGCTGAGGCCCAAGTCTGCTCCAAAGCCTCCTGAGAACCTCTGGAGGAGCTGGAGGAGGAGCTGTCTGGGGTGGGGGAAGTCTGTGCCTGCCTCCACAACCCGCCCCGGACAGAGAGGACAAAGACAGATCAATTAAATCAAATTATTTCTGTGGAGCCCAAAATCACACTGCGCTGTCTCAGAAAACTTCACAAAACTGATGACTGAACGGACAGAAGGTCAGAGCAGCAGAGACAGAAGGAGCGCACCTACCGTTGGGCAAAATGGACACCACCAGTTTGGGGTACGCGATGTTACTGCAGCCGACTTCAGTGCCACAGACCTGCTGACACAGCTCTGGGACCACACAGCCCACCTCGTCTGAACATCAGAAGAATAATGTGGAGATGAAAGAATGGACCACACAGACACCTAACAGTGAACGTGTCAAAGGTGCAATCCCAGACCTGGATAAAGAACTCTGCTGATCATCCCAGGGAACACCATCAGGAACATGGGCAGAACTTTGAGGTATCCACAGAGAATACATCCAGCTTTAACGTCTGTGAGACTGCGAGCGGCTAAACACCTCTGCACTATCACCTGAAAGAGCCAGAAAACTGTTAAATATGTGTCAAATATGCACAACACAGAGTTTAGTCCTTTTTCAGTCTGGTTCAGTCTTTTTATGCCAGAATTATCCAAAAGGCTGTCATTTTCGTCAAATGACAAATCCAGGTTTGGATTAGAGACACAGGATAAACATGCAGACTTCACAGAAAGGTCAAGTCTAGTTTAGCCCTGGTTTAGTCCTGGTTTAGTCCTGGTTTAGTTTTGGTTAAGCCCTGGTTTAGTCCCATTTCAGCCCCTGCCATTTGGAAACTCAACAGCGATTCCATTGCCCAAAAAGGGCAGTTCCAGTCATGAACGATCTCAGACCTGTTGCTCTAACCTTTTAGTTGTGAAGGCCATGGAAAGGATAGTCAAAGACCACATCACCAAAATGATGGATGGATCCGCTCCGGTTCGCATATAGGCGTGGCCGAGGGGTAGATGATGCTAAAATATTTCTCCTGAACACCATCCACAGGCATCTTGAATCCCCAATTCTATCACCAGACAGTATACTGTATGCACCTGCGTTTAACTCATACAACCTCATGTCCAGGCTGAGAGGCTGATTCCACACTTCCACATCGACCACCAACTGACTCTGGATAATTCATTTTCTGACCAACAGATCCCAGCGTGTGTTGGTGGACGGCTTACTGTCAGATGTCACATCAACTGGTTCACCCCAAGCGTGTATACTCTCGCCACTTTTATACATCCTCTACACAGATAACTGTAGATCCATTCAGCCCAACTGTCATATCGACAAATTTACTGATGACACTGTTGTCCTGTCTCTGCTCTGGCACAGAGCAAGAGCAGCAGCTAAACTTAGCTTTGCAGCACTTTGTGGACTGGTGTAAAAAGTCCTGCCTTGAAGTCAATCTTTAAAAAACCAAAGAGATGATAATAACTTTCTCCCCGAAGCAGAGACTGATGGCTGAGGGTGTCAGGACCATCATGCACGGGGCACCAGCTGAGATTGTAGAGTATATTTTTGGGTACAAATTTTGACAGCTCTTTAAAGTTTTTCCTCAACACAGAGGAGATCCTGAAGAAGTGCAATCAAAGACGAAGTTAAAATCCTTCAGCGTTAACAAACACCTCCTCATCATCTTCTATTATGCCTTTGTTGAAAATGTTGTGACTTTTCCATTCATTTGCTGGTTATATTCCACCTCGCTGCAGAACACAAGCTGCTGAGCATCTTTGGGCAGCACCCCCTGCCCTCTTACAAAGGCTGGTGAGACACTTCAGGACCCGCTCATATCATGTCCACAGAGTCCGAGTGGCTTCCCTCTGGACGTCGGCTCCGACTGCTGCAGGACCCAGAGGAGGATGAACACGGGCCATCCAACGATAGATGCCCTTATCAGGCTGCACTAGTCTAGCGCCTTATGAACTGTACTAATTATTATTTAGAGCGGTTAGAGCTTCTGCCTCTCAGTAAGGAGATCGTGGGTTCGAATCCCGCACCACCCCAACATCGTGGTTTCGAATTCTGAACCACCCTAACATCACACGATCTCTCTGGGTGGAGTCTGCATGTCCTCCCCGTGTTACCGTGGGTTCTCCCCGGGTTCTCCGGCTTCCTCCCACCGTCCAAAGACATGACTGTGTAGGTTAATTGACAACTCTAAATTGTCCCTAGTGTATGAATGTGAGAGTGAATGGTTGTCTGTCAATGTCCTTGTCCTCTGTGTCAGCCCTGCGACGAGTTGGCCACTGTCCAGGGTGTACCCCGCCTAAGGCCCAAAGTCACTGGGATAGGCTCCAGTCACCCGCGACCCCTAACGGGAATAAGCGGTAGAAAATGAATGAATGAATGAACTATTGTTGTTGTTTTTTATTCTGTAATATGTGTGCTTTCACTGATGTGTTTCAAACAAGCTTTTTCTGCCCTTTCAATTGCCCCTCAGGGACAACTAAAGTTATTTGATTGATTGGTTGATTGGTTGATTGATTGATTGATTGATTGATTGATTGATTGATCGATTGATTGATCGATTGATTGATCGATCGATTGGTTTAGCCCTGGTTTAAGTCCTGGTTTAGCTAAAGTTCAGTCTTGGTTTAGCCAAAGTTTAGCCAAAATTTTGTCCTGGTTTAAGTCGTTCTGGTTTAGTCTTTGTTTAGTTTTGGTTTAGCCCTGGTTTAGTCCCATTTTAGTCCCGATTTAGCCCAGGTTTAGTCCAGATTTGGTCCTGGTTTAGCCCAGGTTAAGTCCTGATTTGGTCCTGGTTTAGCCCAGGTTTAGTCCTGTTTTGGTCCTGGTTTAGCCCAGGTTAAGTCCTGATTTGGTCCTGGTTTAGCCGAGGTTAAGTCCTGATTTGGTCCTGGTTTAGCCCAGGTTAAGTCCTGATTTGGTCCTGGTTTAGCCCAGGTTAAGTCCTGATTTGGTCCTGGTTTAGCCCAGGTTAAGTCCTGATTTAGCCCAGGTTTAGTCCTGGTTTAGCCAAACGTTTAGTCCTGATGGTGTCCTGGTTTTGTTCAAGTTTAGTCCTGCTTTGGTCCTGATTCAGTCCTGATTTAGTTGTCAGGGTTCAGTCCCATTTCAGTCCTGGTTCAGACCCGGTTCAGTCCCAGTTCAGACCCAAGTCTTGGTTCAGTCCCGGTCCAGACCTGGTCCGTGCACCAGTACCAGCCTCCCACGATGGCGATGCCCAGCAGGACCCCGGGCCAGGGCAGGTCTCCAGTAGAAGCGTCTCGCAGGAGGCTGAAGGCGTCGGCGCGCGGCGTGTAACACCAGGGGGCGATGGAGTACCGCGCCGGGTCCAGGGACGAGCGGTTTGCAGGCAGAGAAGAAGAGTATCTGAGCATGAGAGCGTCGTAACCTCCGACCGCAGAGAACGCTGAGGAGAGACAAATGCACCTCTTCAACACGAAAACCTTTAAAGGAGAAAAATCTGTGCTTTTTCTGCCACTTGGTGTTGAACTTGAACATAAGTAGATCATCATTTTATATTCTGACAATTGTAAAACACAAAAGTAATAGAAACAGGCTCATTGAGTTACTGTTCAAAACCAAAGAACTGATGAGCCCCGCCTCTTCAGCGTAAAGCCCCTCCTCTACACAGTGATAAGCCCCTCCTCTTCACAGTGATAAGCCCCCTCCTCTTCACAGTGATAAGCCCCTCCTCTTCACAGTGATAAGCGATGCATGTCCATTTTAAAGATGTTGAAGTTGATTTTCAGAGTACTACAGGTTCCAAAGTGTCCCGTGTCCAGATGAATACTTTTGAAATCTGTCCTACCAAATGTTTTCTTAATAAAACAAATCTAAATCATACCTGAATTCACAAAAAGACATTTAATAATTCCAAGCTTGTGTGTGTGAGACATGGTTAAAGGTAGAGTAAACAGGAAACTACTACCTGTTTGTCCTCAGCTTTTTCTGCATTTATTTCCTTCACTGCAAAGTCTCTACGCCTCGTTTGAACCTCTCTTTACGTAATGTATTTGGATAATATTAGATGATTATGACCTGGAAATATCAGATTTTGGGTCTTGACAAAGTGAGTGCCGTGACTAGAAGCAATAAAAATGTGACTGAAAGTGACAAAGATGAGACTAAAAGTGACAAAACCATGACAAAACGTGACAAATAAGACTAAAAGTGACAAAAACGTGACTGAAAGCAACAAAACTGTGACAAAATGTGTCAAAAACGTGAGAAAAGAGACACAAATGTGACTAAAAAGCATAATAAATTTGACTAAGAGCATCAAAAATGAGACATGAAGCAACAGAAACAAAACTAAAAGTGACAAAAACTAAACTAAAGCCTACAAAAACAGACTGAAAGCGCCAAAAGCCTGACGATAAGTTACAAAACGAGACCATAAAACAACAAAAACAAAACTAAAAGTAACAAAAACTAAACTAAAAGCGACAAAAATTAGACTGAAAGCGACACAAAAGGACACTAAAAGCAATAAAAACGTTCGGATAATGTTAGATGATTATGACCTAGAAATATACTATTTTGGTTCTTGATAAAGTGAGCGCCGTGCGTCGATAAACAGGAAACAGCTGATGCTAACATGCTTTGCTAGCTTTAAGGGCTCAGCATCAGTGGAAATAACAGCACTTTATCACAAGGTCAAGTCGGCGTTTGATGAGAAACGATTCTTTTCTGTTTCTATCTGCTTTTGTTATTGCTTTGCCTGGAATGTTCCACAGTGTGGCATTAAAGCAGGTTTAAGGCTGAGGCCTGGAGTCGGAGGTCACATGTTGTTGTTCAGAGTTTCTTCTTTGTCAGCAGATAAATCAACTCTAAAATTAATAATTACCAAAAAACAACTGACAGGTTAATGCTGTTTTTGAGCCGTGACTGGTCTTGGATGGAACTAATGCTATAATATATTATATATTTAAAATATACACAATATGTAGAAACCCACAGAATCCGGTGAGGACGCAAGCTCCAGCGATGATCACAAACGTCTGCACTGTGTCCGTGTACATGAGCGCCGCCAGCCCTCCTGTGGACCCAGAATACGAGCGTGAGGCACAAACACATGATAACGAGCCGGAAAACGTTCTATGTGGAAGCACAGGTTCTGTGGACGTCGGGCTGATATTCTGGCATCTTCAAAAGCTGTTTTCACTTTGGCATAACTGCACTAGCTGGACCTAAATCTGAGCCAGAACCTGAGTCTGGTCCCTGGACTTGACATGGTTTGGTTTCTGGTCTGGACACTGGACCTGCCACAGATCCTGGGTTTGGTTTCTGGTGAGAAATTTGGTCTTTGGTCTCATTTCTGGTCTGTTTTTATTCTTAGACTTATTTGTCACTTTTTTATGTTCACTGTTTTTAAATTCCTAATATAATTCCTGTAACTTTTACTAATTATTCTGACGCTCTCAAGACCCTGGTCCCCGGTCTGGACCCGGTTTTGGACACCGGTCTGGACCTCGGTCTGAACCCGGTCTGGTCCCGGTCTGGACCCGGTCTGGGTCTGGTCCCGGTCTGGACCCGGTTCTGGACCCGGTCTGGGTCTGAACACCGGTCTGGACCTCGGTCTGGACCCTGGTCTGGATCCGGTTCTGGACCCCGGTCTGGACCCGGTCTGGGTCTGGTCCCGGTCTGGACCCGGGTCTGGTGGTACCTGTGATGGTGTAAAGGGCAGTGATGAGGAGCAGAGCGATGACAGAGATGTAGATGTTCCAACCCAAAGCCTGCTGAATGAAGACAGCCCCGGAAAACATGTCCACCTTAAAAAGACAGAACATGTCCACCTTAAATCACACAGAAACATGTCCACCTTTAAATACACAAAAAACAGATCAACCTAAAAAAAAACACAAAACGAGTCCACCTTAAAATAACCCCCTCAACAAAATATCCACCTTAACAGTCAAAAGCAGTCCACCTTAAATCACACAGAAACATGTCCACCTTAAGGTGAGACACTGCAGGTGAATAGGCAAAAAAGTTAAATTTAAAGATATTAATTATAATGTGGTTTACTCACATAAATGTAAGAAATTTTTTTTTTTAGAAGTTTTTCATCATGTCATGTTTTCATGTAGAAATAAGGCATTTTATGTGGAAAAACTGCCAAAAATCCACATATTTAGGACATATGAACCTGAAATGTGGACAGAACCAGTTTTAAATTTCTTGGTTCATTTTGTAACATATTAGTTACAAAAAAAAAATGTACAGAGGGGATTTTGGATTTCTTATTTAGTTTTTAAGTAAACTAGATTGGACTGAAAATTGTCCTAAAAATTCAAATTTCGCCACATTTTTTTAAACTTAAAACGTCAATAAATCCATTTTAGAATTAGATATCAAAAATCCTTCTGTACATTTGGTCAAAATCTTGTTGAGTCCAGATTGTACAGTTTGCTGAGTGTGGGAGCTTATTTAAGTCTGATCTTTATGTCCCGAGGGAAAAAAAGCATTTTTAGAAAACGGCCTTTGAAGTTACAATGTTCCATAGATTTCTATGGATGACGTGGATTAAATGAAACAATAAAATATTTTTAGGAGCAGACTGGACAGGTTTGTTGTTTCCACATGAAAGTCGATGTGTTGAGAGAGCAAACCTGAAAAAAATGAGTTTTGCCTGTTTTGTCTCGCCTTAAAATGGACAAGAAACAATTCCACCTTTAAACATAAAGAAAACATCTTAAAATAAATACATAAATAAGCATGTCCAGGTTGATAATACATTTGAAAAAACAGAAAAACATCTCCACCTTAAACACACAAAAACATGTCCACCTTCCACCTTAAAAAGACTCATAACCCTGTCAACCGTAAAAAACAGACGAAAGCAGTCCACCTTAAAACAAAAAAACAGTCCATGTTTGGAAAGTTCATTCTGTCTTCTTATCATTATTAACTTGTGAGTTTCTTCTTCTTGTAAATAATCTCATGTTTGAGCGGCAGGACTTCCTCCTGAGTCAGAGGTGACGTCTGATGGATGTGACGTGTGTCTGATCAGATGTTCCGGGCGTGGTCAGTGTGACAGATCTATCACCCTGACTGCTGCCCCCTGGTGGTCTCTGCAGAAGTGAGTCCCATGTATGAGCCAAAGTAAAAGCTCCTGGTCTCTGTTGATGGTCTGTGTGCCCCGGGAAATAGAGACCACCAGGGGGCAAGGCAGGGAACATCTGATCAGAGTCACATGCATCAGAGGCAGACAGACGAAGGTATAGCTTTTTTACAACTTTCTTATGAAAAGAAGCTAACAAGTTAAAAAACAATCCACCATAAAAAAGACAAAAACATAACTGTTAAAACACAAAAATCAGCCAGCAGATGGCATCTAGCGATACACAATTTTGTTATGTTAGCACTTTAAGACTCACAACAATTAGCCTAGCATTAGCAGTTATTGTGTTCAGAGGCAGAAATGCTCAGAACAAGTCTGTGATGATTTAAGGACTTAAAGCACACATTATTCTGCTCTTTTTGAGCTTTTAACCATGTTCTAACAATGTTCCTCATCAAAAACACACCTGAAGTAGCATTCAGCTGCATTAACGCTGTTGAATGAATGTTTATTAGAAAATCCTCCCCCTCTGAGCGTCAAACACAAATGCTTCATGTGTCACTGATCAGAGAATCTTCTGCTGTTTTTAGTCCTTAAACCATCGCTAAACTCGTTCTGAGCATTTCTGCCTCTAAACACGATAACTGCTGCAACAAATCCGCTCACTGACGTCTTTTCAGCGCTAACTTCACTAGATTGTACATAGCGCTGGCGCCATCTGCTGGCTGGATGCACTCAGTAAGTGTCATTTCATAGTGACTGATAACACTGGTCATAGAATTTTTTTGTTTCATAACATGAGATGGCAAATATAAGGCACCCAAGAGCATGTTTAAAGGCAATATAGCAATATAAAAAATGCTGACTATTTTTCCTTTAAAACAGATTCTCACATAAGTGATGTGTATGACCTTAAACAACGTCACGGATCGAGGGAGTTCAGCAGGAAGTATTTTTGATGCTCAGAGAGACAGGATTTTCTGAAGAACATTCCTCAAAAGTGCATGAATGAAGCCAAATGTGAGATGAAAAGATGATGGAACATTGTTAGAATGTGGTTAAAAGACAAAAAGTCACTGCAGCAGAATATGTGTCCTTTAAAAACACAAAAACATGACCTTATTCCTGTGGACATGCAATTTTCTACACAGTCCACCATTTAGATTCCGTTTGTGTAAATGGTAAGCAGTGATGTAGATAACAACTTTTTTCTCACAGATTTTGTTCCTTTGAATTAAATAAAAACGAAAGACAGACGTACTGATATTTTGGTGAAGATGTAGAGGAACAGAGAGATGACGGACAGGTACAGACTGATCCTGGTGCCTCCAAAACGCTTCTTCAGGTACTCCGGCATCGTGATCACCTGCACACAAAGAAGAAAACAGTAATAGGAATTGAATTTAAAGGAGACATATAACGATACGATCAGCCAAAACATTACGACCACATTCAGTCAGGCATCATCTGAAGATTAGAATAAAACTAACGATGCAGCCTGTGTAAACAAATATGGTTTAACTGCTAACTAGCATTCCCAATCTTTAGTGTGCTATTTCTGCAACAGCACAAGTGCAGAGTTTGAAGGGAGGGCATCTGTGGTAAATATTTATCATAGTTTTACATCTATGAAGTTGCAGCTTGTGAAGAAAACATTTTTAAATACAAGTTTAAAATGACAGGAAGTAGTGCTGAATCCCTCAACAAAATATCATTCAACAAAATAAAGTGTTATTATCAGGGATTATCATTTGTCAAATCATAACTATTGTGTAATGTATATGGATTATGGTTCTTGTTTACAGTCTGGTTGCTAGGTAACAGTTGTGGAATTACCTCTAACTATGTCATATTTATATATACTTGAGCTCATGTTATAATCCAAGATGGCACCGCTGACGGATGCCTTGGTGTTTTGTCTTTGTCCCTCCTCCGCCCTGGACACACTGTAGTTCTCCTGAGCCAACAATGCCATCAACCTGGCCCTGGACACACTGTAGTTCTCCTGAGCCAACAATGCCATCAACCTGGCCCTCCACTTCATCCTGCAGCATCTGGACTCCCCAGGAACCTACGCCAGGGTCTTGTTTGTGGACTTCAGCTCTGCATTCAACACCGTCCTCCTGCTCTGCTCCAGGACAAGCTCTCTCAGCTCAACGTGCCTGACTCCATCTGCAGGTGGATCACTGACTTCCTGACGGACCGGAGGCAGTGCGTGCTGCTGGGCAAGAATGTCTCAGAGACTCGGACCATCAACACAGGAACTCCACAGGGCTGTGTACTTTCTCCTCTGCTCTTCTCCCTGTACACCAACTGCTGCAACTCCAGCCACGACTCTGTAAAACTGATCAAGTTTGAGGACGACACCAGCCTCATTGGACTCATCTGGGACGGCGATGAGTCGGCGGTGATCGGCTGCAGTCTTCCATCTCTCCAGGACCTGTGCGTCTCCAGGACCTGTGTGTCTCCAGGACCTGTATGTCTCCAGGACCTGTGCGTCTCCAGGACCTGTGCGTCTCCAGGACCTGTGCGTCTCCAGGACCTGTGCATCTCCAGGACCTGTACGTCTCCAGGACTTGTGCGTCTCCAGGACCTGTACGTGTCTAGGACCTGTACGTGTCCAGGACCTGTGCGTCTCCAGGACCTGTACGTCTCCAGGACTTGTGCGTCTCCAGGACCTGTACGTGTCTAGGACCTGTACGTGTCCAGGACCTGTGCGTCTCCAGGACCTGTATGTCTCCAGGACCTGTGCGTCTCCAGGACCTGTGCGTCTCCAGGACCTGTGCGTCTCCAGGACCTGTGCATCTCCAGGACCTGTACGTCTCCAGGACTTGTGCGTCTCCAGGACCTGTACGTGTCTAGGACCTGTGCGTCTCTAGGACCTGTACGTCTCCAGGACCTGTACGTGTCCAGGACCTGTGCGTCTCCAGGACCTGTGCGTCTCCAGGACCTGTATGTCTCCAGGACCTGTGCGTCTCCAGGACCTGTGCGTCTCTAGGACCTGTACGTCTCCAGGACCTGTACGTCTCCAGGACCTGTGCGTCTCCAGGACCTGTACGTCTCCAGGACCTGTGCGTCTCCAGGACCTTTATGTCTCCAGGACCTGTGCGTCTCCAGGACCTGTGCGTCTCCAGGACCTGTGCGTCTCCAGGACCTGTGTGTCTCCAGGACCTGTGTGTCTCCAGGACCTGTGCGTCCCGGGCTGGAGGCTACGCTCCATCCGGACCAGAACCCCTGCTGTTGGACTCATGAACACTTTAACACCTGCCACTTTAACAATAATATTATAAAAGAGCTGTCTACTGTCTGTCCAACTGTACATTTCTGTATATAGTCTTAGTCTATTCTATTTTATTTTTAATTTTATGCATGCCTTTTATTTTAACATATATTTTGCTAATATTTTCTCCATTGTTTTATGTTGCACCTTATGTCAAAGCAAGTTCCTTCCTGTTTGTGAATTTTGATCACTGACAAAGGCAATAAACCGATTCTGATTCTGATATTCAACCAGGAAGTGACATTATAAACTCTACACAAACGGTCAAACTGGGGACAAGCAGGACAAATGTTTAGTCAAATCTTAAATAGAATCATGTTCACTACGTTTTAGTTTAGGAGATTGATTTAGAGGCTTCCCATTTATTTTCTAAAATGGAAGGAGAGTAAAGTTTTGAGAGTGAAACGTTTTTGAGTTTCTGTTCAGGGAGATCAATGAAGTGCTTGTGTTGTTTTGTGCTGTTTGACTCACCCCTGCAGTGAGGTAAACCGGCACAAAGACCCATCCCAGGAGCAGAACGATGAACAGGGCCTGGAGGAAACACAGAGGAGACGTGAGGAGAAGAACCAGAGCAGAAGAACCAGAGAGGAACCAGAGATGAACCAGAGAGGAACCAGAGAGGAACCAGAGAAGAACCAGAGAGAAACTAGAGAGGAACCAGAGAGGAACCAGAGAAGAACCAGAGAGGAACCAGCGAGGAACCAGAGAAGAACCAGAGAGGAACCAGAGAGGAACCAGAGAAGAACAAGAGAAGAACAAGAGAGGAACCAGAGAGGAACCAGAGAGGAACCAGAGAGGAACCAGAGAAGAACAAGAGTGGAACCAGAGAGGAACCAGAGAGGAACAAGAGTGGAACCAGAGAGGAACCAGAGAAGAACAAGAGTGGAACCAGAGAGGAACCAGAGAGGAACCAGAGAAGAACAAGAGAGGAACCAGAGAGGAACCAGCGAGAAATCAGCAAGAAATCCTAGAAGAACCACATAAACAGAGCAGCAGAGATGGACTTCCTCACGTTCCACTCGAAGCCTCCCACAGCGATGCCACTGGCCGCTCCAGTTCCAGCCAAACCCACGAAGTGACCACTGCCGATGTTACTGGCAAACAGCGACGCCCCCACCTGGAGCAAAGTGGTATTACACTGGAGTCAGAGAGGCAGCCACGTTTCCACTGGTCCTGTTTGTTCCTAAAGTGTGTCTCTGTCTTATGTCTCTTGGATCCAAACCCCGACAAAAGCACAACTCGAAGAGAAGTAAATTTACAAAGCCGACTGAAAGAGACTACCAGTGACAAAAGATAACCAAGACTGACTTAAGGCAACACAACGCGACTTAAAGCGACAAAGCATGACTGAAAGACACTTTTAGCGACAAAATGCAACAAAAGCATGAGTGAAAGGGAAAAACCTTGATTGAAAGTGATTGAAAGTGATAAAAATGGTCCAAAGGTGACATTAGCAGAGTAAAAGCAACAAAAAGACACCTAAATGTAACAAAATGCAGAAAAAACGTGACAAGAAGGAACAAAATACACTTAAATGTAACAAAAACATGACTAAAAGAGACAGAGACTTGACTCTGACTTGATCTTGTGGTAAAGCGCCGTATTTCCACTCATGCTAACGATATGCGATATGATAGAGCCCTTAGCAAAACAAAGCTAACAAAGCACGTTAGCAAGTTCCTATGTTTGTGAATTTCACTGACAATGGCAATAGACCGTTTTCTGATTCTGATCCTCTGTTTCCTGTTTATCGACGCACAGCACTCGCTTTGTCGAGACTCAAAATCTAACATTATCCGAACTTTTTTGTTGCTTAGTCTTTCCTCTTGTTTTTCTTGCTTTTAATCATATTTTTGTCACGTTTAGCCATGTTTTTGTCAATTTTTGTCTCGATTTTGTCGCTTTAGTCACATGTTTTTGCCGTTTATTCACCTTATTCCGCCCCGCCCACTTTTGCAGTTTTTTGCCACAGATACGCACTTTTGCACGAGCAACAAGTCAACAACGCACCGATTTCCTGGGCCATCACGTCTTTTTAGTCCACGTAGAACTTATTTTCTGTTGAGCTCGTCTGCTCCATGTAAACTAATACAACGGAGACAAGACGGCGGCGCGTACGGCACCTTCCGGAATAAGGTGAATGGTGACGTTTTTGTTGCTTTTAGTTACGTTTTTGTCACTTTTAGTCTCGTTTTTGTCACTTTTTGTTGCGTTCAGTCTCGTTTTTGTCGCTTTCAGTCACATTTTTATTGCTTCTAGACCCAAAATCTGATGTTTCCAGGTCATAATCATCTAACATTATCCAAATACATTACGTAAAGAGAGGTTCAAATGCGGCGTTGTGCAGAAGAAGGAAATAAATGCAGAAAAAGCTGAGGACAAACAGGAAGTAGTTTCCTGTTTCCTCTAGCTTTAGCCACGACTCACAGACACAAACTTGGAATTGCTAAACGTCTTTTTGTGAATCGTTGACATCGGCCTCAGGATTAAAAAGTATAATTCAGGTGCAAGATACAACATTAAATACATAGGAACTCATCAAAAGTTGTGTATTAAAGCAATCGGATCAACGTTACACAGAAGATAAACATAAATACTCACGGGCCACCAGGTCATACTGCGCCCGGCCAGGAAGTACCCGCCCACTGTGCCCCGATTGGTCCGAAACATGGACTGAGACACGACATAAAACATGGCAACACAACAGTTTATTCAGAGGTTTTAAACTTGATTTTCACTGACGTACAATCAGAGTTGGAGACTAGAGTAGTGTTTCTCAGAATGGGTTAGAGACATCAAATCCACTGTAAATAATACCTTTTTTTAATATTCCATGAAAGCAAAGGTTTAACAAAGGTTTAATGCCATACTGTGGAACATTCAAGGCAAGTCCATCATCTCCAGGCGCACGCATCACACACTAAACACTACGCACCTAAATAAACAATAAAAGCATAAACTCACCCAGACGCCGACGCCGACCACGAGGAGGAAATATCCCACGATCACACTGATGTCAGCCGCGTTGTTTATGGCCACAGACGCCATTGTACTGCAGTACTCTCACTGCAGTACTGTCACTGTAGTACTGTCACTGCAGTACTCTCACTGTAGTACTGTAACTGCAGTACTCTCACTGTAGTACTGTCACTGCAGTACTCTGTGGTTCAGACAGTTGTTGTACAGTGGATGATCTGGACAGTGCAGTCACAGTGACAGACTTTGACCACATCAGCTTCTTTTGACCATTAGACAAAATAATTATTAACACTTTCCACTTTAATAAGTTAGCGTAAATACTGTTTAAATGCAAAACATCATGTGTATGACAGGTTTTTATGATTTCCTCATATGGTGAGATAGTTTTACATCAATCCTGAAGCTGAAGAATATATTAAAATGACACTGAGAGACTCCACTGAAAGTTTGGAATAAGTTATACTCAACAAACTCACTTTTCTGACTCTGTAAAACATTAATTCAACAAAATAAAGCTCTATATGAAAAAGAAATCTATGACATTAGAGGAGTTTTGGCCCAGTGTAATACAGGGTTGCCAGGTAACAGAATTTCCTAGTGTGATGTCATGATTTACAACCAGGAAGTAACATTTTACACCTAAAAATGGCCAAACTGGGAGATACAATTTTAAAATAATGATCTTAACCTGTTACCATGATGTCACCGGCGGGCCCTACAACCTTTTCTTCATTTATTCTTTTTATCCAAATCTGGTGAAAGGAAACTTTCATCTGCAGGACGTGTTCAATATAAAAAGAAAGCTGTGTTAAACTTGGGTTTTAATTGACTTTGGTGACATTTTCAACAGTAAATAAGTGTAAAAGTTGAGTGAAGTGGGACAGAGGGACAAAGAGGGACAAATTTTTGGGCTCTGTCAGCTATCAGTTTGTTTATGTTTATATTTTTGTTTAAGTCTCACTGTTTTTTCCTTTTCCAGATGATGACGTCTTAAAGCTGTGACCAGTGTGTTGTGAAGGACCACATCCCTGTCCTGCTGCGGCTCTCAGTCTGGATTCATACAAAGGTACATTGTGTAGTAGAGTTTTGATCTGTAAATGTGCTCTTAAAGGATTTATATGATTTGAAATGTCCTTTTTGTGTCTTTTAACCCTGTACTAACACTGTTCCTCATCAAAAACATACGTAGAGGAGCATTTAGCTTCATTTATGCTAATGTGTTGAATCCTGGTTAGAAGGTCCTCTCCCCTCTGGTCCTGGTCCTGGTTCTGGTTCTGCTTTGTTGATGTTGCTTTACGTATTTTCATTTGCATTTTTAAAGTGTTCCAGGAAAAGATAATCATTGGTGATTTTGTGTTTGTTTGTTTATCTTTTAGAGTCTGTTTTGGAATAAATCCAGACAGTGGGACAAAGGCTGAAAAGAAGACGTGGACAAGCACATACTACTCGACTGATCCGTCTTCTGAGTGAATTACACAACTTTGAAAATCCATGGACAAAGATGTGAACAGTTTCAACATGTAGGACAACTCAAACATCCAGAGATCACTCAAAAATACAACTCATAATGTGCTGAGGCATGTGTTTGGTAAAAAGTGTAAAAGGACATTGGACATTATGCTGATCGTTCTGAATATACTTTATATATGAGTTATATGAGGTTGTTATATTTTGAGTTCGGTTTAGTCCCTGTAGTATATTTTTATCATAGTTTTACCAAGTGTCAATTTGTGAAGAAAAACTGACAAATAAAAGTAAAAATACAGGAAATAGACCGTCTGTGATGCCATCAAAAAGCTCCATCAAAAATGAAAAGACAAATTGCATAATAACAAAATAATAGGTCTATGGATGTGGTCCCTTGTTTATATTCTGGTAACAGTTGTGGAATTACCTCTAACTTTGTCATATTTGTGCTCATGTTCAACCAGGAAGTGACATTTTAAACTTAACATAAACAGACAAAACATTTAGTCATTTAGTCTAAAATAAAATGATATTCCTGCTGTTACATGCAAACCTGTCAGACAGACTTTAAAGCACTAGGGCTGGGATCCTTTAGTCCATTAATCGGTCAACGGTGTCTTAGTCGACCAACATTTTTATTTGTCGACTAATTTTTTTTTTTGGATTCAACAAATTTATGTGGCAAAAACAAGAAGATGTGGAGTGAGTTAGTTGAAGATTTTGGGGTAAATCTGTAAATCTAACATAAATACACTGTTTACTAGTACTTTTCTGTATAAATTGTTATTTTTGCATGAACTCCTGTGCAGTTTGGGTCAGATACATGGAGATACTTCTTAGTTTTGAGGTGTTTTGGCCACACCCCCTTTTAGTCGACTAATTGGTCGATGGGGCAGGTCCGTAGTCGACCAAGAATTTCTTTAGTCGACTACAGCTCTATAAAGCACACATTCACGTGTTCTGCCTCATTGTTTGTTGGCTTGATTCTCAATTTCAGTGTGTTCCACTTTCATTTATAGTGTCTATACTATACTGTATACTATACTGTACTATACTGTATACAATGACTGAAGATGTTTTTCCATGAATAAAATTTGAATTAAAAACAGCTCTGTTTGATTAATGGAAGTGCCTCAATTATTTGACAGAATATTCAGTTTTATGGCTCAATAATTTACGGAAAGCTCCATTTTTCAGCTGAAGTAGTTTTATGGAAAATCTCTCGTAAATTTACCGGTGCCAACTTTAACAGGAAAAAAAGAGAAAAGTTGCTGTTAATTTTCTGCCAGAAGATTTCTGTTTCTTTCCAGACACTTTTCTTACAGTGAGCGGTGTCTATATCACATAAATTAACCAACAGCGCCACTGGATAAACCAGAACAATAAATAATAAAGTGAAGGACGCAGGTTCGTAGACATGGCTGAATGTAAGACTGAAGACATGATTTCTTATCAACAATATACAATAGTTTATTATTCCATTTCTAAAGTGAAGAGTTTTGTATTAATCATCCAAAGTGTCACGGTTCATAACAGTCTGTGGGGAAACAGCCACCACAGCCTTCAGCAGCTCCACAGAGCACTAACCATCACAGCAAAAGGGCTGTGGAAACACCTAAAGTCCAAAGAATTGAAACACTGTAGATTTCGTTGGAAATGAACACAGCCTGAGTGTGTGCGAGTGGCTCTCTTCATACAGAGATCACCCAACTACAACTGTCAGCAGCTCGTATTCATAACTGAACATGTGAAGTGCTGGTCACAGCTCATTACAAAACGTGAGTAAGTATTGCTTCAAAGTTCCTTCAGGACTTCCGGTGACGTGATGGTGAAGGTAACAGCCTAGGAACAGGGCTCTGCCTGAAAAAAGTGAAATAACCAACAAAAACATTATTGCCTGGAATAGCAGCGGAAAATAGCACGGCAACATCTCTAAGAAGCCGTACCTCTAACAAACCCGAAGGCATGATGGAAAAAAACGACAATTTAAAGCAGCTAACCGTGCCACAGACAATGTCCGCCAGCGATGTGGACGCTAACACGGCTAGCACAGGTACCACAGAAAGCCCAATATTAGCTGAACTGGAAAAGCTACGTCAAGAAAATAAAGAAGGGCACCCTCAGACTGGACAGGCGTTGGCAAAACTTGAGACCTCTATGCAAGACTTGAAACGCGATCTGAACAGGCCTGAGCAGAGGACCACGGAGGCAGAAGGCCGCGTTAGCAGCGCCGAAAACACAGCCCAACGACACGAGAGAGCTATTAGACATCTGCTACACAGACAAACTGACCTGACCACCAGATACGAAGAGATGCAAAATAGGTTATGACGAGCGCTTTGACGAGAGAGAAACTGGAGCATAGCATGTAGCATGGAGATACAGACGGAGCAAGAGGAAAACGCACAGCAAACATGGCTGAACTAACCACCGCAGACGCACACGCATTCTTCGGAGGTGAGTGGTAGCTGCTTAAGCTGCCTGTGCCAACTGCACGGGTTTGACTTTAACATCGACAAGTTAACAACAACATGATTCTTCAATGTATCAGACGGACCTTGGAAACTAATTGCGAGCATTAGAGCTGCATCTGGAGCTACAGCGCCGCCTCAACGGGACGGATGCACGCCGCCGCATCACCCCAGAGGAACAATCACCATCCTGGGACGGGACCACGGGACCGGGACAGTGTAAAAGTGTTCTGCCTCAGTGGGTAAAGTGGAAGTCTTCCTTGTTCTTTCTGTTCTATTGGTGTCGATTGTGGCTCTGGGCTGTTACATCATGTCACTCTGTAGCCATGGAAGATATCTGCTGTTGGGGCTATATGCAGAGGTATTTGTTTCACATGAATAATTTAATTTGCATTAGTTATAATGTGAAGGGCATAGGCGAATATTTACTGAATTAAAAAAGCTACAATGCTCAATTGCAATGATTCAGGAGACACATTTGTCTGAGAAACTCAAGAGAGAATGGGTGGATCAGGTATAGTTCATCCTTTGGTAGGAAAAGAGAAACAAAGCAGAGGCACATGTGGAATGTTGAGGGCGATGTCCATTGGAGGTGATATTGAATTTTTACCATCTATGTCAGATGGAGTCTTTAAGAGGTGGGCTGATAAGGGCCTGGTTGTTATTGATCATTTGCTTTGTGGACAAACATTTAAATCTTTCTCACCCCAGAATGACATGTGTAGGTACTTGCAGATTAGAAATGATGTAACGACACATGCACAGCGGGATATGGTTATGACAGAGCCAACTAAAACTGAAACTTATTTGATGAACTGTTTGAAAATGAAACCACAAAGGAAAAAATGATACCCTTGATGTACAGAAACCTACTGGAGACTGTCAGATAATACACTGCATATGAAACATCAATGAGAACTTGAAATGAATGTTATTATAACGGACGAGATCGAGAAAAGGTCTGTCATAAAGGGATTGGTAGCCAAAGTTAGAAAGAGTTTGATTGGAAAACAAAAAACAGGTTTTTCATAACTGCATTAAGGACATCCACAATTAAAGGCAGCACTACCAGTAAATGTTGAAAGGATGTGACATGGTGGGGGACCACACCCACATTTTAAAATAAAACAAAACAAAATAAAAACATTCTGGGAGAAAGTCAAGAAGAAAATTGAGGATATTATAAGGACGGACATTGCAATGGACCCTTTTGTGTTTTTGTTTGACTTGTACCCTGAGGAAATACTTACTAAAGATCAGTGTTATGTACTACGTGTTCTTGTGCTGGTGGCAGGAAAAATGATCACTCTAAACTGGCTTAAACCAGGCCCTCCCACTATTACCCAATGGGCCCAAAAATTGGCGATGGTCACATGTACCAACTCTGTTTCATTAGCAAGGACCACGCCACAACGAGATGTGCAATACAATCATTTATTAGTGAAAGAAAGCGAGTGATTTGAAGTAGCTCGCGCTAGCAGACGGTGGCTGGGTGATGAGACTCAGTGTGGGGGCTCCGTCTCGGTGATCTGCCCAGCCGATTCGGGACCCCCCATTTAGGGAACTGGACACTGAAAGAGAAAGCATATGACATAGAAGGAGAGGGGGGGTGGGTCGAGAGGACAGCGGCAAACAGTGATTGAGGCATTGGCTGGTATATGAAGCTTCTGGGAGTTAGAGGTGTGCCCAGGGACAACGATGGGGGCGTGGTCCTGCTCACGAACCTCAGTTAACATATTAACTACATTTGAGTGATTTTTGTCTCTGAACCTGTATACTGTACTTCATTTGTTTTCTGCAGGATATTCTGTTTGAGCCCAACCTCGACACTTGTTATTGTTTGTTATGTAAATTGCCTGTGATTTTGTATTTATGGCAATAAAGTAAAAAAAACAACAACAAAAATAGACTTGTGTATGTGTATTTCTACAACTTTATGTATTTGTCTTCTTTGTTTACATCATAATCTGTATTTGTTGCTGTTTCTGTGGATGTCATTGATGGAGGAAACCCGCCTCTATGTATTCTACCACTATAAACTAAAAAATTAGGCCCAAGAAAAGCAAAGGAACACACTTTTATTTATCAATGAAACCTGATCAGACCCATCAAGTAGACAGACTTAGTGCCTGCGTGAAAGACATTAAAACTTGGATGACTCTTAATTATCTGCTCCTTAACCCTGAAAAAACCGAGGTCATTCTGCTGGGCCCTAAGCACCTGCGAGACTCTTATCTGACCAGATAGTTTCTCTGGACAATATCACTGTAGCCCCCAGCTCTACTGTAAGAAACCTTGGGGTCCTATTTGACCAAGATCTCTCATTCAAAGCACATATAAATCAAGCCTGTAAAACAGCCTACTTTCATTTGCGTAACATAACCAAAATTAGAAAAATCCTGCCCAGAGATGATGCCGAAAAACTCATCCATGCATTTGTCACATCCAGATTAGACTATTGTAACGCTCTGCTCACAGCGTGTCCTAAAAGCTCTATAAGAAGCTTTCAACTGGTTCAAAATGCAGCAGCAAGATTATTAACAGGTACTAGAAAAAGAGATCATATTTCACCAGTGTTAGAGTCTCTTCACTGGCTTCCTGTTGAGTTTAGAATCAAATTTAAAATCCTCCTCCTGACTTATAAAGCTATAAACAATATGGCCCCATCCTACCTCAAAGATGCAATAGTAGCGTACCATCCAAACAGAGCTCTTCGTTCTCAAAATGCTGGACTATTGTTAGTCCCCAGAGTCTCTAAAAGCACAGTAGGAGGTCGAGCATTTAGCTACCAAGCTCCTATGTTATGGAACCAGCTCCTGTTCATGTAAAAGAGGCCGACACAGTCTCTACATTTAAGACCAGGCTCAAAACGTTCCTCTTTGAAATAGCTTATGGTCAGGCCAGTTAGGAACAGAAATAAAAACCTACAGTTTTAGCTACGCTGCCCTTGGAGCGACTCTGCTGGAGGAAGTATGGCAGCTTGAACACTATCCTCTGGTTCTTCCTACTTTACCTATCAACAATATTTAATATTACTTCAACTGTAGTCTTCTCATTGCTGTTCACATGTTTCTCTTTCTCTCCACTTCCCCCGGGGAGTGGAGACTGTTTCAGGCACTGCGGCGGCTGCTCCAGTGACGACCCCCACCCCCACCTGTCTGGAGGATCGATCTCTACACTGGACGATCTATGCGCCACCCGCCTGGAGGAACTCCCTCAACCCTGGATTAGCCACACCTCGTCTGCCTGGACGAACTCCATCTACTTAGATGAACTGTTCCTCATCTCCTGCTGGAGGATCTCTCTACACTGGTGGACTGCTCCTTGTCCGCCTGGAGGAACTCTTTAAAGCCACCTCCCTCTTGAGTGGTTCTGGCTCCACAGTCCAAGTGGATGTCAGTCCTAGTTCATCTGCAGCCTGTCCGTCCGTGGGAGTAGGATCTCTCCTTCACTGTGGTTCTCCCCGAGGTTTCTACTTTTTCCCATGGGGTTTTTTGTAGTTTTTCCTCGCCGCGAAGGAGGGTCAAAGGACAGGGGCATTCTGGGACAGTTATCTGAACTGCTTTTACCTGTGGCCCATCGAGGCAACTGTTGTTGTGATTTTGGGCATTATAAAAATAAATTGATTTGATTTGATTTGACTTCATCAACTGTTATGCTCATAATTCATTCATTCATAATTAACTATTGTTAAGCATTTTTGGAATAAAAGAATGTCTCTACATAACCTCTATTAGTTTGGAATCGGCTCTACAAACCAAGTCCTTTGACTGGCGACAATCACGTCTTTGGAGTTGAGTAACGGCACCACTTTCTGAGGCTGTTGTGAACAAATAATGTGACTTTTGTTTATTTGTGCCGACAGAGAAGACGTTGAACTTTGTGTCCGTTTTTGTTTCATGTGGACAGGCCCTATCTGTAATTACAAAGATATTACAACGATAAACCAGGTCAACAAATCTGCAGTTTTAATCGATATGAATGTTGAAGTCACCTTCTTTTGAAAGCTAAATAACACTGGGTCAGACAAATGTAGATGGAGAAATGAACGAAGCTCAGATAAATGTATTATTCACAGAAATAAATGAACAAAAGTCAATTTCAGAAACAATTATCTTTTTATTGAACAAATACATTCACCATTTGTCCAGTTTTTGGCTCAGTGTGCTTCTCAAGTGTCTTCAACTGTGTCCATCACCACAAACACACACAAATCAAACTAATTAGAATAAAGTCTAGTGTATCAGACTTTTAAAAACACTGGAGAAAATAAATAAATTAAATTTTATCTAAAAAAAATATTGTACTCCACCACCAGAGGCTTAAAGTGCACATGACAGATGCTCGTGTTTTTCTCATTCGGACTCAGTTTGGTGCGATAAACCTGTGGTAAATATTTATTATAGTTTTACATCAGTCAAGATTTCCGCTTTCCCTGCAACTGTTTATAGATCATTTTGTTCTACAAGTGCGCTGTTAGCATGCTAATATTTTTAGCTTTACTCCTGACAGCAAAACTCACTCTGGGCTCTGAAAGTTGTGAAAAGCACTACTGAACTCTGAACACAGTGAGTACTATAAGCTGGGAATGCATTAAGAAAGTGAGCGATAGGTGTGAAATAAACCAGCTCTGTTTTTAACGTTTAAAGACGACTAAAAATCTGGTACAGCCCCTTTAAATTCACTTGAATTATTGTACCTTTTAGGGCGATAGACTGATTTGGGCTACCTTACATCCCCTGACAGTCTTTTTGTGCAACGACGAATCAAGATAGATTCTTCTTACAAGCTTCAGTGGGCCAAATTAGACCCCTTGAGCGCCAAGTTCGGCCCGCGAGCCGCACTTTGAGACAATTTACAGCAACTGACACATTTTTCTGACAGTTTAAGCCATCAATCAACAAAATAAAGCCGTTATCAGGGACTATTTATTGTCAGTTTTTAACTTCTGTGAAATTTATCTGGAGTTTAGCCGCTGTTTACGGTCTGGTTGCTAGGTATATGCTCATGTCCAACCAGGAAGTAACATTATAAACTTTACACAACTGTCAAACTGGGGACAAATCTCTAATAGAACCATGTTCACTATAATTTAGTCAAATGTGTTGTTGAACCTGTCAAATGCACTCTAAGCTAAATTAAATAAATATAAATTCACATAATGTAATTAGTTTCAAGTCTTGAATAATGGAGTGGTTTTGGACACAGATTTCTTTCACAGCGCTAACGTGGGACCTGTGTTCGACTCTCAGCTGTGCACGCAGGTCTGTGGAAGGAACGCTTTTTAAAATGTATTGTGTCTAGAGCTACAATTTACGATTTCACGATTCTTTTAGTAGTCAACAGTCAAACGCTTATTTCTATTGTACACTGAGTTTTTTTGAATATTTTTTAAACCAATTTAAGGTTGAAATATGGTGACTCAAGGCTTCTAGAGAGAGAATATTTATGAATAAAGGTATAATTGAGTTTTTGAGTTTATTCTATATTGGCATTTTGATTTAATAGTGTCACCGTCTTTGTTATGAAAGGTCTTTTTGTGTGTTTTAGGGTCTGTTTAGTGCAGAGAAACACCAACATTAGAGAAATACAACTGTTTCGTAAGTGCCTGGAGGAACTCTCTGCACTGGATGAACTGATCCTCATCTGCCTGGAGAAACTCTCTCTACACTAGATGAGCTGCTCCTCATGTGCCTGGAGGAACTCTCTCTACACTAGATGAACTGCTCCTCATGTGCCTGGAGGAACTCTCTCTCATAAGCTGATCCCCCTTCCTTCCTCTTGAGTGGTCCTGGTCCAAGTGGATGTGTCAGTCCTGGTCCATCTGCCTCTGTCCTGTGGGAGGAGGATCTCTCCTTCATGTGGTTCTCCTCAAGGTTTAGACTTTTTCCCACAGGGTTTTTTGTAGTTTTTCCTTGAGAGAAGGAGGGTCAGGGACAGGGGGCGCTCCAGGACATTGATCCACTTGCTATATTGTATTGAACATTGTCTATTTCTACCAAACAGCTGCAGTACATCCAGAACACTGCTGCTTGGGTCCTGACTAGAACCAGGAAGTACGATCACTATCTCATCATTAGTCTGTGTCAGGGCTCTGCACTGCCCCCTGTGGGTCAGAGAATAGACTTTAAAGCAGCTCTGCTTGTGTTCAAGTCTCTCCAAAGCACCAAAGTACATCTGACATGTTAGTGCCATATGAACCATCTCGCACTCTGAAGACCTCAGTGACAGGCTTCCTGCTGGTGCCAGAGCCAGGACTAATCATGGACCGGCCTCCTGCTGGTGCCGGAGTCAGGAATAAACAAGGACCGGCCTCCTGCTGGTGCCAGAGTCAGGACTAATCATGGACCGGCCTCCTGCTGGTGCCAGAGTCAGGACTAAACATGGACCGGCCTCCTGCTGGTGTCAGAGTCAGGACTAAACATGGACCGGCCTCCTGCTGGTGCCTAGAGTCAGGACTAAACATGGACCGGCCTCCTGCAGGTGCCAGAGTCAGGACTAAACATGGACCGGCCTCCTGCTGGTGCCGGAGTCAGGACTAAACATGGACCGGCCTCCTGCTGGTGCCAGAGTCAGGACTAAACATGGACCGGCCTCCTGCTGGTGCCAGAGTCAGGACTAAACATGGACCGGCCTCCTGCTGGTGCCAGAGTCAGGACTAAACATGGACCAGCCTCCTGCTGGTGCCGGAGTCAGGACTGAACATGGACCGGCCTCCTGCTGGTGCCAGAGTCAGGACTAAACATGGACCGGCCTCCTGCTGGTGCCAGAGTCAGGACTGAACATGGACCGGCCTCCTGCTGGTGCCGGAGTCAGGACTGAACATGGACCGGCCTCCTGCTGGTGCCTACAGTCAGGACTAAACATGGACCGGCCTCCTGCTGGTGCCAGAGTCATGACTAAACATGGAGAATCAGCATTTCAGTTTTTTGCAGCTAAAATCTGGAACAGTCTCCCTGAAGATGTGAGACAGGCCTCTGCTCTGACAATGTTTAAATCCAGGCTAAAAACAGTTCTGTTTTATCTGTGCACAAGACTGAAAGATCTATCTGCACTCTTCTCTTTTAAAGTGTTTTATTTTAAAATGATTCTGTATGTCTGTTTGTGATTTTAATGCAACTTTTCATGTTATGTAAAGCACTTTGAATTGTGCTCTACAAATAAACTTGCCTTTCCTACCTGTGGTCCATCGAGGCAACTGTTGTTGTGATTATGGGCACTACCAAAATAAACTGGATTGAATTGAAGTCTGGTGTCAGTCTGGTTATGTGGCAGTGATAAGGCAGGAAGGTTTATTCATTCATTTTCTACCGTTTGTTCCCATTAGGGTCGCGGGTGACTGGAGCCTATCCCAGTGACTGGGCCTAGCGGGGTACACCCTGGACAGAGGCCAACAAGGTTTATTGAATTGTAATCAAATCCAGAGCTAGTCTCTTGCAGATCACATTTATTGGCTTTTTTAGTGGACTCTACAGCTCTGAGAGCAAAGATGTGGTTTGGAGCAGAGTTCAGACTTTGGAAGAAGATCTTGATTTTTTTTTTTTAACCTGTTAAATGGCACTTGAGTGGGAAAGCTTGCTGTTAAATAGTCTATTTAAAGATGTCACTCATCTCGAAAAACAAATAAATATCACTTTAAATAAGAAACCAAACTAAATCACTATGAGGAAATAAAATATGTTTTTTATGGTTTCCTTCCTCTGCTGCAGACGCACGTGCACAGCTGATCTTGAGAGTGTAAACGTTTTCACTGACTCTTCTTGCAGTTTTCTTTGGCTGCCCTCAGTCTGTTCAGGATGTGTTTTTTGGGGAACTTGAGCGTCGTGCAGCCGAACTGACTCACTCCTCCGGTGTCGCCCGGCAGCTTCTCCCGGCGCTGCACCCAACTCCTCCAGCCGGGCTTCCAGCAGTAAATACTGTCATAAAACCTCGAGCCGTTCTCTCCTCCCAACACGTAGATCCTCCTCTTCCACCGGGCCACGCCGCCGGCCGCGATCCGCCGCGGCAGACCGGGAAACACGACCGGGCTCGGTGCACGGTCACTGCCCGCGCCTCCTCGCTCTCTCTCATTTGTGACCACCACCTCGCGCTCCGTTCCCCTGCCTTCGCGGAAAAACAAAACACGTCCCGTCGCGTCTAGAGTCTCTAGATTGGTAAAATTTCCATCTAAAAACTTGGTCGTGTCCCGCATGTATCCGCCGATGGCGCAAACGCCGCCTCGGACCGCGACACCGCCCGCTAGACACGTTGCGCCCGAGTCCAGAGCCACTTTGGTCCAGCAGTTCGTTAGTGTGTGGTAGATTAGGACGCCGGAGTGCACGACGGCTCTGTTCTGCTCCAGCGTTGTCCCTCCGAGTAAATACAGCCGCGATCTGAGAGAAGCGCAGGCGAACGCTCTCAGAGGCAACGGCAGCCGCGGCCCATTCGTCCACTGCATCGTGGATAGGTCCAGGACTTCGCTGGAGTCTAGCAGAGCTGAGCGGTTACTGCCGCCCAGAGCGAACAGCGAGTTTCCACAGCCTGAAAGTCCCAGCATGGCACGCGGCTGTGACATTGGTGCGCGCTCAATCCATCGGTCTGCAACGGCGTCATACTCGTGGACGTTCGGGGAGACGGAGCATGTTCGGAGGATCCCGCCTGCAACGAACAGCCTGTCGCCGACCGCGGTGCAGCCTGGGCTCACCAGCGACGCCAACGGGGCCAGCTTCTCCCATTTGCCCGTCCGCGGGTCGAAACAGTCCACGGTTAAGTCTTGCGAGTTATCATCTTCCCGCGGAGTCAGATCTATGCAGACGATCTTCTTCTCGAACATTCCTTCTCGCGGTCGCAGCGGTCCGCCCAGCGCCTCTCCGGCCGCCGCGGGGCCCAGCTCCTGGCTCAGTCTGCGGCTCTCGTCGTGGGACAGAAGGCCGGGCCGCAGGTGGTTCAGCAGCGCCGGCATGTGCGCGTAACGGTCCAGAGGCAGATGCTCCGCCCAGCGCCGAGCCGCGTCATACACCTCGGCCTCGGAGTGAACCCCGAGGCGGTCCGAGCCCAGCAGTGATCCCAGCGTGCCGTGGTCCAACAAGAGGAAGTCCTTCTGTCGGGAAACACGGGGGAAATGCTGCGCGACCAATCGCAGAGAGGCCCGGAGCAGCAGCTGGTCGTGATGAGAGCGAGCGAGAGAATACATGCCCAGGCAGTTCTCCACCGACAGGTGCTCGAACAGGAACCTGAACAACAGACAGGGATTAGTCAAAGAGTTAACAATGGACCAAAACCACAGCCAAATAAAATGGCCACACACACAGCTATTAGCAGCATTAGCCTGTATTTTAACCCACTGGCAGAGTAAAGTTTAACTTTAAGCTGTGTCTGGGTGATTGAAATGTTTATTTTTTAATAGTTATGAAAGTTTCCAGTATGAACTCTACTTGATGACTAAAGTAACTTAAAGTTTCAGACCTGGAGCAGAGATCCTGCAGAGGCATGACCTGAAGTCTGTTCGCCGCCACAAACAGATCCTCCGCCGTTTCCAGAGAAAGCCCCGCCTCCCCAGAGTAAACGAATCGGATCACAGTGTCCATCACGGCCGGCGTCACGTCCTCTAGTCGGATCTCAGTGAGGCGGGACTCCACCAGAGGACTCGTGAACATGGCCCTGAAGTACGGGCTGACGGCGGCCAACAGCACCCTGCCCCAGAGTGAGGGAGAAGAGAGACAGTGAGGGTTAAAGGTGAACAGGGCGCTGATCATGTGATTGAGCTCAAACTCTCACCTGTGACACATGAACCTTTTCCCCTCCACCAGCAACGTGACGTCACAGAGCTGCTGAGCGTCCAACAGCTGCTTCAGACCTGAGGCAGAGGCGACGGTACTGAATATGATCAAGTCCACTGTACATGTCTTAAAGTACTTTATATCACAGTCATAAACATGTTTGTATATATACTCTTTTGTCCTGAGGGTTGTTATTCCTCACACAGGATCTGCTGACCATTACTGACCAGTCTGGCTGTACCTGTATTTGAGCTTTTCTATTGTTTTTAACTGCTCAATGTGCCTGAATGTCCCATCATGACTGATGCGGTTGTACCATGAGTGATGTAGTCTCCCAGTGGAGTGGTGCTGTCGTCGGGGAAGTCCTCCTCCTCAGAGTCGGAGTCTGACAGCGGCTCTCCTCCTCCGCCGTCTCCGTCCTGCCAGGGCTGCGGCCGCCAGGTGAGCGCGCCGCCCCGCACCGCGTTCATCTGTAACACAACAGAACATGTCAAACACCGCGTTCATCTGTAACACAACAGAACACGTAAAACACCGCGTTCATCTGTAACACAACAGAACACATAAAACACCGCGTTCATCTGTAACACAACAGAACACGTCAAACACCGCGTTCATCTGTAACACAACAGAACACGTAAAACACCGCGTTCATCTGTAACACAACAGAACACGTAAAACACCGCGTTCATCTGTAACACAACAGAACACGTAAAACACACATCCATCTGTAACACAACAGAACACGTAAAACACCGCGTTCATCTGTAACACAACAGAACACGTAAAACACCGCGTTCATCTGTAACACAACAGAACATGTAAAACACCGCGTTCATCTGTAACACAACAGAACACGTAAAACACCGCGTTCATCTGTAACACAACAGAACACATAAAACACCGCGTTCATCTGTAACACAACAGAACACGTAAAACACCGCGTTCATCTGTAACACAACAGAACACGTAAAACACCGCGTTCATCTGTAACACAACAGAACACATAAAACACCGCAGTCATCTGTAACACAACAGAACACATAAAACACCGCGTTCATCTGTAACACAACAGAACATGTCAAACACGCGTCCATCTGTAACACAACAGAACACGTCAAACACCGCGTTCATCTGTAACACAACAGAACACGTAAAACACAGCGTTCATCTGTAACACAACAGAACATGTCAAACACGCGTCCATCTGTAACACAACAGAACACGTAAAACACGCGTCCATCTGTAACACAACAGAACACGTAAAACACAGCGTTCATCTGTAACACAACAGAACATGTCAAACACGCGTCCATCTGTAACACAACAGAACATGTAAAACACCGCGTTCATCTGTAACACAACAGAACACGTCAAACACGCGTCCATCTGTAACACAACAGAACATGTAAAACACCGCGTTCATCTGTAACACAACAGAACATGTCAAACACCGCGTTCATCTGTAACACAACAGAACACGTAAAACACCGCGTTCATCTGTAACACAACAGAACACATAAAACACCGCGTTCATCTGTAACACAACAGAACACATAAAACACCGCGTTCATCTGTAACACAACAGAACACATAAAACACCGCGGTCATCTGTAACACAACAGAACATGTCAAACACGCGTTCATCTGTAACACAAAATAACTTACTTTTGTAACAAAGGCCTGGACAGAGAGCTGTTGTAGATACTATTAAGTTATAGAACGTTAAATGAAAGAATTCGGCAGACGAGCGTCCTTTAAGGTGCATTATGATAATTAGCTACTGTTTCGTTACTAAAAACATGAAAATCTGCGCACTTATGTTTTTTTGGACAATAAAATTCTCTATAATTAGACACAGACGACACACAACGGTCTCACAGAGCGGCTTTTACAATATGTCAGTGCTGGGACAACACAGATTTTACTATTCCATGATTTTTTTTAACAATCAGCGACAGATGCAGAGGACCCGGAAGTGAGAAAATATGCTGTGTGTGACGTCATCTCTCAACAGTCCCATTGAGCTCGGGACGGTGACGTCACACATAACAGAATTTTCAGTTAGCCCAATGTTAAATCAATGGAGATTTTAAGATGCTAAATACTAAACCTAGCTAAATTCAAAAGTATTCTAACACTATATGATAAATTGATAATTGATAAATATTTTTACCAAAAGTGACCCAGCAGTTAATCAGGTTCTTCCATGGATTTTTTGCTCACTTTTTTACATTGTTTTTTGCTAATGTTTCTCTATGTAAGTTTAACACACCAGCAACAAACATAGTGGATTTCCATGGTAACGGCTGTTTTTGATCCCGAGCTCAATACATCATAACAAGTTATCAGAAAATAAATCTTACAAATAATAGTTCAGATCAAAATAACAAGCCACTGTGAACATGAGGGATCCAAACAATGATTAGTAAAGAATAACATTTTTGTCTGGACCCAAAATGCGTCTCTTACCTCAGAATAAGGAGCTCTGAGTGCACGATGCCAGGTAATGCAACACAGATACTTCTTTAAACAATAACAAGAAAATAACTGCTGATTTGGTAGAATCCATTATATTAAGATGAGTCTGGTACTATTCCATGTTTTAGCACTAATGCATTTTCAACGGCAGAGTCAGCATTAGCCTCCAAACATTGCAACTACAAAAATCCAGCTCTGCTTTGGCCACTGAAATGACTGAACACACCAGAGCAGAGTTCCACCTGTAGAAGTGTTTTGAGTAGACTGTTACTGTTAGCAATTAGTGACAAAATTAGCATAAATGCTAAGAACCTCGTCATAAACATTTCTTAAATAATAATGCAATAAATTATATTATAATATTTAATAATGCACCAAAAACACAGCGGGACACAACAGTTTGACAATGAAATGTATGTTTTGTTCCACCAAGTGCCACAAATCCTGCATAAATGAACTTTACAAACTAGAGGTTATAGTTAGATATTGACAGTAATGTTTAGTAAAATCTTAAATCATGTTCATAACGTTTTAGTTAAATGTGTGTCTAACCTGTCATACAGACTTAAAGTGCCTATGACAGATTGGACTACTCATTTCACTTAAATGCAGTTCAGATGAATACATTTCAAATTTTGCTAAAATACTTTACACATTTTATTCCGGTTTAGCAATTTTAAAGGTTTTTTGTTTTACTTCCTGGTTGTAAATGATGACATCACACTAGGAAATTACCATAGCAACCACACTGTACTGGGCCAAATTCATCTAATGTCACAGATTTTTTAAAATGTTACAAATAAAAATACATTTTTTTTTTTGTTGAATTAGTGTATAAGGGTCAAAAAAGTAGTCTCTTTTGTGTAAATTATGCATAATCCTTGTCTCCCTAGTGTGACATCATCTTTCTGTTTACTTCCTGTAATTTTCGACAGATTTTTCAACTTTTCTTCACAAACGGCCACTTGATTGTCGTGAAACTATAATTTATATTTACAACAGCTATTAATACACCAAATGAAGACAAAATTTGAAAATCGTGAAAACCTGTCATACGCACTTTAAAGGCAAATCAAAGATACTATGTGTACAAAAATCTGTAAAATACATATTATACAGTATATCATGCCAACTGACCAACATTTACCAGAAATGCATCAGTCGGAGCACAGATACAACTACAGCCATTTTTCCACTTTAGTATCTTCTTATCCACATTTCCAAGGTCAAGTCGCAGAAGCAGCTGTTCAAGTACAACGCCCCCATTTTCTCCTCCAGGGCTGGCTAATGTGTCTGGTTTTGGTCCTGGTTTGGTCCTGATGTTGATTTGGTTTTGTCCTGTTCAAGTTGTCATTTTATCTCTGGGTTTGACATCCGAACACAGCCCACATGTCATTTCCACAACAAAACACAACTCTACTTACAAACTCACAACATCTGACCACAACAATCTCACATTTATTACAGTGAAAATCAGTATCTGATAATAATAAAACTGAAGAAACTTTTTTAGGCTACAAGATGAAAACAAACAAAAGTCCAAACAGATATCTCTCTAATGGTGTCTGCGACTGTTGCCTCAGATAAGCTTTATCTCAGTTCTGCTGCCGAGAGCTGATATTTCTGTTTTCTAAGGACAGGCCAAACCCACCGACCTCAAAAAGAACTAAATGAAAATCTGACAATAATGTTTGCTTTCAATGTGTAATGCATCATAACTGTGTTTCTTGTATTTGTTTGTTTGAAGAAGAAGTGAAGGGCCAATGAGGTATAATATGGGATTAATATATTTATTACCATGACGACAATCTCTCTAGCTTTTATCATAACTCATTGGGAAAAGCAATGGACTCTGTGCACAACAGCAATAACAGTGTTACGCCTGGTGTACACGGACTCTGGTCCAGCTCTGGTCCAGGACCCGCACGGTCCCACAAGACTTAGAAAGTGCTTAAAATCAATACACCCTGTTACACCGAGTGCCCAGTTGCTAGCATCACTGTTAGCGTCAGTGCTAGCTCAGTGTTAGCATCAGGGTTAGTGTCAGTAGTAGCTCAGTGTTAGCACCAGGGTTAGTGTCAGTAGTAGCTCAGTGTTAGCATCAGTGCTAGCTCAGTGTTAGCGTCAGTAGTAGCTCAGTGTTAGCATCAGTGTTAGCTCAGTGTTAGCATCAGGGTTAGTGTCAGTAGTAGCTCAGTGTTAGCGTCAGGGTTAGTGTCAGTAGTAGCTCAGTGTTAGTGTCAGTGCTAGCTCGGTGTTAGCATCAGTGCTAGCTCAGAGTTAGCATCAGGGTTAGTGCCAGTAGTAGCTCAGTGTTAGCGTCAGTGCTAGCTCAGTGTTAACGTCAGTGCTAGCTCAGTGTTAGAATCAGGGTTAGTGTCAGTAGTAGCTCAGTGTTAGCGTCAGGGTTAGTGTCAGTAGTAGCTCAGTGTTAGCGTCAGTGCTAGCTTAGTGTTAGCATCAGTGCTAGCTCAGAGTTAGCATCAGGGTTAGTGCCAGTAGTAGCTCAGTGTTAGCGTCAGTGCTAGCTCGGTGTTAGCATCAGTGTTAGCAACAGGGTTAGTGTCAGTAGTAGCTCAGTGTTAGCGTCAGGGTTAGTGACAGTAGTAGCTCAGTGTTAGCATCAGTGCTAGCTCAGTGTTAGTCAGGGTTAGTGTCAGTATCAGTGCTAGCTTAGTGTTAGCATCAATTCTAGCTCAGTGTTAGCGTCAGTCCTAGCTCAGTGTTAGCGTCAGGGTTAGCTGAGGGTCAGGGTTAGCGTCAGTACTTCCTGCCAGTACTTCCTGTCTAATTCGCTTTCTCTGGGTGGCACCTAAGTCGGTCTAAAATTAATAAATCCTGTCGAATCCTGAAGTGAAGAGTGATTTGTGGATGTCTCTGAAGCAAGTTAGACTTTACAAAACAGTGACTACTTCACCAAAGGACACTTGTTTGTGTCTCAATGCTAACACTAGTTCTACTGTTGAGGCATAAAACAGAACATCAAAAAACAGCCGTTACCATGGAAATCCGCCATGTTTACAGCTGGTGTGCTAAACTTACATAGAGAAACATTAGCCAAAACGATGTAAAAAGTGAACAAAAAATCCATGGAAGAACCTGATAAACTGCTGTGTTGCTTCTGGTAAATACATTTATCAATATATAGTGTTAGAATACTTTTGAATTAACGCCAAGTTTAGTATTGAGCATCTTAAAATCTCCATTGATGTAACATTGGGCTAACTGAAAATTCTGTTATGTGTGACGTCATGATCCTGAGCTCATTAGTGTATGTTCATGTTCTAGAATTTGATTGTCAGCACTAGATACATTATTTCTGAGACACATTTATTATTAATAAATGTTGACTCATTATTTGTTAGAGATTGTTAGATTAGTTAGAGATCGACTCCATAAACTTGTCACATTAATCTCATGGTTTAAAGTCATTTTAACTGTCAACAATCACGTCTTTGTGGTTAAATAATGGCACCACTTTCTGAAGGGATTCTAGAACATAACGTAGACCCTTTAAAGGTTTGTAACAAAAAACGAATACATTCCGGAAGTGAAGGGTAACATAATGTGATTTCAATGAAGAAACTGGGAATAACCCCAGAATATCATCATTAATTAGAAAAATAATCAGTTTACAATTTTGGCAGGGAATTAACGTGCTTTGATGGCCTGTTTGGATGAACTAGAGGCACTACTGACTTGGATCCTTTATCACGAGGTTTTATGTCAATGATAGTATAAAGCAAAGATTCTCCCTGGATATATTGAATCGGTTTATAATTTTCTTGTGCCATTGTAATGCAAATACCCATGAAAGAGGCGTCCACACTTGCCTTGGCTCTCCGTCTCGTTTCCAGCTTTGTGGTTGATTTTGCCCTTGTTTTAGCAGAAAAATATCAAACCAATCTGCGGTATCGGTCCAACACAGACACCCGGAGCTTCCCAACGCCTGTCTCCGCGTGTGTGGAGGGTTTTTCGGCTTTGCTTCTCAATTTTGTCCGGCCTTTGGTCCCAGAAACGCGGCTACAGAGCGGAGCACCACATCTCCTCCTGCTCCGGGTCTAAAGCCAACTATACCCCGGATTAAAGCTCTCTAAAAGCCGCAAACAATGATCAGTCCACCATGGCACAAAGATCACACCTCCAGCTGACAGTGAAATCACAATTAAAAGCAGTTTAAAGGATTTTGTGGCTGAAATCTAACGGAAAGTTGAGCAGCAAACGGCCGCACTTGTCATGTCGGAACCGGATTACCGCAACGCACAACTTCCGCTACTCCGATTGGCTGACCTTTACCACGTGACTATTGTTTACACCGGAAGTTTAACTTTTTGTTTTATTAAAAAGCGTTGAAGAATATATACTTAATTATAATTATTTTTCCTTAGAACTAGACAATTCTTATAATATACAATTAATCTATTTTTTCCTTTTCGTTGTAATTATGTTTTAATCGTATTTAATTTAAGTAGAACATACAATGGGTTGATTAATTAAAATGTATATTCTCTGTAAATAGTAAACTTAAAGAATTTGTGTTGTATGTATATTAAAAGGCATTCTGTTTTGTATCATATCATTCATATCACAGTGCAATTTCCCATGTGGTAAGTAAAACACTAGAGAGACAATCACTATGGTAACCTACTGTAACAAACAGCCAATCCCAGGAGCCATGTTGTTACTGTCAAATTTTACAGCAAAATAACAGAGAGATGGACTTTTTAGCGCCCCAAGAAGTAACTTTTTAGTCAAAAAGTAGAGTAAAATAAAAAACACATTTTAAAATTGTTTTTATTGCACTGAAAAACGTAGCAAACACCCGTGTCCTTACTGTGAGTGTAGTAGTAGTGATGAAGTAAACAGAATCAGTCTCTGTGGTGTAGTGGCACAAATATAGTTTAATGTTTTTAGGCTGAATCTTCATTGCCACAATCAGAGGGAAGAAAAAAATCTGACATAGACAGATAGAGTTCTGCATTATTAGAACCACAAATATACCATGTTCATTTAAGACAATCTGGCGAATCTATATTTACATTTTTGACTGAGCATTGTTTTCTAGTCTATGGCCTCTGCGGCCCTTAGTGAAAAATGTTATGACACCCATAATTTAAAGCCTTTTATTAATTTTGGCTGTCGCAATTGCCATGGCAACAGCATCCACAATCTCTCTAGTTTTATTATATCACCTTAGTATCAGTAGCGTTTGTTATTACTGCACTTCTCCAAAGCACATTTTTAATTAGTAACAGTTTCACCTGCAATGTCTTTAAAATGAACTAATTTATTTTTATTTGAAAACTCCTCCTCTTCCGGTCAGCGGCACAAACATGGCGGCCTCCTTCAGCCTGGCCGCGGCTCGCCTCCGGAGCTGCGGCGGGGCTCTGTGTGCGCTGTCCACGGTTCTGAGGCGCTGTCCCGGGCCTGCCCTGGCTCAGTCACGCCGCCACGAGCACGGAGCGCCCCGGAGCAGCCCGCACGAGCACGGAGCGTCCCGGAGCAGCCTGTACGAGCACGTCCGGGAGGGATACAGCGACAAACCGGAGCTCAACATGACCGAGCTGTGCGCAGACCCGGAGGCGGCGATCGCGAACGTGGAGAGTAGGAAAGGAGAGCTGCGGGGAGACGACGTCCGCAAGATTGTGAGGGGAAATAAAACTTATATATGTGTTTTTTTAAATATATATTTAAGTTATAAAGCAAACACGTATAAGGCACATGCTACAGAAAGTCTTGACATCACGCATCAACACGGTCTGACTCTGAAACCTCAAGAAAAAAATGAATGGATTTAAAGGTGCAGTATTTAAAAAAAAAAAAAGGTAATAAGAAATATCATTTGACTGTGTAATGGGAGAGGAAGCAAGCAAACAAAAATTTGCTGATGTTTACATTTTAAGCAGTTATTTGTAGATTCCAAATTTAAAGGTCCCATAACATGCAAAATCGACTTTTCAGAGGTTCTAACCTTCCTACAGTGCTATTTGGGCCTCGTATGTTGTGCCCAAAGTGTTTTTTGATTGATTCCCGCATGTTTTCACTAGAGAGCTGTCTTTTCCGTCCCCCTCGGCTGAGCAGCAGATGGGGGCTCCTCACAAGGATGACGCGGTGTTTAAGCCACGCCTCCAGGAAGCGCAGCCGCAGAATAAAAACAGCTAATGCTAATGCTACACAGTAATTACACGATGGATACGACAGATCGAAGAGTTAGCTTGTTATTTACCAAACGGCACGTCCGTCGTTGAGGTACTGGAGCACGTCAAACTCCAGGTCAGATCCAGGACGTAGGACTCAGCACGACGCACCGTCAGGACGGATAAAAGGTTTATTCCCGTGTTTGTGTATCGCTGTTTACCAGAGCACACGGCACATGCGCACTATCTCCGCTCTAGGCTTCGGCACGAGTTGGGCGGGGGAGGCGCGCGAGTTGGGTGGGGGAGGCAGCCTGCTCTCTGTTCGGGGGGGTCAGATCTCAGAGTGAGCCGTTTGCTTTTGCAAGGAGGGGGGCCAGTCCAAGAAATGGGTGTTTTTTGGAAACTGTTATGTTATGGATATTGCACAACGCAAAATTTTATCAACAAAGCCCTTAGAATAGACTGTGTGAAGGGCAAAAGAGCAGAATATGGGACCTTTAACACATGCATTATAGGCTTTTAAAATGCATGTGTTAATAGGCTTTTGGTTGTTCATGGGGGCAATAGATTGCAGATATATTTCTAAACTTTTGTAAAAGACTGAGAAGACTGGCTTGTGTCCTGCAAATGCAAACATGTCGTTTTTTGTAGTTTTTCCTTGAGAGAGGGAGGTCAAGGACAGGGGGCGCTCTGGGACAGTTATCCATTTGATCAATATTAGGAAACAGGTCTGGGTGATACAAATGGGACGGTGAGCTCGTCCCTGTGACAATCTTCTATTTTTGTGAAATGTTGGTATCGTGATTGACTGTTTGTCTGTTCCGACACACTTTTTCTCCTGTTGTTTAGCCTCTGAAGCCTCTGAGCAGATGACTTTATTTCCCTCTTATAGGCCAGAGCTGCACAATTAAACCAAATCCACACAAAATCGCACCTTCAAACGATAAACGTGACTCTATGCACCAAAATTCGACTAAAAACGACAAAGACATGTTTAAATATGACAAACACAACTGGACATGACAAAAATGCAACTAAAAGCGACAAAATTGTGTTTTAAGAATCACAATTAGATATTTTTTCCTAAATCGTGCAGCTCTATTATAGGCAATAGAAAAATAAAAAGTGAAGAACTCAAGAAAATCATGATAATAATGTTGTGACGTGTCCACTAGCCCTATTAGGAAATATTTAGCATGTAACAGTAACAGGTAAAAGCGCTTCTTTTACAATCTTCAATTTCCAGAACCAAAAGAATAATTACCTTTATTCTTAGGTTTCGACATCTGGGCATCAGAACTTATGTAACGCTTTGCTCGGCAACTGCAGACAAAGGGGAACACATCAGACCAGTCCATAGAAAGCATGGCATCTCTGGAGCAGAGGGTTAGATGGTTAAATACTGAAGATTGTAAAACTAACGCTGTGTGATGGAGTGTAAATATAAAGGCACTTTGAGCCCATCTTTAGCGCCAAAGTAGGACTAACCAGCTCGGTAGATTCCCGCAGCAAGTCAAGTGACTTTAAATGCTGTTGTTGGTTCTACTGTGTCATAGCAGTCAGTTTTAAACACTGTCAGGATTTTCTTCACTTTGACTGTTTAGTCCACCGGCATCTGTAGCAAACTAAATAATAGGGATGAGACAATAAACAAGAATCGTTTATCGTGATAAAAAGGGAAGACATTAATCGCTTGTGTTATAATTTGTATAATCATGATAATCGCCAACAAAGATAATTGCCATTTAGCCACCAGGTTGTGCAGAAAAAAAGCAACGTACCCTTTACGTTCTCTGCTAGATCGTTTTTGTTTTCACTTAAAATAACGTACAGAGAAAGTAATGTCTTTATGTGTCACATTTTCAAACTGTCAGCAATTTTAATAACAATCAGGATATTATCGTTAATCGCAATTATTCTGCCACAAACCTTCAATATGGTCCCATGCCTACTGAATAGTGCCAAAGATGGTGTCTGTGAATGGACTTCTCACATTCAACAAGTGTGAGCACTTTAGAGAGAAAAATATATAGTCTGACCATGTGACATGATTAAACAGACTTGGAGAGCGGATATGGACCGGTGCCATGACCAGGACAGGCATCTGCAGCGGGTCCTGGGGTTTGTTCTATTATTGTGTGCTGTTTGAGCTCATTTGTGACCTTAAATCTGAAGAATCTGATGAGCAGAGTGAAGTTACCCAATTACTTTCCTGTAGTTTTCAATAAAAATGGCGACTAGCGCTGCTTTACAAAATGGGTCACAGAATTGTATGTGTTCAAGAGGATTGTGCATTGTATGTGCTGTTATATTTTCCTCAGCATTACACAAGGCCACAGTCGACTTTTAATTTTCTGTCGAGATCTGCTTTAGCCGTGTTACATTTATTTATCCGATTATATTTTGTGTTTTCCAGGTGAAGTTGTGGCAGCAGCTGGAGGCGGTGAGGGCAGAAATCTCATCTCTGGAAGAACAGAAGAAAAACATCAGCGACACAGTCAAAGCTCTGGTGGTGTGTGACAAATACAGAATGTGTCTGAATCTATTTATCTGCACTGTTTCCCTTTTAATTGTATTCAGTCAAAGTCTATTTTATTCTTTATCTTATTATAGTATGCACGCCTTGTATTAGATCATAATTCATATTTTATATGAATATTCATTATTTATATATTTATATTCATATTTATACTTTATTCATTGCTTTACATCGCTGTTCACTGATAAACCGTTTCTGATTCTGTTATGTTTTGGGTTAAAGCTGGAGTACCTGACTTTTTTTAATATAAATTATTATTTTTATTTGTTTTCCTCCAAAGAGCATCCTGTAAAAGCAGCACGTTGTGACAAAAATAAGACCACCACATGCTGTTTGCATAAAATAATGAAGTATTTTATGTCTCGCCAACCAGGAAGTATGAACCAAAAGCAGCGCTCTGATTGGTTGAGCTTGGCACGGTCGCATGAGTTTCACTTTGCTGTCTGAAAAAAACAGTTCCAAAGCTGAACCCGTGCCCGAAAATGTAGGCTTTTATGTTCCAAAGGCTTTGTGAGCGCGAGGGACTAGTGGGGACTGTTGCTTTTGGAATATTTGGTACCCTAGATTTAAAGGACAAATATTATGCTAAATTGACTTTTTTCTCTCTTTTAACCCTGTTCTAACATTGTTCCTCATCAAAAACACACCTGGAGTTGCATTTAGCTTCATTCACACTAGTTTGATGAATCCTGGTTAGAAAATCCTCTCCCTCCGACCGTCAAAAACACTTCATGCTGAATGTTCTCGATGTGTGACGTGGCTCTGAGGATCTTCGGCTGTTTTTAAGTCCAAAGATCATTGTCAGACTCGCTCTGAGCATTTCTGCCTCTGATCACGATCATTACAACTGCATCAACAAGGCAAACACAGCTAGCATAACAAGAAAAGTGTTTACAATGTGTGTAATTCCCTCTGCAGCCAGTAGATGGAGTCAAAGTTAAGGTACTCTGGTGACTGTAAACTGTAAACAATTTATATTTTTAGTTCTAAAACATCAGATATCAAAGTAAAGACACTCAAGAGCAGGTTTAAAGGACAACAACGGAACAAATAATGCACAATACTTGTCCTTTAATAATGATGAAATGGACCTGTTGGCGCGCTGTCACACTTTTCTGCATCGTTGGTTGTCTCTTCAGTCTTAGATGAGTTTAAACTTGTCCATCTTCTCTTCACAGACCAACAATGAGAAGAAAGCCCTGGCCACTGTAAGTCCTGTCGTCCACTCACTCCATCTGCTCGTCTGGTCGTTTATTCAGCAGGTTCTGTTTTGAGACTTTCAGAGTTTGTTTTGTTTTACCTGAAAGTTTGGACTGCTCTCTTACCATCTTCTTCAGAATGTCACTCGATGTCGATGAGGCCTGTCACTCTAGAGCTCCAGAGAGAACATCAGAAAACCATGGAAATGTGCCATGTTTGCAGCTGGCGTGTTGAACTTACAGAGAGAAACATTAGCCAAAACAATGCACAAAAGTGAACAAAAATCTATGGAAGAACCTGATAAACTGCTGGTCACTTCTGGTAAATACAATATCAATCATTTGTGTTCAAATCAATCAAAATCAATATATTGTGTTAGAATACTTTTGAATTCAGGCTAAGTTTAGTATTTAGCATCTATCTTAAAATCTCCATTTTTTTTTGACTAACCGAAAATTCTGTTACGTGTGACGTCATGATCCCGAGCTCAATAGACCCTTTAAAATGTGATGTCATCAAAATTCCAGAATGGAGGCAAAATTATAGAGACTGTACCTGATTTTTATTGGCTCAAGTTAAGATAAATTGTCTTTACATCACACACTGTTTGATAGAAGCTCCACGGAGAGACCCTGGGTTTGTGATGTATAATCTGTGCTTATTATAAATGCACTTTGTCAGGAATCAAGCCAATCAAGTATATTGTAGACTAAGAATCATGGGTAAATAACCGCTTGACACGCTCCCAGACATGTGATCCTGTCATGGTGCAGTTTCTACTCGTGGCAGTAGATCTCTCCTTCATGTGGTTCTCCCTGAGGGTTCTACTTTTTCCCACAGGGTTTTTTCTACTTTTTCCTTGAGAGGAGGGTCAAGGACAGGGGGCGCTCTGGGACAGTTATCCACAGACTAAATTCTACTGAACATTGTTTAATTGAACTGCTTTCTACCTGTGGCCCATCAAGGCAACTGTTGTTGTACCTGTGGGCACTACAAAAATAAACTGAATTGAATCATTGTAAGGAGGGTTAGAGGAACTACATGGAAACAACTTCATCAGACTTTTCCAGACAGTTGTTTGACCCATGGTGCAATTGACCTTATTCTGCCCCGCCCACTCTTGCCGTTTTTTGCACTTTTGTTGTAAACGCACTTCCGTTTGATGAGAACTCCGTTAAAGCTAATGACGAACGAGGGAAAGTCTGGCCGCTAAAATGTTACATAAAGTAGTTTGATTTGTGTAAAATGTTTAATGAACACGAGCAACAACAAGTCAACAACGCAACGATTTCCTGAAAACGTCTTTTTAGTCCATGTAGAACTTATTTTCTGTTGAGCTCGTCTGCTCCGTGTAAAATAATACAACGGAAACAAGACGGCGGCGCGTACGGCAACTTCCGGAATAAGATGAATATTGAGTGCTAGAAAGGACTATGTGGGCGGGGCTAACGGTTCAAACCACATGCTCGTCAAAATTAGACACAGGCCCTTTAAGTTGTCTGTAAAAGATTTCAATGATGTACATGACTGTACATGTGACTTCTAGATGCTAACTTAATACTAATAAGTAATTAATAAGTATTTCATTCTTCTATTTATTTATTGCAGCTCATGTTAACAACAATAATATACATTTAGAAAGGGGTTTATTGTTTTTTTCTTTATAACATGGTCATAAAGTAGTTTCAGCATTATCATTTCTCGTGATATTTTCATCAACAGGACATCTCTCTTCAGAATGAGTTTTCTTTCAAGCCTCAGTTTCTTCTTGACTGATTGACAGTTTTGTCTTCCTAACGTTAGAGACAGAAGGACAGCGCCATCTTCAGCCCGACAGTTTCCCAGGCGTGTGAGAGTAAAAAACATCGTGGCTGGATTAAGGAGGCAATCGAAATACAGACGAAGGAGCCTTTTTACTCTCTCACACCTGGGAAACTGTCTTGACCTGTTACCACGAGGTCAAGGGACTTATCCTTTTTGTCCACCTCTTAGAAAGAAATCTATCAGTCAAATCAAACATTCTGGATCAGGATCAGCTTGTACACAAAAACAAAAAATATCCTAAAATTAAAACAAAATTAATAGGACTGTATAAGGATTCCACCTGGACTTTAAAAAAAAACTTTATTACAAGTCCTTAAAACTAACTTTGAGCCAATTTAGCTTATGCTTTCAAAGAGCAGACTCCAGCTTTACTCCTGATATTTACCAAATAAACTCTGAGATTCCTCTGACATTTAGAGTAAATCACAATCAGAGCCAAAACTACAGAGTCTCAGCTTCTCAAAGAGTCCAGACAATAGTTTGTGCTCCAAGGGTTTAGTTTAAATTAGAGCTCATTTTGATCAGACATTTTGGCCCTCGTTCTGCCTCAAACGTTAGAAAAACAGCGTCAAAACGTGTCTAAATCAACCGAAAAGACACTTCACAGCAACATCGAGTAACACACCAAAGAAGACTGAGAAAAAGCACAATCAGGGAAACAAACAAACTCTGAAAGTCTGAACAGAACCCTTTAAATGAACGACATAACCCTGCTGTTTGTTAATGACGGTGCCGTTGGTGTGTTGTGGCTCTGGCAGATCCCGGCGTACTCTGCGGCGCGGCTCAAAGGGCGAGAGGTCCGCCACAGACTGAGCGAGCTGACGCCTAAAGAGAGCGAGCTGGAGGAGCAGTTCTACAGCCGCGCCCTGAAGCTGCCCAACGCCACACACCCAGACGTGGTGAGGACCAGGGCTGCACAGACGCAGCAGGTCACAAGGATGCAAGTTTAAGAGGATCGTTTCCTCCACAAACAACAAAATATCCTGCTTTATCCTGCATAAAAAGTGCTGAGCCTGTAGTTTAGATTTGTTAAAGTATGCTCTGAAACAAGCGATAAAAACGTGTCAAGAAGAGACAAAAACACAATTTAAAGTGACAAAAATGCGACAAAATGCAAATAAAAGCAATTTAAAGTGATTAAAAAGGACAAACGCAATTAAAGGTGACAAAAATGCGGCTAAAAGAAACTAAACGTTATGAAAAATGTGAATTAGCAACAAAAACACGACTGAAAACAACTAATTCGCAACTGAAAGTTACAAAAACGCAACAAGAAGTGAGAAAAAGACGTCAAAAAGAAATTTAAAGAGACAAAAACCATTTTAAAGTGACAAATAGGACTAAAAGTGACATCAGTGTGACAAAAAGCGTGACTAAAAGTGAGAAAGAAAAGGAGAAAAGAGAAAAGAAAAGAGAGAAAATGCAACTCAAAGTGAGAAAAATGTGACTAAACATGACACAAGCATGACTGAAAGTGACAAAACGTGACAAAGAGCAATTTAGAGTGACAAATGTGGCTAAAAGTGACATCAATGTGACTTCAAGGGACAAAAATTGGCTAAAAGTGACAAAAAGGCTACATAAAGTGACAAAAACGTGACTAGAAGAGAAAAAAATGCAAATAAAAGTGACAAAAGTGTGAGTAAAAGTGAGAAAATGTGACAAAAATCGACAAAAAACGTCCTGAAACGTGACTTTTATTCATCTGTCAGTTCATATTTCAGTCTTTTTGTCAGTTCTCCTGGTTGTGTTTAAAACATGAACTTTGAACAGAATCAAAACATAAATCTAGTCACAATCTTAAAACTGATCAATTAGACTTCCTAATTCGTTTGTGTTTTGTGGTTTCAGCCGCTCGGAGACGAGAGTCAGGCTCGAGTTCTGGAGCTGGTCGGACACAAACCTGGTGCGACACGTTTTACTGCCGTCACTTCTCACTCACGTTTGGAAGTATTTTGAATGTCTTTTCGTTCTCGTCTCCTCCAGAGTTTGACTTCAAGCCCAAAGGTCACGTGGAGCTCGGGGAGAAGCTGGGACTCATCCGACAGAGGTGACACTCTCATGCTCGATTATAGTCCAGGCAGAGCAGTGCTGTTTAAATCTTGACAAATACACACTGTATTGAAGGTGGATCATATTGAAAAATCAACATCGGTGCAAAAAAGAATCCTCAATATTCATCAATAAAACACATTTTTTTGTAAATATTCTCAATCTAGAAGCTTTCAGACACATTTTTCAAGCTTTGTTAGGTTAAAAATGTGTTTTAAAAGTATTTTTGTTCAACAGAAACGATTAAAGCAATTCATGCATTCCCTAAATATAATGTACAAATGAATCGAAATTGTAATTTGAATGGTTGCAATTACTAAATCACAAATACTGCAGTTATTTAAGTGATTTAAGTGACTTGTACAAACATGCTCTGAAATGTATGTGATTCTTTGATTATTGTAACAGTTCATGTTTCAGTCTTCTCTCTCTTGGACGTGTTTAAAATGTAAATGTTGAAGAGAATTGTACAATGAAAACGTTAATCAAAGCTAATCACAGTCACAGTGTCTGTGTGTGTGTGCGGGTAGATATTTTGGTTCATCTGTAATGTGTTTGTCTGCCCCGGGGCCTGGTGCAGTGAGTGCCCTCTAACCCCTGTACCCCCCTGTGCTGTGGCAGGCACCTGTCCCACGTGTCGGGGCACAGGTCGTATTATCTGAGAGGAGCCGGGGCCAGGCTCCAAACCGCTCTGCAGAACTTCACTCTGGACAAACTGCTCAAACGGGTAAAGTCAAGGATAATCACCAGAAGGTGGCGCTGAAAGCACAGAATGACTCTCTGCACATTCATTCAGTGTTTTCAGCGCCACCTTGAGGCGATCATAAGGAACAGAAGTATCAGCGTGTTACATCCAGGACTGACTGTGCTTTTGAACTCCTCAGGGCTTCATCCCTCTGTCTGTGCCGGACATGCTGCGAGGAGCTGTGTTTGTAAGTCTCACGTATTCAGCTTCATTTACAAAGTCAAACCCGCTCAGATGTTCAAGGACAAAAGTGAAACTGCAGCACTCGCCATAAAAACATTTACACACAAATACAACATTTAAAGGACAAAATCATGCATTTATCATATTGTTAGTCCTTTAAACCTGCTCAAGTGTCTGCAGTTTGACGTCTCATGTTTTAGAACTAAAAAAAGGATTTTACAAAGAAAAATATAACTTTATCACTGTGTTGGGAGACGTCATTTTGACTTAGCTGTGGCTCCATCTACTGGCAGCAGAGGCAATTACACACATGTAAATATATACCCACAATGCACTGCAGTAAAGAGTGGATCTGAGGAAGTTGTAGATAACATGATTAAAGAAATGTTCAGAGCGAGTCTGGAGATGATTTAAGGACTTAAAACAGCAGAGGATTCTGGGATAAATGACGTCAGCATCATCTGGAGTTCAGAACACAGAGCTGGAGAGAGGATTTACAAACCAGCATCAAACAAACGTGAATCAAGATAAATGCTGCTCCAGGGGAGTTTTTGACGACGGAACAATGTTAGGAGAAGGGAGAAAAGCTCAACAAAGTCAACTTTGTATAATATTTGTCCTTTAAAAGCCCAGATAACGGTCACTGGATTCTCACTCGTTCTTTTTAAACATTAAGAAAAAATCCCTCAAAGAAGGGTTTTGTTCTAACGAGCCTCTCTGTCGTTGTTCAGGAGGGTTTTGTTCTAACGAGCCTCTCTGTTTTCGTTGTTCAGGAGGGCTGTGGGATGCAGCCTCACGCTCATCGGTCTCAGGTCTACGCTCTGGACCCGAGCCGGAGTCCAGACCTGAACCTGGCCGGGACGGGAGAGGTCGGCATCGCAGGTAAAGGAGGTTTTTAGATCAAATTAAAACATTCGGCCAGTGAACTGGATTTCATTTAAGGGCAGTTTATGCTTCTGTAGAAGTAGAGCACACCTGGACATGACACAGAACAACTCGACAGGACAGGACTGTGTGAGGATCCTTAGGCTGGTGGCACATGTGCCGCTGCTTTAACCCCTCGTTTTGGTCTTTGTGCTGCAGGATTCTTCATGGATCACGCCGTGAGCTGGACAGACCTGCCTGTGCGGTGCGTTCATCACAATCAATCCTGTTCATATTACACTGTGTGTTCAGTCTGTGTGTAATGTGTGACACTGGAGCATGTGTCGCCCCCTGCAGGACGGTCTGCAGCAGCACATGTTACAGAGCAGAGACCGACACGGGACGAGAAACTTGGGGCCTGTACCGAGTCCACCACTTTAACAAGGTACGGGAGGGCATCTGACACATCTGACACACAGGGAGGGCATCTGACACACAGGGAGGGCATCTGACACATCTGACACACAGGGAGGGCATCTGACACACAGGGAGGGCATCTGACACATCTGACACACAGGGAGGGCATCTGACACACAGGGAGGGCATCTGACACACAGGGAGGGCACCTGACACACAGGGAGGGCATCTGACACACAGGGAGGGCATCTGACACACATCTGACACACAGGGAGGGCATCTGACACATCTGACACACAGGGAGGGCACCTGACACATCTGACATACAGGGAGGGCACCTGACACACAGGGAGGGCACCTGACACACAGGGAGGGCACCTGACACACAGGGAGGGCATCTGACACACAGGGAGGGGCACCTGACACACTCTGACACACAGGGAGGGCACCTGACACACAGGGAGGGCACCTGACACACAGGGAGGGCACCTGACACACAGGAGGGCACCTGACACACAGGGAGGGCACCTGACACACAGTGAGGGCACCTGACACACAGGGAGGGCATCTGACACACAGGGAGGGGCACCTGACACACTCTGACACACAGGGAGGGCATCTGACACACAGGGAGGGGCACCTGACACACTCTGACACACAGGGAGGGCACCTGACACACAGGGAGGGGCACCTGACACACAGGGAGGGCACCTGACACACAGGGAGGGCACCTGACACACAGGGAGGGCACCTGACACATCTGACACACAGGGAGGGCACCTGATACACAGAGAGGGCACCTGACACACAGAGAGGGCACCTGACACACAGAGAGGGCACCTGACACACAGAGAGGGCACCTGATACACAGGGAGAGCACCTGATACACAGAGAGGGCACCTGACACACAGAGAGGGCACCTGATACACAGGGAGAGCACCTGATACACAGAGAGGGCACCTGACACACAGGGAGGGCACCTGACACACAGGGAGGGCACCTGACACATCTGACACACAGGGAGGGCACCTGATACACAGAGAGGGCACCTGACACACAGAGAGGGCACCTGACACACAGGGAGGGCACCTAATACACAGAGAGGGCACCTGACACACAGGGAGGGCACCTGACACATCTGACACACAGAGAGGGCACCTGACACACAGGGAGGGCACCTGACACACAGGGAGGGCACCTGACACACAGAGAGGGCACCTGACACACAGGGAGGGCACCTGACACACATGGAGGGCACCTGACACACAGGGAGGGCACCTGACACATCTGACACACAGAGAGGGCACCTGACACACAGGGAGGGCACCTGACACACAGGGAGGGCACCTGACACACAGAGAGGGCACCTGACACACAGGGAGGGCACCTGACACACAGGGAGGGGCACCTGACACAGGGAGGGCACCTTACACACAGGGAGGGCACCTGACACATCTGACATACAGGGAGGGCACCTGACACATCTGACACACAGGGAGGGCATCTGACACACAGGGAGGGCACCTGACACACTCTGACACACAGGGAGGGCACCTGACACATCTGACACACAGGGAGGGCACCTGACACACTCTGACACACAGGGAGGGCACCTGACACTCAGGAAAGGCACCTGACACTCAGGGAGGGCATCTGACGGTCTGTGCTGCAGGTGGAGATGTTTGCGGTGACGGCAGACGAGTCGGGGCTGGAGAGCACTCAGATGCTGCAGGAGTTTGTGTCTCTGCAGAAGGAGCTCTTCTCCGACCTGGAGCTGCACTTCAGGTAAAAACATCCACCACCACATCCACCACATCCACCACCACATCCACCACATCCACCACATCCACCACATCCTCCACATCCTCCACATCCTCCACATCCACCACATCCACCACCACATCCACCACATCCACCACCACATCCACCACATCCACCACATCCTCCACATCCTCCACATCCTCCACATCCACCACATCTACCACCACATCTACCACCACATCTACCACCACATCTACCACCACATCTACCACATCTACCACATCCACCACATCCACCACATCCACCACATCCACCACATCTACCACCACATCTACCACCACATCCACCACCACATCTACCACATCTACCACATCCACCACATCCACCACATCCACCACCACATCCACCACATCCACCACATCCTCCACATCCTCCACATCCACCACATCCACCACATCCTCCACATCCTCCACATCCACCACATCCACCACATCCTCCACATCCTCCACATCCACCACATCTACCACCACATCTACCACCACATCCACCACCACATCTACCACATCCTCCACATCCTCCACATCCACCACATCTACCACATCCACCACATCCACCTCCTCCACCACCACATCCACCACATCCACCACATCTACCACATCCACCACATCCACCACCACATCCACCACATCCTCCACATCCACCACATCTACCACATCCTCCACATCCTCCACATCCACCACATCTACCACCACATCTACCACCACATCCACCACCACATCTACCACCACATCTACCACATCCACCACATCCACCACATCCACCACCACATCCACCTCCTCCACCACCACATCTACCACCACATCTACCACATCCACCACATCTACCACATCCACCACATCCACCTCCTCCACCACCACATCCACCACATCCACCACATCCACCACATCCACCACCACATCTACCACCACATCTACCACATCCACCACATCTACCACATCCACCACATCCACCTCCTCCACCACCACATCCACCACATCCACCACATCTACCACATCCACCACATCCACCACATCCACCACCACATCCACCACATCCTCCACATCCACCACATCTACCACATCCTCCACATCCTCCACATCTACCACCACATCTACCACCACATCTACCACCACATCTACCACCACATCTACCACCACATCCACCACCACATCTACCACCACATCCACCACATCCACCACATCCACCACCACATCCACCACATCCACATCCACCACATCTACCACATCCACCACATCCACCACATCCACCACATCCACCACATCCTCCACATCCACCACATCCACCACATCCACCACATCCACCACCTCCACCACCACATCCACCACCTCCACCACCACCTCCACCACATCCACCACCTCCTCCACCACCACATCCACCACCACATCCACCACCACATCCACCACCACATCCAACTCCTCTACCACCACATCCACCACATCCACCACATCCACCACCACATTCTCCACCACCACATCCACCTCCTCCACCACCACCTCCACCACATCCACCACCTCCTCCACCACCACATCCACCACCACATCCACCACATCCACCACCACATCCACCACCACATCCACCACCACATCCAACTCCTCCACCACCACATCCACCACATCCACCACATCCACCACATCCACCACATCTACCACATCCACCACATCCACCACCACATCCACCTCCTCCACCACCACATCCATCTCCTCCACCACCACATCCACCACATCCACCTCCTCCACCACCACATCCACCACATCCACCACATCCACCACATCCACCACATCCTCCACCACCACATCCACCTCCTCCACCACATCCACCACATCCACCACCTCCTCCACCACCACATCCATCTCCTCCACCACCACATCTACCACATCCACCACATCCACCACCACATCCACCACATCTACCACATCCACCACATCCACCACATCCACCACCACATCCACCACATCCACCACCACATCCATCTCCTCCACCACCACATCCATCTCCTCCACCACCACATCCACCTCCTCCACCACCACATCCTCCACATCCTCCACATCCACCACATCCACCACATCCACCACCACATCCACCACCACATCCACCACATCCACCACATCCACCACCACATCCACCACCACCACATCCACCACCACATCCACCACCACATCCACCACCACATCCACCACCACATCCACCTCCTCCACCACCACATCCACCACATCCACCACATCCACCTCCTCCACCACCACATCCATCTCCTCCACCACCACATCCACCACATCCACCTCCTCCACCACCACATCCTCCACATCCACCACATCCTCCACATCCTCCACATCCACCACATCCACCACATCCACCACATCCACCACATCCACCACATCCACCACCACATCCACCACATCCTCCACATCCACCACATCCACCACATCCACCACATCCACCACATCCACCACATCCACCACATCCACCACATCCACCACATCTACCATAAACACAAAACTGGTCAGAAAAATCACAATTAGAAAACCAAACCCAAATCATGCAGCTGTACCACGGAGAACACTCGACTGCAGCAGCGTCATGTGCAGAGGTAGAATATTTGACTAATGTTCATGTTGTGTCTGGTTCCTCTGTCAGAGTTCTGGACATGCCGACACAGGAGCTCGGACTTCCAGCTCACAGGAAGTTTGACATCGAGGCCTGGATGTCAGGAAGGAACAGCTACGGAGAGGTAAGCCTGGACTAAACCAGGTCTAAACCAGAGACTAAGCCTGGGCTAAACCAGGTCTAAACCAGAGACTAAACCTGGACTAAACCTGGACTAAACCAGAGACTAAACCAGGTCTAAACCAGAGACTAAACCTGGACTAAACCAGAGACTAAACCAGGTCTAAACCAGAGACTAAACCTGGACTAAACCAGAGACTAAACCAGAGACTAAACCTGGACTAAACCTGGACTAAACTTGGACTAAACTTGGACTAAACCTGAGACTAAACCAGAGACTAAACCAGAGACTAAACCAGAGACTAAACCAGAGACTAAACCAGAGACTAAACCAGAGACTAAACCAGAGACTAAACCAGAGACTAAACCAGAGACTAAACCTGGATTAAACCAGGACTGAGACTAAACCAGGACTAAACCAGGACTAAGACTAAACCTGGACTAAGACTAAACCAGGACTAGAAAAGTCAAAATAGAAGATGTCTCTGGTCGTAATTGTTCATAAATCACGATAAACCAGTTGGCTTGTCTTTGGATGATTTCCGGATATCGAACAGACTTTTAAACAGAATCCTTTGTGTCTGATCCAGATCTCGAGCGCCTCAAACTGCACAGACTTCCAGAGCCGCAGACTGAACATCGTGTACGAGCGAGAGAACGGGAGTCTGCAGTACGCCCACACGGTACCAACAAGCACCACAAACAAGCACACCAATAATGCACAATGGGAACTTTAATGGGATTTATTCAAACGGGAACTTTATTAAGGTGATAAAATGTGCAACAAACTGCCTTCGGTCCCATATTTCAACCTTTATTTGTTTAAAATGTATTTGAAAAGTCTGAATGTTCAGCACACTTCTGGCTCGTTTGGACAGTTCATTTCAGTTCTTTGTTTCCAGGTGAATGCCACGGCCTGCGCCATCCCCCGAATGATCATCTCCATTTTAGAAACACACCAGACCAAAGTAAGACACACCATTTTAAAGTACTTAGTCACATTAGGCTGAGTTTCCTGTTTCAACGATATTCAGACATATCATGACAATTCAACAGAAACGTGTTAAAACTTAAAAAATGAATCACAATCACAAGTGCAGAAATATCACCTTATACTTATTTGAACGTTTACAACACCACTTTTTTCCTTTTTAAAACTTTTATCAGCTCTTTTTAAAGCATTTAATTCACTATAAACGATAAACTCGATATTCTAATTTTGCAGCTCTTCAAACATTCTCAATCATGTTTTGATTCTATATGTTGCACGTTCTACAAACATTTGAACAAATTATTATTACATATTTTGTACATTATTAGTCTCTCCTTCTCTGTCTTGTGCAGGATGGAACTGTGCGCATTCCCAGAGCTCTGCAGCCGTTCTTCGGGTCGGAACTGATCGAGAAGCCGACCTACTCTCCGCTCAAGTACATCGGACCAAACCAGGCCAACAAACCCCCCAGACCGGCTCCTAAAACCAGAACCAGGCCAACAAACCCCTCAGACCGGCTCCTAAAACCAGAACCAGGCCAACAAATCCCCCAGACCGGCTCCTAAAACCAGAACCAGGCCAACAAACCCCTCAGACCGGCTCCTAAAACCAGAACCAGGCCAACAAACCCCTCAGACCGGCTCCTAAAACCAGAACCAGGCCAACAAACCCCTCAGACCGGCTCCTAAAACCAGAACCAGGCCTTTAAACCCTCCAAACCAGCTCCTAAAACCAGAACCAGGCCTTTAAAACCTCTAGACTGGCTCCTCAAAACAGAAAAACACAACCAGGCCTTTAAACCCCTAGACCTGGCTCCTAAAGACAGAACCAGGCTCTCAAAACCCAATTCATACCATGATTGTGTCCTTGGGCAGGACACACTTCCTGAGGTTCTTTCTGGTCTGAACATCCACAGCTGTCGTTGCTTCTCGTGTAAATGGATGTATATATACAGTATATGCACATGATATAAATATTTTGTAGCCTAAACTTCATGCAAATGCATTCTGAAGCACACCCTGTCTGATTCCTCTTGAATTTTAATAAATAAATGATCCAAACGTTTCTGGTCGTGGACAGTGATTGTTTTTGGTCTTTTTACTGGCTACATACGTCTTTTAGGTTTTATTTTTACCGCACATTTACAACAAACAGTGGTGCTTCACAGGAGCGACGAGGTGTAATTAAGATGCATAAAACAAGAATGTATTAGTGCAAACTGTTAAATAAAAACAAGAACTTTGATTCTGTGACTTAGAACACACGGTACAGCTTTTTAATACATGCATACATCTTTTAGTACTTCCGTCTTACTACATAACGACAAAATAGTTTTGGTCTGAAACAACAGACAATAACGCAACTAAAACAGTCAAAAACATGACCATAACAGACAAACACGTGGCTGAAAGGGTAACTAAAAGGGACTTAAATACTACTAATAGTGATAAAAAAAAACACGTCTAAAAGCTTCAAAAACTCTACTAAATGACAAAAACACAACAAAAACTGACAAAACTGATACTAAAAGTGACATGAACGTGACTAAAAGCATCAAAAATCATGATGAAAAAAACATGTGATTTTACGGCTTTGTCAGTTCATTTTTCAGTCTTTTTGTCAATTCTTGGTTGTGGTTAAAATGTAAACTTTAAACAGAATAAAAAATAAATCTAATCACAAAACTAGTCAGAAACATCGCAATTAGATATTTTTCCCAAATCGTGCAGCTCTGTTGTCTTTTAGTTCGTTTCAGCAGAAAAGATGGTTTGAAAAAGTGAAGGAGGGGATTTTTGTAAAGAAACCCAACCCTTTTTAAATAATAACAGATCAAAACCCGTCAGACGCAGAGGAGAGGAGGCCGGACCACAACAGCCTTTAAAGTGTGTATGACAGGTTGTTATTATCTTATTTTGACTTTATTTGGTGTATTAATACCTCTTGTAAATAGAAATTATAGTTTGCAGGAAGTGAACAGACTGATGACATCACACTGGGGAGACAAAGGTTATGCAGAATTTACACAAAAGAAACAATTTTTCTTGACCCTTTAAACATTGATTCATTAAAATAGAAGGTTTTCAAGATTATTTTTCTTTGTCAAATTAAAAAATCTGTGACATTAGATGAGTTTTAACCCAGTGTACAGGACTTCCCAGAGTGATGTCATCATTTACAATAGGGCGGGGCAATGTGGCGATTATCTGCTGTTTTTGTGAAATGGTGGTATCGTGATTGACTGTTTGTGTCTTTAAAGCAACTGTCTGTTCAAACACACTTTTTCTCCTGTTGTTTAGCCTCTGAGCAGATGACTTTATTTACCTCTTAAAGGCCAGAGCTGCACAATTAAAGCAAATCCACACAAAATCACTTTTAATGGATGCAATTAGCAAATCACAAAGGCTGCAGTTTATGAAGTGCAATCATTTCTTCCACAGTTTGGATTTGTACAAACACGTTCTGAAACAAGCGACAAAAGCGTGACCAAAAGCGATAAAAATGTATTCAACAGCAACAAAAACGTGGCAGCAAACAACAAACACAGCTCAATGCACCAAAACACAATTAAAAGTGGCAAAGACGCGTTTAGAATGTGACTTTGAACAGAATTCTATTATTAAAACATAAATAACAAATCTAATCACAACCGCACTGGTCAGAAAAAACACAGTTAGATATTTTTCCTAAATGGTGCAGCTCTATTAAAGACAAAAGAAAAATAGTGAACATGAATCGTGATAAAATCAAAATCATGATCTGACCCCAAGAAAATAGTTTTTTAATTTTTAGCCATATCACCCCGCCCTAGTTTAAGACCAGGAACCAAAAAGAGCTAAACCGGGATCAAATGTGTGAAGATTTGACAGTATTTTAGTTAAATGAGTTGTCCAACTGGTCACTTTAATGGCCCGAGCTGTGGTCAGACGGTCAGATTTGTAAAAGACAGAGCAAGGTTCGGTTATAACTCCTCCCCTTTCTGCAGGACCAATCAGAGGCCACTGCTAAAGGAGAGAACAATGTGGTAAAGTGTTGCCTAAAGTGAGCTGTAAATGTGTCTGACCTTAATCACAGAGAGATTGGAATTGTTCCCAAAAGGTTCAGATAAATCCAGAAGCTCAAATCATGAAGCAGCGAAGTGTAAGAGTCATTACCTGATTACAGCAGCCGAGGACTGGGCCTCAGTGATGCTCTGCTGGAGGGGGTTGTTATTTGTCATTTTACTAAACTGGTGTCAGACACAAAACATTTTCCGTTGTATTTTTAAAAGTGGACCTGACAATCCCTCTGTGACAGGGCGGCAGAACTAATGAAATCTAAATTAGTTTTTACCCTAATTTTTTTTTAATGCATCTCGAGATGATTTCAAGCTCTAATTTTAATAAATATGACACTGTATTTGCTCTATTTTTTATTAAAAACATTATCTGATAGTGAAATAGGGCCTATAAGTAACAATAAGTAAGTAATAATAAGACAAACAATATTAAACCTGATTAAAATGATTGCCACAGTTATTTTTATCTCGTCCCAAGTCGGTTGCATGGCTATTTTGAAATCATCTCGAGATGCCCAGCTCACCCCTCATGACCCCCGGGGGGGTGTAGATCGTACAGATGCCACGACAGGTATCCCAGATCTGGTTTGGTATCATAACTGCCAAATCCTGGCAGGTTACATCAGATGCCCCAAATCCTGCTAGCCACTGTGGCAGCTGCTGCAAAATGACCCTGTCACTCTGTCTGTGTTTTAGGACTGAACAGTGTTACATCATAGCACCTTTAAGGACGCCCATCTGCCTAACACTTTCTTTAAAGGATAAAAACAATATGAAAAACGCAGAATGTTTCCTTTAATCCAGATGGAGGGCAGCTGACGTGAATATTGTTCAAATGCAGATTTTTGTGGTAAAATGATGGATTCTTAGGTCAAGTCACTGAGAGAAATCATCAGGGTCAGGATTTGTAAATTTACCGTTGACATATTTCATGTCCCGTGTTTTCGATAAAGAGCGGTGTCTCGTGCTCCACCTGAGGTCATGACATCATCACATTCTAGAACGGGACACACCCCTGGGCCCTCTGACCTCAGAATGTCATAAAACATGAACAACTGGGATGGTTTAGTGTCAGTGTGAGCCTCAGACACATGAGGGACATCAGAGGCTCAAACACATTTATCATTGTATTTTACATCATGTTTTAGGAAATTATGATCAACTCTTTGCATTTTGATGAAGGAACAATCCAGATTTATGGGTTTTACTGTAAAATACTCACAGAAATGTTGAGCCCACAGTCATTTTTCATTTTATCTAGAGATATATTAGATACTATTCCATAAATGTAGACTCTTTTGAAGCTAAAATACAATTTTGAGGCGAGAACATTGTCTTTTGTCCATGGTTTGTTATAGAAAAGCAAACTGACTGATCTTTCTAAATCAGTGAAACATTTACAGTGCACTTCCTTCTGCCTCCAGTCGCCTCCAGCCCAGAAAGTAACGACAGAGCGTTTGTTACTCAAGTAAAAGTATCACATCACAAATATCCTCAAGTAAACGAGCTGAAGTACTTACCTTTACTTTAGTCCATTTTTACTGTGGATACTTTTACTTCACTACATTTGAGACAAAGTATCTGTACTTTTTACCCCACTACATTTTGAACTGGACTGAAAAGTACTTTCCCTTCTGTTTGAGGTTTATTCTGAGCTCGAGGACGGCGACATTCTGCCTGAAGGTTTGGAGTTCAAGCTCAACAACAACAAACAAACAAACAAACAAACAAACAAACAAACATATACACATACAATAAAGAAATAGATTCAGATTGACCTTTGTTGACCAAACTTAAGCACAATTCTTTACCAAAATGATGTCAAAACCTTTACTTTTCACTCTTAAAGTACATTTTCTAATCATTGAAGTAGATGTTTTAATGTGATACTTTGACTTGTACTTGAGGGACAGCTCTGGTCACCTGACTCTGGCCGTGCACGCGCTCAGCCGCACACCCGCGCGCAGCTCTCAGCTCAGCAGGCCCCGCCCCCTCGCTCCCCGCCCCCTCGCTCTCCTCCCCCTCGCTCTCCTCCGGTCGCACACTCCGCGCAGCTCAAGGTTACGCCGCAGTCCGTGGATGCGATGCAGACGCTGGTGGCCGCGCTTTGCCTCTTGGCGGCTCTGGAAGGTAAGGACCCCGCGAGCACCGCACACTCGCGCGTACCGTGCGTCCAACCGCGCGGCTCGAGCGTGGCGCACAGCCGCGTTTGGAGTCCGTTCTGACACGAGACGGATTCCCGCGATGTAAAGGCGGGACGCGCGTGACACCGTGCGCGGGGCGGAAGGTGAACGCGGCGGGGATCTGCGGTAAGCGGCGGAGCTGAAGCGCGGTTATGTAAGTGCGTAAAGCGACGTCAAGGTGCGCGCGCTGCAGGGAATAGTGGCACATCTTCAGCTCCATAAATCTGTCCAACAAACAGTGTTCATAAGGCCGGGGCTTTTGGAGGTAACGTGGAGGAAATACATGGTCCATTTGACAAGATTTTGGACATAACCAAGACCAAACTGAAAGAGAAAATGTAAAAGATTAAAGAGTTAGTTTAAAATTCTATGTTTTTAATTCAATTCTACTTCCGAATACAACATTTACGTCACTAAAATAAAAACTAGATCACTAGAATGATCAGATAGTTTACAATTAATCAAAGTACAATGGATTTTAAAATAACTCAGTTCAGTCTATTTTATTATTTATTATTATCTATTTTATTATTTTTTGTCTTTGTCTCATTAGTTTGTCTGTGTTTTACTTCATTTTCCAGCTCAGTGTGAACAATCAGAGAGAAATCAGATTATTCACATCAAATGGAACTGTGTCAATGATCTGATCACTCCAGAAATCAGATTATGATCAGGTTTTTGGTGCTAATGTGAACAAACACCAAAAACCTCATCGAATTATTGGGTTATCTGATTATAATCTGATTTACTCTGGCCACGTAAACATACAGGTCTAAACCAGGACTGAACCAGGACTGAACCAGGACTAAACCAGGACTGAACCAGGACTGAACCAGGACTAAACCAAACCTTTTGATACTTTCCAGAACCCTTAGTGTTAATAATGATTGTGACTGATCCAGAATATTTAAAACTCTGTGCTTACTATTAAATTGTATGTTATCTTATTAAAAACAAAGATTTCATTCATTTCATGCACATCCAGAGGTTTAATAATTGTCATTTGGCGACTATGTTTGGGCATTAGATATTTAGTGTGTAAAGGCTGTGACAGGCCTGTAAACACTATTGTTTCATTGTTCAAAAGCATATTCTTTCTTGAAATGAAAGCCCTGGACCTGATTTGTTCCAGTTTAAATGTGAAAAACACAACTAGCTGTTGTTAAAGTCGTCCATCAGCCTCCTGTGTCTCTCACTTTAAATATAATACTTCAATATTCCCCTCCACGAGCTTAGACGCACTTTTCACCAGCCTCTCAGACCAGAGCTAACAAATATTAGCATGCTAACGACGCACTTCCTGCTTCTTGTAGAATAAAACACCATAAATAGGGAAAAGATCTGGACTAACTAGGAACGTATTGGTTTATGGATAATCGTGATTGTTCGGCTCACAGTGTCATCGTAAGAACCAAAGTAACAACGTGACCGTTTTAGAAGCAAAATGAAGCGTTTTTAAATCTACTTTAACCAAGCACCGTCTTTATAAAATCAAACTTTGTGAAATATAACTTTGAGGTTGGCCAGACGGAGGCAGCGGTCTGGTGTGTGACGGTGTGTGACGGTGAGGCCTGAGGTGCTCTGGAGCCGCTCACATGTCACCGCCGCACGTGCTCCTTACATCCTGTTACTGCGAGTCCTGCTGCGGGACGGGCCCAGCTCAGGGGGGGTCCGGCTCATAATCCGGGTTTAACCAGCTAAACACCCTCACTTTCAGCACTTTAAATGACACGTGGCACTTTTGATTGCACATGGCACTTGTAAACATTTGCACACACCAAAGACAGGACAGTGCACATAGTTGGTCTTTAAAAAGGATTAATTGTTCTGTCTTTTACCAAGCTCTGACTCCTGAGGCTCGGCACTTTAATGGGTCATGGCTGGTGTCTGGAGGGACAGGAGAACACACGATACAATCACACTTCAGGGCAATAAAGTGCAATATCGGTTTGAGAAGGTTTTGAAGTGTTTGTGTGTTTTACAAGTGTTTTAGTGTTTTAGTGGAGATGTTTGGTTTTAGGGTTTTTCAGAATCAGAATCAGATTTGGTTTATTGCCAGTGTCAGTGCTCAAAATTCACAAACGCTTTGGCGTAAGGTGCAACATAAAACAATGAATAAAATATATAAAAGAGGAATGCACCAGTCCTGGTCCTGTCCTGGTCCTGTCCTGCTCCAGTCCCGCTCCTGTCCCGCTCCAGTCCTGGTCCTGTCCTGGTCCTGTCCTGCTCCAGTCCCGCTCCTGTCCCGCTCCAGTCCTGGTCCTGTCCCGCTCCAGTCCCGCTCCTGTCCCGCTCCAGTCCTGGTCCTGTCCTGGTCCTGTCCTGGTCCTGTCCCGCTCCTGTCCCGCTCCAGTCCTGGTCCTGTCCCGCTCCAGTCCCGCTCCAGTCCTGGTCCTGTCCTGCTCCAGTCCTGCTCCAGTCCTGCTCCAGTCCCGCTCCTGTCCCGCTCCAGTCCTGGTCCTGTCCCGCTCCAGTCCCGCTCCAGTCCTGGTCCTGTCCCGCTCCAGTCCCGCTCCAGTCGTGGTCCTGTCCTGCTCCAGTCCCGCTCCAGTCCCGCTCCTGTCCCGCTCCAGTCCTGGTCCTGTCCTGCTCCAGTCCTGCTCCAGTCCCGCTCCTGTCCCGCTCCAGTCCTGGTCCTGTCCCGCTCCAGTCCCGCTCAGTCCTGGTCCTGTCCGCTCCAGTCCACGCTCCAGTCGTGGTCCTGTCCTGCTCCAGTCTCGCTTCCAGTCTCGCTTCCTGTCTCGCTTCCAGTTCTGGTCTCTGTTCGCGCCTTGTCTCTGCCTTGTCTCTGCCAGTCTGGCTGTCCAGTCTCTGAGTCCCAGTTCAGTCCCGCTCCAGTCCCGCTCCTGTCCTGCTCCAGTCCCGCTCCAGTCCCGCTCCTGTCCCGCTCCAGTCCTGGTCCTGTCCTGCTCCAGTCCTGCTCCAGTCCCGCTCCTGTCCCGCTCCAGTCCTGGTCCAGTCCCGGTCCAGTCCCAGTCCAGTCCCGCTCCAGTCCCGCTCCAGTCCTGGTCCTGTCCCGCTCCAGTCCTGGTCCTGTCCTGCTCCAGTCCCGCTCCAGTCCTGGTCCTGTCCCGCTCCAGTCCCGCTCCAGTCCCGCTCCAGTCCCGCTCCTGTCCCGCTCCAGTCCTGGTCCTGTCCCGCTCCAGTCCCGCTCCAGTCCCGCTCCTGTCCCGCTCCAGTCCTGGTCCTGTCCCGCTCCAGTCCTGGTCCTGTCCTGCTCCAGTCCTGCTCCAGTCCCGCTCCTGTCCCGCTCCAGTCCTGGTCCAGTCCCTGTTCAGTCCCAGTTCAGTTCAGTCTCGCCCTAGTTCTGCCTTGTTCCCGCTTCCTAGTCTCTGGTCTCTGTCTCCTGCTTCCAGTCTCTGGTCTCTGTCCCGCTCCAGTCCTGGTCCTGTCCTGCTCCAGTCCCGCTCCTGTCCCGCTCCAGTCCTGGTCCTGTCCAGCTCCAGTCCCGCTCCAGTCCAGGTCCAGTCCTGCTCCAGTCCCGCTCCAGTCCTGGTCCAGTCCTGCTCCTGTCCCGCTCCAGTCCTGGTCCTGTCCCGCTCCAGTCCCGCTCCAGTCCCGGTCCAGTCCCGGTCCAGTCCCAGTCCAGTCCCGCTCCAGTCCTGCTCCTGTCCCGCTCCAGTCCCGCTCCAGTCCCGCTCCAGTCCCGCTCCAGTCCCAGTCCAGTCCCGCTCCAGTCCAGGTCCAGTCCCGCTCCAGTCCTGGTCCTGTCCTGGTCCAGTCCCGCTCCAGTCCCACTCCTGTCCCACTCCTGTCCCGCTCCAGTCCCGCTCCAGTCCTGGTCCTAAAATAGAATAGAATAGCCTAGGATAGACTAAGCCATATCGATGGGTTTTAGGGAGTTTGTGGGTTTTATTTTTGGTCACTGGAGATTTTAGGAGGATTTTATTATTATTATTTTAGTCCCCGTTTGACCCAGTTCAGACCTGCTTTGGTTTAGATCTGGTTCAGGTTCCCTCTTGGTTTAAGTTCAGTCCAGGTTTTATCGTGACTTAATCCTGGTTCAGACATATTGGATCTTTCTATCAGTTTTAGTCCGTCTTCTTTTTGTTTTTGTTGTGTCTTGATGTGGTTTGGTGGATTATAGCTTTTTTGTCACTTTTAGCTGCAGTTTTGTCGCTGCATGTTGCGTTTTTATTGTTTTTAGATGCACTTTTGATGCCCGTCGTTTCTTTTGTCACTTTAAGCAGATTTTTTGCCACGCTTAAGAATGTTAGTTGCGTTTCCTGATGCATTTACTTGCTTGTTTTTCACGTTGGACACATTTTTGCTGCTTTTGGTGTCGTTTTTGTTGCTTTTAGAAGTGTTTTTGTTGCTAGTTTTAGTCCCTGTTCCAGTCCATTTTGTCCAGGTTTATTTTTACCTTATTTTTAATCCTGGTTCAGTCCCGATAAAGTCCTGTTTCAGTCCAGTCCCGGCCCAGTCCTGGTTTAGACCCGGTCCAGTCCCGGTCCAGTCCCGCTCCAGTCCTGGTCCAGTCCCGCTCCAGTCCTGGTCTAGTCCCGCTCCAGTCCCGCTCCAGTCCCGGTGCAGTCCCGCTCCAGTCCTTCTTCAGTCCCAGTCCAGTCCCGCTCCAGTCCCGCTCCAGTCCTGGTCCAGTCCCGCTCCAGTCCTGGTCCAGTCCCGCTCCAGTCCTGGTCCTGTCCCGCTCCAGTCCCGCTCCTGTCCCGCTCCAGTCCCGCTCCAGTCCCGCTCCAGTCCCGCTCCAGTCCTGGTCCTGTCCCACTCCAGTCCTGGTCCAGTCCCGCTCCAGTCCTGGTCCTGTCCCGCTGCAGTCCCGCTCCAGTCCTGGTCCAGTCCTGGTTCAGTCCTGGTTCAGACCTGGTTTAGTCCTGGTTTAGACCCGCTCAGATCCCGCTCCAGTCCTGGTCCAGTCCTGGTCCTGTCCCACTCCAGTCCTGGTCCTGTCCCGCTCCAGTCCTTCTTCAGTCCCAGTCCAGTCCCGGTCCTGTCCCGCTCCAGTCCTGGTCCTGTCCCGCTCCTGTCCCACTCCTGTCCCGCTCCAGTCCTGTCCCGCTCCAGTCCTGGTCCTGTCCCACTCCAGTCCTGGTCCTGTCCCGGTCCAGTCCTAGTCCTGTCCCGCTCCAGTCCCGCTCCAGTCCCGCTCCAGTCCTGGTCCTGTCCCGCTCCAGTCCCGTTCCAGTCCTGGTCCAGTCCTGGTTTAGACCCGCTCCAGTCCTGGTCCAGTCCTGGTTCAGTCCTGGTTCAGACCTGGTTTAGTCCTGGTTTAGACCCGCTCCAGTCCCGCTCCAGTCCTGGTCCAGTCCTGGTCCTGTCCCACTCCAGTCCTGGTCCTGTCCCGCTCCAGTCCTTCTTCAGTCCCAGTCCAGTCCCTGTCCTGGTCCTGTCCTGCTCCTGTCCCACTCCTGTCCCGCTCCAGTCCTGTCCCGCTCCAGTCCTGGTCCTGTCCCACTCCAGTCCTGGTCCTGTCCCGCTCCAGTCCCGGTTCTGTCCCACTCCAGTCCTGGTCCAGTCCTGGTCCTGTCCCGCTCCTGTCCCGCTCTCACAGTGGGGGACAGTGGTCATTTGTGGGTCAGACACAAACAGCTTGGTCCAAATGAAGGAGTTTGTGACATAATCCTCAGAAACAGCAGCACAATATTTGCTCCGAGCAGAAGAAAAACATCAAAACACAAACAGCAAAAGCACAGACACGAAAAACACCAGTGCCCTTTAAATGTTTTTGTTGTTTCATTTGGCCAGACACGTCCTTCATCCACAAGGTTTTAAACATGTCCAGGAAAAATGACAAAAAGAATGAAATGTGATAGTTTTTGTCGCTTTTTGTCCGATTTTTGTCACTGTTAGTGTTGTTTTTATGACTTTATGACATTTGTGTTGTGTTAAGTCGTGTTTGTATCATTTTCTGTCTCATTTTTTGTTGTTTTAAAGCTGAGTGTCCTCTGTACGATTTTGTCCGTCTGTGACCAAAAACATCCTACAGTGGACAGCGGCTTAAGTCACTTTTTATTGCTTAATCCTGTATTTGTCACTTTTAGTGTGGTTTCTATCACCTGGTCTAGTTTTTGTCACTTTTATCCACGCTTGTGTAATTTTCTGACACACTTTATTAAATTTTTGTTGTTCTAGTCGTTTTGTGTCACTTAGTTGTGTTTTTTTGAGTTTTGGATGGACAGCACAGGCAGAGCGCTCTGATGGTCTGAAGCCGAGGACAGAAGGTCTAAAGTGCAGAGCCTAATCCTCTTTAAGGGTTTAACTTAACGAGACTTAACCGCACCACGTGGACCAGACCAGGACCTGAAACCAAACCAGGACTTAACCTGTCCAGATCCACCTGAAACCAAACCAGGACTTTAACCGGCCACAAAAACAGCACCGAAACTGTCCCATCAAACAGCACCAAACAACATCAAAAAGGCACCAAAACAACATAGAAACGACACATAAAGTCACATAAACGGAGCTCCTACACACCAGACTTTAAAGGACAAATAAACTAAGCTGTGCTACTGTGTCGCCCAAACGGAACTGGGCTAAAAGCTCAAAAATATCAAAATATTTGTCCTTTAAAGTCTGGGACATGATTCTGAAACATCGTAAACAATGATTTTAAGTTAAAAATAAAGTAAGGCAAAATCTGAATTTTTAGGGCAATTTTCAGTCAGATATAGTCCAAAATCCCCCTCTGTACATTTTTGTAACTAATATGTGTAAAAAATGAACCAAGAAATGTAGTTTTTAGATTAAATTGTTCCAAATATGTAACATTTTGGCAGTTTTTACACATTAAATGCCTTATTTCTACATGAAAACATGATGAAAAACTTTCTCCTCAGGGTCTGGCATTAATCGTTCCGCGGTTTTCATTTTTTTGTCTGTTTTTTACACTTGATTACATAAGCGTGCGATTGAGCGAACAGTAAATGTTGTTGTAAAATGTGAATGGTGTTTGGCGTCTCTTCTAACGTGTTCTCTGCTGTTCGTCTGCAGCGGGATGTCGGCCGCTCTCCTCCTCCTCCCTGAAAGAAGCAAAGGTTTGTTCCTCTTTCTGCACAAATTAAAGCTGCACTGTGTCACTTTTCTACAAATAAACCTCAGACAGATGGTGTTTTGCCTGGAAACTTCCACAGAAACCACCAAATCAAGTGTTTTTGTCAATAAAATGTCAAATTAAATAAATACAAACCAGAAAAGTGACGTAGTGCAGCTTTAAAAATAAATTGGACCAGTTTTGTGATTGTATTTGTGATTTATATTTTAATAATAGCTGTTCAAAATTCATATTATAATGCGTCCAGGAGAATTGACAAAAGACTGAAATATGAACGTTTTGTTGCTTTTAGTCACATTTTTGTGACAAAAAAATTGTCCTTTCTGTCAATTATAGTCGTGTTTTTGTCGTTTTTAGTGTTGTTTTTATCACTTGGTGTCGTTTTTGTAGCTTTTAGTCGCGTTTGTGTCCATTTTAGGCAAGTTTTAGTCTTGTTTTTGTTGTATTTAGTCGCTTTTCATCACTTGTTTTTTTTTTTTTGCATTTAGTGTAGTTTTGTAGCTTTTAGTGTCATGTTTGTCACTTATAGTTATGTTTTTGTCGCTGTTTGTGTCTCTTTTAGAAAAGTTTTAGTCTTGTTTCGGTTGTTTTTAGTAGCTTTTTCACTTTGTTGTGTTTTTTTGTCGCTCTTAGTGTCGTTTTTGTCACTTGGGGTCGTTTGTGTTGCTTGTAGTCCCGTTTTTGTCATTTTTAGACACATTTTTTGTCATGTTTTTGTAGCTTGTAGTGCCATTTTTGTCACCTACAGTTGTGTTTTTGTCTTAGTTTAGTTGTTTTTACATTTGTTTGTTTGTGTTGAATTTAGTCACTTTTTGTCACAGTCATGTTTCTGATAGCTCTTAGTGTTGTCTTTTTCACTTAGTTCACATTTTTGTAGCTTTTAATGTCACTTTTAGTTGCGTTTGTGTCACTTTTACTCACATTTATGTCACTTTTAGACAAGTTTCGGTCTCATTTTTGTTGTTTTAGTCGCTTTCTTGTCACGGTAACTGTAATTAAGTAAATACAGAGCAGTAAAGTGACTGGAGGTAAACGTGTTTTCCTGTCGCCTGGTGTGCTTTCAGGTGGAGTGCATCATTCAGCAGACTCTGAGCGGAGACGACGCTCAGGACCAGTGTGTGCCACAGTTAGCAGGTACGCCGCCCCCCGACCACCGCTCCCACAAAACCCAAGTGTTGTTCTTGTTAAAAAATGTGTAGGGTCATATTTCAAAAACAAAAATTAAATTAAAAAACAACAACACAAAACCGAAATTGGAAGACAAGCCCCTCAAATCAAAAGTACGTGTTGTTTTTGCAGGTTTTTACTGAAGTAAAAACACCTGTGATCAAGTCAATTCCATATTTCAGTGGAAGAAAAGTTTCATCTGGACAATGTTTTGAAATCGAGACGTTTCAAACTTTTGACTCCTGCCCAGAATCTGCCCAGAAATAAGTGTTAGGAAACCTTTGTGACGTCTAATTCATTTAAAGCTACAATATTTTGAACCTCTTGAGTTGAGATACATGATTCATTCACTCATATCGTCGGGAAAATACTACATTCACAAACAAAACTGTGGATTGTAAATGTGTGTTCTGTTTCCTCAGAGGAGCTGCAGGAGGTCCAGAGGCACCACGGGCTGCTCCAGGAGCTGCAGGATCTGGCTGAACGCGGTAAAAACACACTGGACGTCCACACTGTTCTCTGCAGAAGACACAGAGCAGGGCCGGCTCCAGGCGTTTGGGGGCCCTGAGCAAGACCCACCAAACACGCTCTGCTTAAAGGTTGAATGGAGGATTTCTCGCCGATTTGAAAATCTGCGACTGTTAGTCCTTTTTTTGAAAAAGCGCATGCGCAGGTTCCCCCTCCTTCCCTCCCCGTTTCTCCTGACTGAACACCTACCAAACCTCGTGCACGAGCACGCCCAGCAGCACTGCCCATGCGCATTTGTTTACAAGACGATTGGTGTCGCTTTCTCACGACAACCTCCGCCAAGATTTAAAAACTGTACCATTATAAATTTAAATTTACCATTACAAACTACTTTGAGTAACACATTAAAAAAACCACACAAAAAAACGTATGTTTTACTTCGTGTCTGCTAAGCCATAAAAGTGCACGTTCCAGTTAGTCTACAATAATACATTCCACATACAATAAGCTAAAAAAAAGAGTCAGATAAACAGTTACCTGTCCAGCAGAAAGTTTCGGTACTTCGCGGATGAAAGTTTAGACATACAATGACGGAACTCGCCGCTAACCTCCTGCTACATAAAAACATTAGCATATCAACCACGCATGCGCGGCCAGGGAACGAGCGTTTCCCCCCTGGACGAGCCTGTGGGCGGGCACTAGCACCAGAGAATGATTGACACCTGAGCGGACCAGTTATTTGTGCTACCCACGAGGAAATGAGATTCTGATTTGTTGCCCGAAATCCTCCATTCAACCTTTAAACTGGACAGATTCTGCTCCAGTGACTTTTCCTCTTTTTTACACTTTTTACACGCTTCCTGCTGAACTCCCTCCATCTGGGACGTATTTTCAGATTTTATGCGTCATTTCTCCGAGAATCTTCTGCTGTTTTAAGCCTTAAATCATCACAGACTCTCTAAACACAGTCACTGCTACTGTTAGCCTGATCTTATCGTCTCTTAAAGTGATAACATAACTAAATTGTCTAAGTGCTAGGCGCCATCTGCTGGTTTCAAAACATGAGATGGCGAATTAAAGGTCCTCAAGGGTATGCTTGAAGGATATTAATAATGTGAACAATTCATAATTCATTCATTTTCTACCGCTTGTTCCCGTTAGGGGTCGCGGGTGACTGGGGCCTCTCCCAGTGACTTTGGGCCTTTGGCGGGGTACACCCTGGACAGTGGCCAACTTGTCGCAGTGCAAAAAGAAGCATAATATTTTTCCTTAAAAACACAATGTAGGTGTAACAAAAATGCTGCCTGCTTGAATTAAAAGCCAGCGCAAAAAAGCAACATTTAGCAACGATTTGAAACTCCGAACAGAAGTAGTGGCTCTTATGTTCAGGGGAAGAGAGAGCCATAGTTTAGGACCAACTACAGAAAAAGCTCTGTCTTCTCTAGATTTGAGTTTAGACCTGGGACGGTCCAGGAGTGTTTCAGATAAATGAGAAGGGGCTGGATTGTTTTGAGACTTTTAACAAACATTCAAATGTTAAAGTGGATTCTGGAGTGGAGCGAGGACAGCGCGGGGTGATGTGGGCCCTTTTCAAAGCCAGTGAAAACATAAACTAGCACCGAGAAAGTGAAGCACATGTGGATGTTCCTTTGTGTTCTGTAGAGAGAAAACGAGAGCGAGACGACGAAGACGAGGACGAAGAGGAGGATGAAGACGACGAGGAGGAGGGATACAACACGGCCGACGAGGAAGACGACTTTAACGAGGAGGATGAAGATGAAGACGAGGAGACGGATGCAGACGAAGACCAGGACGAGATGAAGAGCGAAGAAGAGGAGGACGAGGTGAAGGAGCTGATGAAGGAGGCGAAAAAGAAGAACAAAGAGACAGAGCAGGAGACAGAGGTGTGTAAAGGGTCATTCAGGCGCCGCTTTGTGCGTAAACAACTCCGAAAGGTAGCGTTTTCTAAAGCTGCACGATCTGGGAAAAAGAGTTTTTAACAATGGGTTTCTGTTCAAAGTTGACATTTTAAACACAACCAGACTGCAAAGTGCACGTTTTGTCGCTTTATATCACGTTTTTTCCACTTTTAGTGTAGTTTGTGTCACTTTTAGAGGAGTTTTTGGCGCTCTAGATGCATTTTGTGTGCTTTTAGTGTTGTTTTTGTTGCTTATGTTTGCATTGTGTCTTTATTAGACTCGTTTGCCTTTTGACACTCGTAGTGATGCTTTTGTCACTTCGATGCATTTTTGTCGTGTTTAGTGTGGTTTTTGTTGCTTTTAGATGAGTTTCTGTTACATTTAGTCACATTTGAGTCACTTTTAGTTGGTCTGTGTCTTTATTAGACACGTTTTTGTTGCTTTTAGTCACATTGTTGCTTGTTTCAGACCATGTTTAACAAATCTAGGGTTAGGGTTAACCCCCACTACAGGGTTTGCAGGATATTTAGTCGTTTGTGGAGAAAACTATTGTACTTCACTTTACGATTTACTAATTGCATCCATTAAAATTGTGATTTTGATTCCATTGAATCGTGCAGCCTTACGATTATACTTCAGCCCATTTAACTTAAACTTCAACCCATTTCAAGGCTGTGTTCTGGTAAATAACCACCAGAGGGAGCTCAAAGTCAGTGAGAAATTTGACCAAAATGTGCTTCTCAACCTTCTTTGTCTTGAGAGCCCCTTAAGCTTTGTTTCTGACTCAGAACACCCCTTAACTTGAGTTTAAATAGGTTTACAAGTCGAATATAGTCAGTTATTACGCTTACATTTTTTGTTTAAATTTTATTTATTGTCCAAGATTCTCCAAAAAGATTCTAAATTTACAACAAAATAAATGTTTTATTCAGATAAAAGTACATTTCATCTGCATTTCATACCTTGAAAACCTGAAACTACCCCCTGGTAATTCCTCACGTACCCCTTGGGGTCCCCGTGCCCCTGGTTGGGAAACACTGTTATAGGTTGTGGCTTGTGCAGTTTGCTTGTCCTGCCTGGGCTTCACTCTGGTGTTTTGTCAGGACTCGGAGCAGAGGAGGAAGGCGGAGGTGGAGCTGCTGGTGGAGATGGAGAAGGTGCAGAGGGAGCTCCAGGACCTGCAGAAGAAACCCACCGCCCAGTCTGAGGTGCAGAAGAAGACCGAGGAGCTGAAGGAGCTGGAGGCAAAGATGCAGAGAGTCAGAGAAGAACACGAGCAGAGGAAGAGCGAGGAGCAGAGGAAGAGCGAGGAGCAGAGGAAGAGCGAGGAGCAGAGGAAGAGCGAGGAGCAGAGGGAGAACGAAGAGCAGGGGAAGAACGAGGAGCAGAGGGAGAACAAGGAGCAGGGGAAGAACGAGGAGCAGAGGGAGAACGAGGAGCAGAGGGAGAACAAGGAGCAGAGGGAGAACGAGGAGCAGAGGGAGAACGAGGAGGAGCAAAAGAAGAACGAGGTGGAGAGGAAGAGCGAGGAGAACAAGCCCACGCCCAGCACAGCAGCTCAGAGCCAGGCACAGACAGACGGGTGAGTGTGTCCTTTGCTCCAGGGACTTCTCTATTTCTTCTCTATTTAAGCCTGTTCTCACATTGTTCCTCATCAAAAGCACACCTGGAGCAGCACTCAGCTGCATTCACACTAGTCTGATGAATCCTGGTCAGAAAACCCTCCCCTCTGAGCGTCAAAAACACTTCCTGCTGAACACCTTCGATAGATGGCGTTTTTCAGATTTCATACATCACTTATCTGAGAATCTTCTGCTGTTTGAATCCTTAAATCTTCAAAGACTCGTTCTGAGCATTTCTGCCTAGAGCATTATTATTTTACATTTTGTTCATTGTAAGCTGTTGTTTTATATGTTAAGGCCCGGCTCGTGGACTGCAGCAAAAACAAAACTCAACACAGTAATAATAAAACAAACAAACCAGTTCCTTAGACGTCTCGGCGATGTGGGAAAGTGGACCGGAGTCAGGTGTGTGCGCGTGTGTGTGTGTGTGTGTGTGTGTGTGTCTGTGTGTGCGTGCATGTGTGTGTGTGTGTGTCTGTGTGTCTGTGTGTGCGTGCATGTGTGTGTGTGTGTGTGTGACTGTGCGTTTGTGTGTGTGTGAGCGTTTGTGTGCGTGCTTGTGTGTGTCTGTACGTGTGTGTGTATGAGGGGCATGGCAGGACGAGCTGTTGGGACATCAGGAAAAAGGGCCACAGGGACAAGCCCTCTTCAGTCACTCTTCAGTGATAAATTCATACAATTACATGTGACTTTCTCAAAAGTTTCCTGGGAGAGAACCCCCAAATCCCCAATGCTGCCAATAAAACTATAAAGTTGATAAATACAATGTTACCTTTATTTTACAATTGAATTCACAGCAGCAAACAGTTGACCTGCTTCTCTTAAAGTGATTTCATGAGTCGGTTTGTGTTGATACAGTCGGCTCATAAACTGTTAAAGGCCCTGTGCCTGAAAAACACAACTAGTTGTTGCTAAAGTCTTTACATCAGTCTCATGTATTGCAAATTTTCCAAATGCACTTTTTACCAGTCTCTGAACTTTTAGTGTGTGTTTTTTTCACTTTTAGTCGCGTTTCTGTTGCTTATAGTCAAATTTTTGTCGCTGGTAGTCGCTTTTTTGTCACTTTTAATTGCGTTTTTGTCTCTTTTATTCACATTTTTGTCGTTTTTAGTCATGTTTTTGTCATCATCAGTCACATATATCGCTCTCTTTCCTCTATTTCGCTCTCTTTTTATATTTGTGCTGGACTTTATTACATCAAACACAGGAAAAATCAGAAGTCACTTTATTATTGTTCATGCACGTGTCTTGCTGAAGAACACAACAACAGTTTGCTCTGGTTTGGGGTTTGTGTCGTTTGGTCTGGACTGGCACTGGAACACACTTTTGTTTTAAAAATGCCAAAACCGAAATTAAAAGTGTCTTTTCTTTCAGAGCGGAGCAGGTGAAGAGCGACGCAGAGGTGAAGCCGACAGAGAGTGTGGCGGAGGCAGAGGAGCAGAGGAAGAACGACGGAGCGGAGGACAAGACGGAGCAGAAGAGGGAGATGGAGAAGGCCAGCGACGAAGCAACCAGACAGTTTGAACGAGAGAAGGAAGAGAAACAAGAAGAAGAGGAGGAAAACGAGGGAGAGGACGAGGGAGAGGACGAGAGGGAGGACGACGGAGAGGACGAGGGAGAAGAGGAAGACCAGGAGGAGGACGAAGGAGAGGTGAGGACAGACGTGGTAAATGAAGCCTCGAAGTGAACCGTGTGTCTCTCAAAAGGAAGTCAGTTTGTGTGAAATCAGAAACATCAAGAAATACTTTGTGTATGTGAGCCTAAAATAATAAAGACATATTCTTGTTGTATTTATAATGCACAAAAGTTCTTCATTGGTTGGCTTCGTTTTGGTGAAGCTTTGGTCTGAAGCCTCATTGGTTCCTTCTAAAAATCCTCCACATTCCTCTGAGGCAGAATTAGGAGCTTTTGTTTGGCTCAAAACAGCTTTACCAGGTCAAATGAAACTGAAAGTAGTTTCTTGTTGCTGTGACTTTGCAAAACTCAGCTAGCTTGTTTGTTAACGGCAGGGGGAGATAAAGGACACTTCAACTGGCGCAATTTCCTCAACACTTGGACTCAGAAACACAGACTCTGTGGGGGAAAACAGACCATTTATTTTAATGTAGAACAGCAGCTCTTTCTCCCAGTGTTCAGCAAGAGCCAGGGGATTATTTTTGTTTATTATATTTTTTTGTGTAATAAGATTTGAGCTGTAGAGAGTCGAATAAGTAACAATTCATCGACTAATTGTGAGTAATTGACTATAGAAAATAATTGTAGTCATATTTCTCTAATGTTAATGCTTCTCTGGACTATTAACACATACAAACAAAAAACCTATATTAAAGACATTATTAAATCAAAATGTCAAAAAAAGAATAAAATGTTCTGAGTTTCAATAAAAGTGTAATCTAGAATACACTTTATTCATAAATAATCTCTCTCTAGAAGTCTCCAGTCCCATATTTCAGCCTTTATTTGATTAGAAATGTGTTTAAAAAGTCTCAATATTTCATAGAAATTCTCATTTGACGTCAAACACTAAAATAATCGTTAGTTGCAGTTTAATGTCGTTTAAATATGATCCTTTGTGGTGATGTTTCCACCTTTAAAGCCGCTGCATCTGATGTTCTGTTTCCTTCAGGAGCTGCTGGAGATCGAGGCGGAGCTGCGTAAAGTGGCATCAGAGCTGAGGGCCCTTCGTCGAGGATAGACACGCTTATTTACCCAAGACAAACTGATTTAAATGGTGTCAGAGCGCCACCTGCAGGCCAGAACCTCCTCTTCCCTCCGCTTCCTCCAAACGGACGCCGCTGTGAGTCCAGCGCGTTTGAAAGAGATTCGAGCAAAAGCATCAGCACTTTACGTTAGAGCGGCACCAAACTGGTTCTGTTGGATATTTTTAAGAGGATTCTGCCTTACGAGCGACAGAAATGTGTCAAATACATCCAGATACGAAAACAGAACTGAACCGGGTCTAAATCGGACTAAAACAAGGTCTTAATCAAGTCTAAACCAGGACTAAATTGGGCAAAAACAAAACAAAACCAGGGCTGCGATTATTTCTAAACCATGCATTACAAAACCAGGACTAAATAAAGTCTAAACCAGGTCCATATGAGGTCTGTAAGTCAGACCTAAACCAGGACTAAACCAGGACTAAACCTGTCTAGGTAAAAAAATAAGAAAAAGTCAAACTAAACCAGGACTAAAATAAAACTGGAAACAACCAAGGACCAAACAAGCACCAAACTAGCACCACATCAGGTCTAAATCAGGTCTAAATCAGGACTAAATCAAGACTAAAGAAGACTAAACCAGGTCCATACAAGGGTTATAAATCCAGTCTGAACCAGGACTAAACCAGGACTGCACCTGTCCTGGTAAAAACTGAACAAAACCAGACAAAACCAGGACTAAAATCAAGACTAAAAGTTGAAACACAATTAACACTAAACCAGGTCTAAACCAGGACTAAATCATGTCTAACCCAGGTTTAAACCGGGACTAAAGTAAGCTCCATAAATCAGGTCTAAATCAGAACTAAAGCTGCAAAGTAGGCAAAATACAGACTAAACCAGGACTAAAATCAAGACAAAAACTAGAAATAACACTAGTCCTGACTAAACTAGGACTAAACCAGGTCTAAACCAGTACTTTGGCAAAGTACCTTTTATAATAAATATCTGACAGAACCGTCTAAACCCAGAGCCGTCTCGTTACATTTGCCTTGTTCCTCCCAAAGGCAAAGCTGTACATCCGTGTTTCTCCTGTCGTATGATATATTTGTGCAATAATAAGAGTAATAATGATAATACTTCTGATAAATGTGACGATTCGAAGTGATATTCTTCTGTCCTGACTGTTAGGTGTCCACCGCAGCTGAACTGAACAGGTCTTTGGCTCTTGCACTGTTAAACTCGACTGTTTGAGAGAACACAGCGGCGCCGTCGGAAAAGAATCACAACGTTTAGGTTTAACATTGTTCAAAAACGGCTAAAGTGATCGATATCAGATTTAAATGACGTGTAGGTTATATTTTTGAGCTTTTAACCCTGTTCTAACGTTGTTCCTCGTCACAAACGCCGTCGGAGTTCATTAATCCTGTTTACGAGCTCCTTCCTGCAATCAGAATTAAACGGATTAAACTAACGATGAGGAAACACTGTTGTTGGGTTAAAAGCTCATTGAAACTATACAAATAAAAACAGCTATAAAAAAAAACCTATTCAGTTGTTTCTGTTTAACTTAAAAATTAAAAAACTTAAAAATTGAGATTATTATTTTTCTCAAAATCTGTCTGAAAAACGTTTTACTCTGAAAGTACATTTTTAAACAGGTCATTTAATCCTTTTATTAACATATTTTAATGTCATGTTTTATTTTTACTTGAGTGTTTTTTTTGCCCCTGTATCTGCGCTTTTACTTTGTGAGCTCTGTGCACAACGGCACCAGGCTAGCCCATAGAACTATAATAAAACCTGGAAGATGAATCCAAGATGGCCGTCCTGTTTATCCCTATGGAGAGTGCTCATTGGCGCATGACCCCAAAAAAGTTTCTTACTTCCGCATTTACTTCCTGATACGAAGGCTGCCATCTTTGTTTTACTTCCTGATACGGAGGCGGCCATCTTTGTTTTACTTCCTGATACGGAGGCTGACATCTTTGTTTTACTTCCTGATACGGAGGCTGACATCTTTGCTTTAGGGCACCACGTGACGACAATCCCCCACTTCATATAAAAACGGTAATTTCGGTGATTTTAGAAACGGTAGAAAAGAACATTTCCTTCTATTTTATTTAAATACAGATAATAATTCAGTCCTGTCTGCAATTATAGTGTGCAATTTTAGAAAAAGGCTGGGCCCAAGAGGCTGCAGTACCTCGCACGACCACTAATCAATCTGGGACCACAGATAGAGGGGGCGTACCTTAGCCAGTTCTTTTAATACATCCATGGGCTAGCCCAGTGTTAGCTCGGTGCTTGCTCAGTGTTAGCGTCAGTACTTCCTGTCTGATTGTGACTAACGCTGCGTTCCAGTCATCCTCGGAGGTTGGTTTTTCTGAGTTCCGACTTGTAAATTCACGCAGCACACTCTCACGTCTCGGAATTCCTACTTGGAAACATTTGAGAACCCCGAGTTTATCTGAGTTTATCAGTCCGACAGGTCTGCGCCTGCGTTTGGTCAGAGTTTTACATCCGACAGTTCAAATATTGATAGTTCTCCAGTTCTGTTCTCTCTGCTGCCCCCTGTCTGTCAGCTGCTCCTGTGCTGCAGTAAAAAATGTATGTCTAACGTAGCTTAAAATGACATGAATGGATCATTTTTGTCTTAATTTAAGTCGTTGTGACTCTATGATTCAATTGCTGATGTGATGCAGAATATTTCACTGGTTTTGAGGTATTTCTGACGGATTACGCGATAATTTAACTTAAAATAAGAAAATAAAGTTGCCATTGGAGTAAGTAAAGTTATCTTAACCCACTGGCAGATCATTTGTCTTGAAGTAAGATGTAATGAATTGAAACAAGTCTGAAACAGTTTGAAACTAGTAAAATAATCTAGTTCCATCAAGTAAATAGTCTGACCTAATCCAGTCAAAATGTCTGAAACTCATCTAGAAAGTGTGCTGTTGAGCTTCTGCAGTTATGAAATGCTCTGTGATGCTAATGTCGCTAATGTCTATACGGAGCTAATGACGACAAAAGCAAAGAAATTCACATTCAAATGTTGGAACTCTGAGAAAAAGTCTCTCCAAGTTCTGACTTCTGAGGACGACTGGAGTCAGTCTGAAGTGATTCAATTCTGAGTGAGTTGTGGATGTCTCTGAAACATGTTCAAGACTTCAAGACAAAGGACACTTGTTTGTGTCTCAGCGCTAACGCTAATGCAACTATTGAGGCTTAAAACGTTTAAGAATAAAACAAATTCATAAAACTCTGAAATAACTGTCACACAGAAACAGTTTTCACATTCAAATTTAATTGGTTGTTTAATTAATTTTTTTACATTTTTTTGAATAAAAGTTAGCGTTAGCCATGAGAAACTGTTGCTGCTGTGCACAGAGGTCAGTTTGATTCTGATAAAAGCATGGGGCTTGTCTTAAACTAAACGTTTGTGTCTGAACGCGCCGCTGGACGTTCTCAGTTTTGCACTCTTCTTCTTCTTCTTCTCCCAAAAGCCACGGTGATGCGATGGACTAAAGCCATGTGTCGTTTTTTGCTAACGATTTCAATAACGATGTTCTTCTGTGTTTTATCTTGGCTATTTCTGGGCGTTAAATAATCTCTAAATGTTCGTTGTAAACCCGAAAACGCTGAAACTTGACGCTGTGAATGTGTTTGGGCCCAGTTTTAGCCAAAAATGTGGTTTAAATGTGTCTTTTTTGTAAATATTGTGTAAAAATGCTCTATAAGCCAAGTGTGTGGATCAGGAGCGCCCCCCGAGGACAACAAGTGGAAGTACAGGGTTAATGTCAACAGCAATGTTTCCACTGAGCAGGACTAAACCAGGACTGAACCAGGACTGAACCAGGACTGAACCAGGACTGAACCAGGACTGAACCAGGACTGAACCAGGACTGAACCAGGACTGAACCAGGACTAAACCAGGACTAAACCAGGACTGAACCAGGACTGAACCAGGACTGAACCAGGACTGAACCAGGACTAAACCAGGACTAAACCAGGACTAAACCAGGACTAAACCAGGACTAAACCAGGACTAAACCAGGACTAAACCAGGTCTAAACCAGGTCTAAACCAGGACTGAACCAGGTCTAAACCAGGACTAAACCAGGACTAAACCAGGACTGAACCAGGACTGAACCAGGACTAAACCAGCTCTAAACCAGCTCTAAACCAGGACTAAACCAGCTCTAAACCAGGACTAAACCAGGTCTAAACCAGGACTGAACCAGGTCTAAACCAGGACTGAACCAGGACTGAACCAGGACTAAACCAGCTCTAAACCAGCTCTAAACCAGGACTAAACCAGCTCTAAACCAGGACTAAACCAGGTCTAAACCAGGACTGAACCAGGTCTAAACCAGGATCAATCCAGGTCTTAGCCGGGATTTAACCAGGACTAGAGCAGGATTAAACCAGGTTTTAACCAGGTGTATAACGCAGGACTAAACCAGGACTAAACCAGGACTAAACTATGTCCAAACCAGGACTAAAAGACCATGACTTTATTGCTTTTGTGGAAACTTACCTAAACCCATTTCATTTTCTCTTTTCTTTGCAATAATAAAGCCACATTTGAATGCAATAATCTCCTCCACAGTGTACTTTAATATTTAATAATGTGAACCCAACAATGTCCAAGTTTCAAATAACTTTTTCTACAATCATTTTATTCAAAAATGTAAACATAAAAAGGTTGATCCCAAAGATTTGTGTAACGAGAGAATGTACTCATGTATTTTGTATAGGATTGTACTGCAGCAGGAAGTGCGACGAGGACAGAGGTCACGTGACTTGTCTCTAGCCAATTAGAGTGCTGTATTTGTGCCTGCTGTAACTTTTATGCTTCCTGTCTACAATAAATAAAGAAATGTACAAGGACTTTTGAATTTTCTGGTTTTTAAAGCCGCTTCATTGTAAATTCAGGCTGTTTTCTCCAAATGCATTTTCTCCCAAAGATGAGCTTTAAAGGGCCTATGACAGGTTTTTATGATTTTCTAATTTTGATTTAATTTAGTGCATTAATACCTGTTGTAAATATAAATGATAGTTTTACACCAATCAGGTCACTATTTGTGGAGAAAAGTTGAAAAATCCGTTGAAATTTACAGGAAGTAAACAGACTGATGACATCACACTGGGGGAGACCAAGGTTATGCATCATTTACACAAAACAAACAGCTTTTTTGACCCTTTAAACATTGATTCAACAAAATAAAGATGTTCATATGTATTTTTCTTTGTCAAATAAAAAAATCTGTGACATCAGAGGAGTTTTGGCCCAGTGTACAGGATGTTTCTCGGTAATTTCCTATTGTGATGTCATCATTTACAACCAGGAAGTGAAATTAAAAACCTAAAAAATAAAAGTTAAACTGGGGTAAAATTTATAAAGATTTTTGCAGAGTTTGAAATATATTTATCTTAACTGTATTTTAGTTCAATGAGTCCAACCTGAGGAGGCCCTTTAAAGAAGCTCCTGCGGTACAATCTGGGGCTCGACAGGATTCTCACACGGACGAGGATTTGATCACAAAAAAAAAACAAACCATGATTTATTCAAGTTTAACAAAAAAAAAAGAGGTGAAATAAGATTTTTTTATTCGTCAGTTGTCAGGTAGATCTGGTTTACTTGCGACATAAAAAAAAAAAAATTAAAACATTATTTGACTGATCCAGGTCCAAAACCTAAGTCTATGTGACGGGTTTTCATGTTTTTCTAATTATGACTTGCTTTAATGGGATAAAAAACCTGTGGTGGATATTAACATAGTTTTACATTTGTGAAGACATTTTGAAAAATAAAATGACAGGAAATAGAGCCGAGTTCTAAAACTTAATCCCTCTGTGATGTCATCAAAAAGCGACGCACTCAACAGACACATTTTTCTGACAGTTTAAACCGACATTCTACTAAACAAAGTGTTATCAGGGATTACTTATTCTAAAAGTTTAAGTATTGTGTAATGTATGTGGCTGTGGGCCTTGTTTACAGTCTGGTTGCTATGGTAACAGTTGTGGAATTACCTCTAACGATGTCATATTTGTGCTCATGTTCAACCAGGAAGTGACTATAAACTTTACTCAAACTGTCAAACTGGGACAAACAGGACAAATGTTTAGTCGAATCTGAAACAGAGTCATGTTCACTACGTTTCAGTCGAATCTGTCTTTGGTTTAAAGAAGGTCTAAACCAGGACTAAACCAAGTACAAGACCAGGACAGTGTTGGGAAGAATACTTTGAACATGTTTTAGTTGCAGAATACTGAAAACCTGCCTTAAAATGTATTCTGTAACATATTGTGAATCCTCAGAATACTTTCACGTGGAGTTGTGTAATATTTTAGTGTGAAAAAGGTAAAACAGCTTTGTTTTTGTTTCAATTATTATCAAATTATCTAATCTATATAATCGAATTATTATCATATTTCAAAAGGGAAATCACACGCTCTCAGTTTGACTAAAATACTTTTTGATTTGATTTGACCAATTTTGATTTAAAGCTTAATTTGTTCCTTAAAATGTTTCTGATTTTAGTAAAGTCCTTTTTTCTGAACATCACCAGGATACAGAGTAACAGTTCCTCTGTGTGAGTTACCTCAGGGACGTAGCAACTAATTCTGGCCCCAGGTACAAACCTTCTTCGTGGGCCCCTAATACATTTACAGTATTTATTCAGAAAATTCAGTTATTATTTTTTTCCCTGGAAAAAAGCTGGAAAATGCACGCTATGGTTTCTACGGAAACCTAACAATAACTCACTTTTTATAAACATCCTGTGCTTATTCTTATGCATGTCTTCTTTTATATTTTGCTCGTATTTTATTCCTTGTTTTATGTTGCACGTTACGCTGAAGCAAGTTCCTATAAAAACCTCTGATTGTGACTCTTTACCCCTCAGTGCGACGCCCCGTTACCCCCCGACACTCACCAGGACTGAGGGAGGTTTGAAGCAACTTTGATTATTTATTAGATTCATATTAGAGTTATTCATTAGCAGTGAATGCCCTGCAGTGAGACACGTGGGGAAATTAAAAAAGTAAAAAAATAGAATCCCATAACGAGCTCTTTGCGATCGTTTCCGTGGGATTGCTGTAGCGCTGATTTGTTTTTGTGTTTGGTGTCCCGCGCAGGACAGAACAACCGTCCCACTCCCAAAGACACGCACGACATTCAGAGACATTTGTTTATTTATCTGCTTTATTTGAAAGTTCATTTGTACAAAATGGTTAGTTTTGTTCCGCGGGTGCAGCACATGGAGAAGTGTACTCTGTCTCCGCCTCGTCACCTGAAACACCACAAATACACCATTAGTACTTGTACCTGAAGAGTACACACGTGCGCAGAGTATTGCAGTTTTGTGGTACTTGGCTGGTAGTAGTCGTAGATTTTGACGACGGCAGGTTTGAGGTTCTGGACCACAGTCTCTCGTCCCAAAAGCAGATCTAACGGCATCATCTGGTCTTTGGTCATCTGCCACGACAAGAGAGTCAGAACCAGGACTGAACCAGGACTAAACCAGTACTAAACCAGGACTGAACCAGGACTGAACCAGGACTAAACCAGGACTAAACCAGGGCTGAACCAGGACTAAACCAGGGCTGAACCAGGACTGAACCAGGGCTGAACCAGGACTGAACCAGGACTGAACCAGGACTGAACCAGGACTGAACCAGGACTGAACCAGGACTAAACCAGGACTGAACCAGGACTAAACCAGGGCTGAACCAGGACTGAACCAGGGCTGAACCAGGACTGAACCAGGACTAAACCAGGACTAAACCAGGGCTGAACCAGGACTGAACCAGGACTAAACCAGTACTAAACCAGGACTGAACCAGGACTAAACCAGGGCTGAACCAGGACTGAACCAGGACTGAACCAGGACTGAACCAGGACTAAACCAGGACTAAACCAGGGCTGAACCAGGACTGAACCAGGACTAAACCAGGACTGAACCAGGACTAAACCAGGGCTGAACCAGGACTGAACCAGGACTGAACCAGGACTAAACCAGGACTGAACCAGGACTAAACCAGGGCTGAACCAGGACTGAACCAGGACTAAACCAGGGCTGAACCAGGACTGAACCAGGACTAAACCAGGAGTAAACCAGGGCTGAACCAGGCTGAACCAGGACTAAACTAGGGACTAAACCAGGACTGAACCAGGACTGAACCAGGACTGAACCAGGACTAAATCAGGACTGAACCAGGACTAAATCAGGACTGAACCAGGGACTAAACCAGGACTAAACCAGGACAAAACCAGGGCTGAACCAGGACTGAACCAGGACTGAACCAGGACTGAACCAGGACTGAACCAGGACTGAACCAGGACTAAACCAGGACTGAACCAGGACTGAACCAGGACTGAACCAGGACTGAACCAGGACTGAACCAGGACTAAACCAGGGCTGAACCAGGACTGAACCAGGACTGAACCAGGACTGAACCAGGACTAAACCAGGACTAAACCAGGGCTGAACCAGGACTGAACCAGGACTAAACCAGGACTGAACCAGGACTGAACCAGGACTAAACCAGGACTAAACCAGGACTGAACCAGGACTGAACCAGGACTAAACCAGGACTGAACCAGGACTGAACCAGGACTAAACCAGGGCTGAACCAGGGCTGAACCAGGACTAAACCAGGACTGAACCAGGGACTAAACCAGGACTAAATCAGGACAAAACCAGGGCTGAACCAGGACTGAACCAGGACTAAACCAGGACTGAACCAGGACTGAACCAGGACTGAACCAGGACTGAACCAGGACTAAATCAGGACTGAACCAGGACTAAATCAGGACTGAACCAGGGACTAAACCAGGACTAAACCAGGACAAAACCAGGGCTGAACCAGGACTGAACCAGGACTGAACCAGGACTAAACCAGGACTGAACCAGGACTAAACCAGGACTAAACCAGTACTGAACCAGGACTGAACCAGGACTAAACCAGGACTGAACCAGGACTGAACCAGGACTGAACCAGGACTAAACCAGGACTGAACCAGGACTGAACCAGGACTGAACCAGGACTAAACCAGGGCTGAACCAGGACTGAACCAGGACTGAACCAGGACTGAACCAGGACTAAACCAGGACTAAACCAGGACTGAACCAGGGCTGAACCAGGACTAAACCAGGACTAAACCAGGACTAAACCAGGACTGAACCAGGACTGAACCAGGACTAAACCAGGACTGAACCAGGACTGAACCAGGACTAAACCAGGACTAAACCAGGACTGAACCAGGACTGAACCAGGACTAAACCAGGGCTGAACCAGGACTGAACCAGGACTGAACCAGGACTGAACCAGGACTGAACCAGGACTAAACCAGGACTAAACCAGGACTGAACCAGGACTGAACCAGGACTGAACCAGGACTGAACCAGGACTGAACCAGGACTGAACCAGGACTAAACCAGGACTAAACCAGGACTGAACCAGGACTGAACCAGGACTAAACCAGGACTAAACCAGGGCTGAACCAGGACTGAACCAGGACTAAACCAGGACTGAACCAGGACTAAACCAGGACTGAACCAGGACTGAACCAGGACTAAACCAGGACTAAACCAGGACTGAACCAGGACTGAACCAGGACTGAACCAGGACTAAACCAGGACTGAACCAGGACTGAACCAGGACTGAACCAGGACTAAACCAGGACTGAACCAGGACTAAACCAGGACTGAACCAGGACTGAACCAGGACTAAACCAGGACTGAACCAGGGACTAAACCAGGACTGAACCAGGACTGAACCAAGATTAAACCAGGACTGAACCAGGACTAAACCAGGACTAAACCAGGGCTGAACCAGGACTAAACCAGGACTAAACCAGGACTGAACCAGGACTGAACCAGGACTAAACCAGGACTGAACCAGGACTAAACCAGGACTAAACCAGGACTGAACCAGGACTGAACCAGGACTAAACCAGGACTAAACCAGGACTGAACCAGGACTGAACCAGGACTAAACCAGGACTAAACCAGGACTGAACCAGGACTGAACCAGGACTGAACAGAGAAAAAACCAGGACTAAACCAGGACTGAACCAGGACTGAACCAGGACTAAACCAGGACTAAACCAGGACTGAACCAGGACTGAACCAGGACTGAACCAGGACTGAACCAGGACTGAACCAGGACTGAACCAGGACTGAACCAGGGCTGAACCAGGACTAAACCAGGACTGAACCAGGACTAAACCAGGACTAAACCAGGACTAAACCAGGACTGAACCAGGACTGAACCAGGACTGAACCAGGACTAAACCAGGACTGAACCAGGACTGAACCAGGACTGAACCAGGACTGAACCAGGACTGAACCAGGACTGAACCAGGACTGAACCAGGACTGAACCAGGACTGAACCAGGACTAAACCAGGGCTGAACCAGGACTGAACCAGGACTAAACCAGGACTGAACCAGGACTGAACCAGGACTGAACCAGGACTAAACCAGGACTAAACCAGGACTGAACCAGGACTAAACCAGGACTAAACCAGGACTGAACCAGGACTGAACCAGGACTGAACCAGGACTAAACCAGGACTGAACCAGGACTAAACCAGGACTAAACCAGGACTAAACCAGGACTGAACCAGGACTGAACCAGGACTGAACCAGGACTGAACCAGGACTGAACCAGGACTGAACCAGGACTAAACCAGGACTGAACCAGGACTGAACCAGGACTGAACCAGGACTAAACCAGGACTAAACCAGGACTGAACCAGGACTGAACCAGGACTGAACCAGGACTAAACCAGGACTGAACCAGGACTGAACCAGGACTAAACCAGGACTGAACCAGGACTGAACCAGGACTGAACCAGGACTGAACCAGGACTGAACCAGGACTGAACCAGGACTGAACCAGGACTGAACCAGGACTAAACCAGGACTGAACCAGGACTAAACCAGGACTAAACCAGGACTGAACCAGGACTGAACCAGGACTGAACCAGGACTGAACCAGGACTAAACCAGGACTGAACCAGGACTAAACCAGGACTAAACCAGGACTAAACCAGGACTGAACCAGGACTGAACCAGGACTGAACCAGGACTGAACCAGGACTGAACCAGGACTGAACCAGGTCTGAACCAGGACTGAACCAGGACTGAACCAGGACTAAACCAGGACTGAACCAGGACTAAACCAGGGCTGAACCAGGGCTGAACCAGGACTAAACCAGGGTTAAACAAGGACTGAACCAGGACTAAACCAGGACTAAACCAGGACTGAACCAGGACTAAACCAGGACTGAACCAGGACTGAACCAGGACTGAACCAGGGCTGAACCAGGACTAAACCAGGACTAAACCAGGACTGAACCAGGACTGAACCAGGACTGAACCAGGACTAAACCAGGACTGAACCAGGACTGAACCAGGACTGAACCAGGACTGAACCAGGACTAAACCAGGACTGAACCAGGACTGAACCAGGACTGAACCAGGACTAAACCAGGACTGAACCAGGACTGAACCAGGACTGAACCAGGACTGAACCAGGACTAAACCAGGACTGAACCAGGACTAAACCAGGGTTAAACCAGGACTGAACCAGGACTGAACCAGGACTAAACCAGGACTAAACCAGGACTGAACCAGGACTGAACCAGGACTAAACCAGGACTGAACCAGGACTGAACCAGGACTGAACCAGGACTGAACCAGGACTAAACCAGGACTGAACCAGGACTGAACCAGGAGTAAACCAGGACTAAACCAGGACTGAACCAGGACTAAACCAGGACTGAACCAGGACTAAACCAGGACTGAACCAGGACTAAACCAGGACTGAACCAGGACTGAACCAGGACTAAACCAGGACTGAACCAGGACTGAACCAGGACTGAACCAGGACTGAACCAGGACTGAACCAGGACTAAACCAGGACTAAACCAGGACTGAACCAGGACTGAACCAGGACTGAACCAGGACTAAACCAGGACTAAACCAGGACTGAACCAGGACTGAACCAGGACTAAACCAGGACTGAACCAGGACTGAACCAGGACTAAACCAGGACTAAACCAGGACTAAACCAGGACTGAACCAGGACTAAACCAGGACTGAACCAGGACTGAACCAGGACTGAACCAGGACTGAACCAGGACTGAACCAGGACTAAACCAGTACTAAACCAGGACTGAACCAGGACTGAACCAGGACTAAACCAGGACTGAACCAGGACTGAACCAGGACTAAACCAGGACTAAACCAGGACTAAACCAGGACTGAACCAGGACTGAACCAGGACTAAACCAGGACTGAACCAGGACTGAACCAGGAGTAAACCAGGACTGAACCAGGACTGAACCAGGACTAAACCAGGACTGAACCAGGACTAAACCAGGACTAAACCAGGACTGAACCAGGACTAAACCAGGACTGAACCAGGAGTAAACCAGGACTGAACCAGGGCTGAACCAGGACTAAACCAGGACTAAACCAGGGCTGAACCAGGACTGAACCAGGACTGAACCAGGGCTGAACCAGGACTAAACCAGGACTAAACCAGGGCTGAACCAGGACTAAACCAGGGCTGAACCAGGACTAAACCAGGACTGAACCAGGACTAAACCAGGACTGAACCAGGACTGAACCATGGACTAAACCAGGGACTAAACCAGGACTAAACCAGGACTGAACCATGACTAAACCAGGACTGAACCAGGACTGAACCAGGACTGAACCAGGACCGAACCAGGACTGAACCAGGACTAAACCAGGACTGAACCAGGGACTAAACCAGGGTTAAACCAGGACTAAACCAGGACTGAACCAGGACTGAACCAGGGATTAACCAGGTCTAAACCAGAACTAAACCAGGACAAAAACAGGAATAAACTAGGACTAAGCCAGGCCTAAACCAGATCTGGACCTAAATCTAGCTCTAAAGAGTCTAGATCAGAACTAAACCAGGTACAAAACTAAGACAAAAGCCGATCTAAACCAAGACTAAAGCATGTACAAAGCTAGTTACAGTTCACACACACACGTCGTACTGTATCTGAGTCCAAACTAGTTCTTTTATCTATTATTTGAAACACTTTTATCTGAGTGTAACGATGACAGCTGAAGTGTTCAGGATTTAGTTGCTGGTGTGGAAAAATGAACGAGCTGTTTTTGAGGCGAGGATAACAGGACACGAGGCTTCCATTTGGAACTTCACTCCACTTTTCTCGTCTGATCACACTTTCACGACTAATATACACTTATTTACTATTAATCAAGTTAAAACACGTGTTTAAGATCCCGCAGATCTGGCAGCCACAGAAGTTTTTATTTTTTTATTTTTATGAAATAATATGACACATACTGTACTTTACAAAAGAAAAATAATTACAAAAATGAATCACAAATATTAACAATCAAAGTATAAACTGCAATACACAATCCAGTAACACGGACTAAATCTGTCTAAATAGTTACTGTCACAGATTTTCCTTCGATTGAATATTTGACCATTGATTTCTTTTGAATTCATCAGAAGTAAAGCTCTGGGTTCAGATCTGTGATATGAGTCCTCATAGAACCAGGGTTACTGACCTCGGAGATGTAGATGAGAACATGGTCGCCGTTCTGCTCCACACGATCCACTCCATTCTGAAACTCCATCTGAGACAGAACACACGTGAGAAACACACGTGAGAAACACACGCGAGAAACACACGCGAGAAACACACGTGAGAAACACACGTGACAAACACACGTGACAAACACACGTGAGAAACACACGTGAGAAACACACGCGAGAAACACACGTGAGAAACACACGTGACAAACACACGTGAGAAACACACGCGAGAAACACACGTGAGAAACACACGTGAGAAACACATGTGACAAACACACGTGAGAAACACACGTGAGAAACACACGTGAGAAACATGTGAGAAAGACGTGACAAACACACCCGAGAAACACACGTGAGAAACACACGTGAGAAACATGTGAGAAACACACGTGACAAACAAACGCGAGAAACACACGCGAGAAACACACGTGAGAAACACGTGACAAACACACGTGACAAACACACGTGAGAAACACACGTGAGAAACACGTGAGAAACACACATGAGAAACACACGCGAGAAACACACGTGAGAAACACGTGACAAACACACGTGACAAACACACGCGAGAAACACACGTGAGAAACACGCGACAAACACACGCGACAAACACACGCGACAAACACACGCGACAAACACACGCGACAAACACACGCGACAAACACACGTGAGAAACACACGAGAAACACACGTGAGAAACACACGTGAGAAACACACGTGAGAAACACACGTGAGAAACACAAGTGACAAACACACGTGACAAACACACGTGACAAACAAGTGAGAAACACACGCGACAAACACACGTGACAAACACACGTGACAAACACACGCGAGAAACACACACGAGAAACACACGTGACAAACACACCCGAGAAACACACGTGAAAAACCCACGTGACAAACACACGTGACAAACACATGTGACAAACACACGCGAGAAACACACGAGACAAACACACGTGAGAAACACATGTGAAACACATGTGAGAAACACACATGAGAAACACACGTGAGAAACATACGTGAGAAACACACGTGAGAAACACACGTGAGAAACACACGTGACAAACATACGTGAGAAACACATGTGAAACAGATGTGAAACAGATGTGAGAAACACACGTGAGAAACACACGTGACAAACACACGCGACAAACACACGTGATAAACACACGTGACAAACACATGTGAGAAACACACGTGACAAACACACGCAACAAACACACGTGATAAACACACATGAGAAACACATGTGAAACACATGTGAGAAACACACGCGAGAAACACACGCGAGAAACACACGTGAGAAACACACGCGAGAAACACACGTGACAAACACACGTGACAAACATAAGTGAGAAACACATGTGAAACACGTGAGAAACACATGTGAGAAACACACGTGACAAACACATGTGACAAACAAACGCGAGAAACACACGTGACAAACACACGCGAGAAACACACGTGAGAAACACACGCGAGAAACACACGTGACAAACACACGCGAGAAACACGTGAGAAACACACGTGAGAAACACACGTGAGAAACACACGCGAGAAACACACGTGAGAAACACACGTGACAAACACACGTGACAAACACATGTGACAAACACACGCGAGAAACACACGAGACAAACACACGTGAGAAACACATGTGAAACACATGTGAGAAACACACATGAGAAACACACGTGACAAACATACGTGAGAAACACACGTGAGAAACACACGTGAGAAACACACGTGACAAACATACGTGAGAAACACATGTGAAACACATGTGAGAAACACACGTGAGAAACACACGTGACAAACACACGCGACAAACACACGTGACAAACACACGTGACAAACACACGTGAGAAACACACGTGAGAAACACATGTGAAACACAAGTGAGAAACACACGTGACAAACACACGTGAGAAACACACGTGAGAAACACACGTGACAAACACACGCGACAAACACACGTGATAAACACACGTGACAAACACACGTGAGAAACACACGTGACAAACACACGCAACAAACACACGTGATAAACACACATGAGAAACACATGTGAAACACACGCGAGAAACACACGTGACAAACACACGTGACAAACACACGTGAGAAACACACGTGACAAACACACGCAACAAACACACGTGATAAACACACATGAGAAACACATGTGAAACACATGTGAGAAACACACGCGAGAAACACACGCGAGAAACACACGTGAGACATTTACTCCCCTCCACTGCCTCCCCCACTGCCTCCCCCAACCCCTCCTTTTTCAATCCAGGAGGAGGAGGTGAGAACATGTTTTATTAAAACTAAAAAGGGGAAAGCTGCTGGTCCTGATGGTGTGAACCCAGCAGTGCTGAAACACTGTGCATACCAACTGGCCCCAATATTCACTGATATTTTCAACAGCTCCCTCACTCACTGCACAGTCCCCAGATGTTTTAAGGACTCTGTCATCATCCCGGTCCCCAAAAACAATAAAATAACATGTCTCAATGACTACAGACCCATTGCCCTCACATCCGTCATCATGAAGTCACTTGAACGGATCATTCTCTCTCACCTAAAAGAACTCACCAATCCACTTATGGACAGTTTTCAGTTTGCTTATCGGGCAAATAGGTCTGTAGAGGATGCAGTCACCTTGGCTCTTCACAGGATACTACAACACCTGGAGACACCTCGGACCTACGCTCGGGTGCTATTCATGGACTTCAGCTCCGCCTTCAACACCATCGACCCTCTGAATCTCTACAATAAACTCATGGACATGGACATTGACATCTCTTTATGCCACTGGATCAGGAGCTTCCTCTCAGGACGGACACAGAGAGTCAGGATGAATAACATCATATCCCGACCTCTGACCCTCAGCACTGGTGCCCCCCAGGGGTGTGTCCTGTCGCCCTGGCTCTTCTCTCTCTACACAAACACACTTACATCCTCACACAGTTCTGTCTCCATTCTTAAATATGCAGATGATACCACAATAATTGGCCTCATTACCAACAATAATGAAACATACTATCGGGAGCAGGTTGCCCAAGCAGTCACTTGGTGCCAAAACAACAACCTTCAGCTCAATGCATCAAAAACAAAAGAACTGATTGTCGACTTCTCACGCACACCCACACCCAAAACTCCCATTTCCATCAGCGCAGACACAATAACCACCACAGAGTCTTTCAAATTTCTGGGAACACACATTAGTAACTCACTTAAATTCAAGCAACACTCTGAGGAAACCTACAAAAAGGCCAACAAGAGACTGTTTTTTCTCAGACAACTCAAGAAATTCCATGTACGACATAATCTCCTCCTTCAGTTCTACACAGCCATAATTGAAAGTATCCTCACTTCATCCATAATAGTCTGGTATGGTAACTTGGACAGTCACTCCCGTTCAAAACTCCAACGAATCATCAACAAATCCTCCAAGATCACTGGCCACACACTCCCATCCATAGACACTCTGTACCAAAGACGCATCACACAGCGAGCAACAAGAATCACCTCAGATATTTCACATCCTGCTCACCATCTTTTCACACTTATGCCCTCTGGGAGGCGCTACAGGTCTATAACCACAAAATCTGTCAGATTTAAAAACAGCTTCTTTCCAATAGCTATACGGACCTTAAATGAATCACTGTCTTAATGTAAACTGTATATATGTGTGCTTCTGTTGTTGTTTTTTCTGTTGCTGATGATGGAACTGACACATGAGAGATGTGAGCATTAACTGCTGTACCGAAAACAAATTCCACCAACTCCGTTGTGTGGCCTTCAATAAATGATTCTGATTCTGAGAAACACACGCGAGAAACACACGTGACAAACACACGTGACAAACACACGTGACAAACATAAGTGAGAAACACATGTGAAACACGTGAGAAACACATGTGAGAAACACACGTGACAAACACATGTGACAAACAAACGCGAGAAACACACGTGACAAACACACGCGAGAAACACACGTGAGAAACACACGCGAGAAACACACGTGAGAAACACACGAGAAACACACGTGACAAACACACGCGAGAAACACACGTGAGAAACACATGTGAGAAACACACGCGAGAAACACACGTGAGAAACACACGTGACAAACACACGTGACAAACACACGCGAGAAACACACGTGACAAACACACGTGAGAAACACACGTGACAAACACACGCGAGAAACACACGTGAGAAACACATGTGAGAAACACACGCGAGAAACACACGTGAGAAACACACGTGACAAACACACGTGACAAACACACGCGAGAAACACACGTGACAAACACACGTGAGAAACACACGTGACAAACACACGTGACAAACACACGCGAGAAACACACGTGAGAAACACACGTGAGAAACACACGCGAGAAACACACGCGAGAAACACACGTGAGAAACACATGAGACAAACAGACGTGACAAACAGACGTGACAAACACACGTGACAAACACACGTGACAAACACACGTGACAAACACACGCGAGAAACACACGTGACAAACACACGTGAGCGCTCAAGAGACAAATGTGAGCGCTCTGGAAACACACGTGAGCGCTGAATAAAACACACGTGAGCGCTCTAGAAAACACGTGAGGTCTAGAGAAACAAATGGGGTTGCTCGAGCAACACGTGAGCGCTCGAGAAACACACATGAGCATTCGAGAAACACATGTGTGATATATATATATATATCACACATGTGAGTTTCTAGAGTAAAAGTAGTGGATCAAAAAATGACAAAAGAAAAGCAAAAGTATTTGGGGAAACTACTACTCAAGAGAGACTTACACTGCACAATATAAGACTCAAGGAAACTACTGAGAATGGTTAAAAGTAAATGTAAATCTACCCTCTTCAGTGAATACATTTAAACAGTATATAACAAGGATCAAAGTAACTCACGTTCTTGAGAACTCTCTCGTTCACGACGAATCCAGAGAGCATCTTCACGTCCAGGATCACCATGTTTGTGCTGTTCTGCTCCCCAAAGTACCTGCAGCACAGTCGTAAAACAGTTTGCTCATGTGCAAGGGATTCTTCAGGCAAATACATCTTTTATTGTCAGTTATTTCAGTTCCAGGCCCTTCAGGGTTTTAGACCCGCTGCACAGCCTGGAGCTGATTTATACGTTCTGTTGAATCTGATCCATTCATTTTATGGAGCCAAATACAAACATGAATGTAGACAGTGCAGACAAATGATGTTAACCTGTTAAGACCCACCTCATTTTGGCAGTTTTTCTCGAAAAGTACATAACCAAATGAAAAAGCTTATTGCATGGCTAACTTACAGTCTATAGGCTTGTATGATGTGTCATTTGAAAGCTAAGACCTTCTAGTTTCAGAAACTGTGCATTAGATTTGTCTGAGTGAAATACAACCTGCAGTACACCTGTTCAAACACACCCCAAAAGTCGTTTTTTTGGTCTCGAAAAAAAAAAGAGAAAATAAAAATCGTAGAAAGGGGTTCAGAGGTTGTCATCCGGACGCCGTTTAAAGATCGAGACGTTTCGACTTTTATCCAAAAGTCATTGTCAATCAGAGAGCTGGTATGGGAACCTGGGCCTTATATGTTACTCTAAGTAGTGGGAGTCCAGTCCCCAGGGAGGAGTCACTGAACTCCTGTCTTTGTTATAAGATTGTTTGTTTGTCACCTGGGACTTAATTAATTGGTCTATCTTGTTTGATTAATGGTTGGCCTCACCTAGTTTCACCTGTGTCTAAAGGTCTATTGTTATCTTGATAGCTGGCTGTTGCTCCCTCCTCACTACTGATTGCCTCCTTAGTATTTGACTGGTCTATTGATCTGGACCAAGGTGTTAGAATGCTGTCATAAATTTTGGCTAAATTAAATCTTAAGCCCCCATTCCTGTTTAGAGAAGGATTTTCTCTTTTTACAAAAATGGCCTCCTTTACTCCTCTTTCAAACCAGTTCTTCTCTCTGCTCAAAATCTTCACCTCACTGTCCCCATTGAGTGATTTGTAGCTTTTAGGTGCAGATGGACTGCACTCTGCGGTCCTGTGGAGGCCGCTCTTCTGTGTTGGTACAGCCTTTTGTGCAATGGCTGTTTTGTTTCTCCTATGTAACGTTCTTTACAACTGTCCTCACTGCACTCTATCGAATAAACTACATTGCTCTGTTTCTCTGTCGGCCTCTTGTCTTTCGGGTGGACCAGTTTCTGTTTAAGTGTGTTGCCAGGTTTGTAATAGACAGGGATGTCGTGTTGTCTAAAAATCCTTTGAAACTTCTCAGACAGGCCCGAGACATAAGGGATAGAGACACCCCTCCTGCTGGGGTCTTTATCCTTTCTGTCCTGTTTCTTGGCTCTTCTGACTTTGTTAAAGGCCCAGTTGGGGTATCCACAAGCTGAGAGGGCGCGTTGGACGTGTTCTTCCTCCTTCTTTCTCCCCTCAGAGCTGGTGGGTACTTCATGGGCTCTGTGTTGCAAGGTCCTAATCACTCCCAACTTGTGCTGCAGTGGGTGGTTGGAATCGAACAGTAAGTACTGGTCTGTGTGGGTGGGTTTCCTGTATACTTCTGTCTGAAGGCTGCCTTCCTCCTCTCTGATTGTGGAGCAATCAAGAAACGCCAACCGGTTGTCCTTAGCATCTTCTCGGGTGAACTTAATGTATACATCCAACCCATTGATATGCTCAGAGAAAGTTTCCAACTCTTGTTTCTTGATTATCACAAACGTATCGTCCACGTAACGCAGCCAGAGGCTCGGAGGTGTGCCCAGGAAGGAGGTCAGAGCCCTCTTCTCGAAGTGTTCCATATATAGGTTGGCTACGATCGGCGAGACCGGAGAGCCCATAGCACAGCCGTGGATCTGTCTGTAAAAATGTCCCCTGAATTGGAAGTAAGTTGTGTTAAGGCAGATGTCCAATAATTGGCAGATGTATTCAGGTGTGAGTTTGGTCCTTTCCGGTAGGGTTGAGTCCTCCTGCAGTCGCATCCTCACTGCTGCCACTGCCTCCGAGGTAGGAATACAAGTGAAAAGGGACACCACATCGTACGAGACCATAACGTCATCTGGGTCCATACGGAGGTGTCTCACTTTGCTCACAAAGTGCTGTGTGTTGTCCACATGATGTTCTGAGTTCCCCATTAATGGAGCCAAGATGGTGGTTAAGTGTTTAGCTACATTGTATGTGATGGAGTCCGTGCTATCCCTTATGTCTCGGGCCTGTCTGAGAAGTTTCAAAGGATTTTTAGACAACACGACATCCCTGTCTATTACAAACCTGGCAACACACAAAGACAAGAGGCCGACAGAGAAACAGAGCAATGTAGTTTATTCGATAGAGTGCAGTGAGGACAGTTGTAAAGAACGTTACATAGGAGAAACAAAACAGCCATTTCACAAAAGGCTGTACCAACACAGAAGAGCGGCCTCCACAGGACCGCAGAGTGCAGTCCATCTGCACCTAAAAGCTACAAATCACTCGTTTGAGGACAGTGAGGTGAAGATTTTGAGCAGAGAGAAGAACTGGTTTGAAAGAGGAGTAAAGGAGGCCATTTTTGTAAAAAGAGAAAATCCTTCTCTAAACAGGAATGGGGGCTTAAGATTTAATTTAGCCAAAATTTATGACAGCATTCTAACACCTTGGTCCAGATCAATAGACCAGTCAAATACTAATGAGGCAATCAGTAGTGAGGAGGGAGCAACAGCCAGCTATCAAGATAACAATAGACCTTTAGACACAGGTGAAACTAGGTGAGGCCAACCATTAATCAAACAAGATAGACCAATTAATTAAGTCCCAGGTGACAAACAAACAATCTTATAACAAAGACAGGAGTTCAGTGACTCCTCCCTGGGGGCTGGACTCCCACTACTTAGAGTAGCATATAAGGCCCAGGTTCCCATACCAGCTCTCTGATTGACAATGACTTTTGGATAAAAGTCGAAACGTCTCGATCTTTAAACGGCGTCCGGATGACAACCTCTGAACCCCTTTCTACGATGGACCACACCTGGACGAATGAGGGTTTACATCGAAGAAAATAAAAATGTCTTCCTGAAGACATACTTCATGCTGTGCTATTGACACTCCCCACAGCAGTTGTCCACCTTGTTGACAACAACTGTGTGAAATTTCAGACTTCTAGATAAAACTATTCTGATGTTGAGCAGCTTTTTGTATGTAATAACCCTAATCCGAGCAAGAGGTCCTTCTCTGTGCCAAATGTGCCAAACTGCTTTACATGCATTTTGACACTCTAATGACCCTGAAAACTACATTTTGTCATTTTAGTGATTATAAATATCCTTTATAGACGATTTTTTTTTCATAAACTTCCTCAAATCTAAGGCAGGTCGTGCGTAAAGACGTTCCACTGCGTAAATGATGCGTAAAATGGTGTCTTCGCCTCTTTACGCACGGAAAAACCAGCTCCTGCACTCAATGAACCGGCATGTCCCGCCCCTCATTTGAAAGCTGTGATGATTGGCCAGAAGAATATGTGATTGACTTTCTGAATCACCAATAGTATTGCAGGCTGTGACGCCATTACGCACGCGGAGCTGACGCTCCTCGCGTGTCAAAATGGATGCGTTCGCTTTGTTCAAAGGGCTCTCCCTCTGGAAGTACTCGACGGAAAATTGCACGGATAGGCTCGTTTTGAAGCCAAGACTGAGAGGAAAACGAACATACCCAAGCCGATGTCTATGCAAAGTGATGCGCAAAAGTTATGTTTTTATTGCTTTTGTGTTACTGTCAAATGAAGAAGATGCGTTTACGGGTGGATATCAACAAATGGATTATATTATTTGAAATAACAACTGGATATTCTTATTTTGTGGACTGTGATGGGCAGAAAGAGTGCACACACTTCTGGATTGGATTTTGTTTGTGTCTGGAGGAGCCAACGAAAGGTAAGAAATGAGAGATTAACAGTTTGGTTATGTTACAGTGTGATAGTTTACAAGTTTTTTGGGAGGTGTTTTAGCGTGGATTGAACATTTTAGACGTTTAGTGGTGACTCTAAGCTTTCAAATGACATATAACATGTCTGTATTGAAAACATTTGCTTTTAATGAATGACGCATGTATGTAAAAACTCTGAAAGTGTCCCTGATCAGGGACGGTGGGTTTTAGTTCTTTACATTTACCAGAAAGTAATAACAATCAATGTCTAACTTCAACCTAAGAAATGCTTCTTACGCGGTGGTTAGCATGTATGCTAATGTTAAATCTAGAGGTTCTGGTGTTCCTCTGGTGTGTCGAGTGGTTGTTCCTGTTTTTCATAGTTTGTGATGTTTGGAGGTGCTCTGAGGCTAACGCTAACTCTCCCACTGAAAATGCATTAGCGCTAAAGTATAGAACTGTACCAGCTTTTAGAATGGAAGTTCTTTTTGAACACAAAATGAAAGGATCTATATTTTTATTTTAATTACATTGACATCCTAAATCCTCCTACAAGAACATTCTTCAGTAAAATGACCAAAGCTGAACCTCCCGCCACAACAACAGTTTCTTTCCCTCTGCCGTTGGACTCATGAGGCCCATCGAGGCAACTGTTGTTGTGATTTTGGGCATTATAAAAATAAATTGATTTGATTTGATGAACACTTTAGAACACCTGCCACCTTAATAACACCTGCCACCTTAATAACACCTGCCACCTTAATAACACCTGCCACCTTAATAACACCTGCCACCTTAATAACACCTGCCACCTTAATAACACCTGCCACCTTAATAACACCTGCCACCTTAATAACACCTGCCACACCTGCCACCTTAATAACACCTGCCACCTTAATAACACCTGCCACCTTAATAACACCTGTCACCTTAATAACACCTGCCACCTTAATAACACCTGCCACCTTAATAACACCTGCCACCTTAATAACACCTGCCACCTTATTAATACCTGTCACCTTAATAACACCTGCCACCTTAATAACACCTGCCACCTTAATAACACCTGCCACCTTATTAACACCTGCCACCTTAATAACACCTGCCACCTTAATAACACCTGCCACCTTAATAACACCTGCCACCTTATTAATACCTGTCACTTTAATAATCGAAATAATACTAATCGACTGTTTGTGCTGCCAGTTTGCACTGTTCTGATCTCGTGTCCTGTGTATATTTTACATTATTCTAGCAGAGTCTATACTTTTGACCTGTCTATTATTATTATACATTGCTGTACATTGCACTTTACCGTCAAAGAAAGTTCCAAGTTTGTGTATTTTGTTCATCAACAATGGCAAAAAAATGATTCTGATAAATTTAGTACAAAGAACACTATTCAATTCCACCTCTTTTTGGAATCTGAACTCATTCCAAGCACCGTGGGAAGACAGTCAGCTCCAGAGGGACGTCTCTGATACAAAACAATTCTCTCCACGGCCAGTTTCCGTGTGTTTAACTGATGATGAGGCCAGACTCTGTTTTGTCTCACTGTGTTCTTACTGCGCCTGGAGCTGGAGCTGCAGCACCGACTGTCCACAGTCCATCTGACCTTTGACCTTCACCCCCAGAGTCTTCACCTCAGACGGCGTCGGGATGTTGTAGTGCACCGAGATCTGAAACAAAGGACCAGGACTGAACCAGGACTGAAGCGGGACTGAACCAGGACTGAAGCGGGACTGAACCGGGACTGAACCGGGACTGAACCAGGACTGAACCGGGACTGAACCAGGACTGAACCGGAACTAAACCGGGACTGAACCGGGACTGAAGGTTTTTAAGAAAAGACTTAAGACCCACCTTTTTATCTTAGCTTTTGATTAATATTTATTATTTAATTTTGTTTAATCTTACTTACATAATTTATTTATTCTATCTATTCATTGCGTTTACTTATTTTAGGTTTACTTTTGTATGTATATATATATTTAGTTTTACTCTTTTTCTACCCATTTATTATTTCCCCATATTTATTTATCTATTCTTTTATCCATTTTAGGCTCCAGTGTTTCCTCTGAGGGGCCCTGTGTACTGGGAGCGGTGGTCTGCTGTGGCCCCTGGGCCCTGGCACATGGGCCCCTGGTGGAGGTCTGGTGTGAGCCTCGTCTCTCCTCTGGGCCCTGAGTCTGTGTCCTGTTGCTATGGGCAACTCTGCTCCTGGTGGAGACGGCTCCTCCGGTGCTTCCTCAAGTGGCTTACAAAATTTGATTTGACTGAACCAGGACTGAACAAATGACAAAATCAAGACTAAACAAAGGACTAGACCAAGTCTAAACCAGGATTAAACCGGGACTAGCCCAGGACTAAACCAGAACTAGACCAGGTCTAAACCAGGACTAAACCAGAACTAGACCAGGTCTAAACCAGGACTAAATCGGGACAAAACTAGGACTAAACAAAGGGCTAAATCGGTACATAACAAAGTACTAGACCAGGTCTGAACCAGGACTAAAGCGTCGTTGCTGTGACTGACCTGTGCAGAGACGCAGGCGCTGCCCGTCACCTCTAGGCTGTACTGCCCTGCGGCGCTCCCCAGAGGACGCTCCTGGTACAGCAGCTTGTTGGTCTGGTCCACAGTGAAGGACAAAGACCCCTCTGCAGGCCGGCTCAGATCCTGGACCAGGACCGAGCTGGAGCCCTTCGGACTGAACACCAGAGTGGAGTAAAGGGACAGGGCCTGCAGCGCCACCACCGTGTCCTAAAGAGGCATTACACTCAGTATTACTTTAGAAGTAGAAGTATTAGCAGCAGTAGCATAAGTCGTGGGGTTGGGCAGTGACTAGTTACAAGTAAGGGATTACTGTAATGAGATTACTTTTTTATGCAGTGAGTAAAAGTGAGTAATCCAAGTAGGTTTCATGGGAAAAGAAAATTGAATTCTATCAACTGAACAAAAGAGAGTTACAGGAACCCTGTCAGAACTGAAGAAGCTACTTGGATGAGGAGAGAAACAAATTCACACTTAAAAACTTTCAGTTTACATTACAGTAATGCGATTACAGGTAACCCTCGCACATGTTTGTTATTCCAAACCAAAACTGTGTGTATTCCACAGAAGCAAACACATACAACCTGCTTCATGGAGGACTGCTGCTCTTTATCTATTTTATAATGACCTTAAATAACACTAAGTTTAATTAGTGGAAATGTAGGTAAGTAAGTCATTTTTAATCAGTAATCTAATTACTTCTGAAATAAAGTGGTACTAATTTGATTACTTTTAGAAGGAGTATCATTCATTTTATTTGTTTCACAAAATCTGACCAACACTGTTTACAGGCGGCAGTGGTAGGAAATCACATTTGTATAGAGCACTTTTTACCTTCATGGCACCACACGCACACACACACACACACACACACACACACACACACACACACACACACACACACACACACACACACACACACACACACACACACACACACACACACACACACACACACACACACACACACACACACACACTGACACACACACACACACACACAGACACACACACACACACACACACACACAGACACACACACACACACACAGACACACACACACACACACACACACACACACACACACACACAGACACACACACACAGACACACACACACACACAGACACACACACACACACAGACACACACACACACACACACACACACACACAGACACACACACACACACACACACACACACACACACACACACACACACACACACACACACACACACACACACACACACACACACACACACACACACACACAGACACACACACACACACACACACACACACAGACACACACACACACACACACACACACACACACACACACAGACACACACACACACAGACACACACCCACACACACACTCACACACACACACACACACACACACACAGACACACACACTCACACACACACAGACACACACACACACACACACACACACACACACACACACACACACACACACACACACACACACACACACACACACACACACACACACACACACACACACACACACACAGTACCTGTGTAGACTGGAAGCCTCCGTACGGGTTCTGCTGCCCCGTGAGCCAGCGCACGATCTTGGAGGCGTAGCCCATGTCCGCGATGCTCACAGAGGCCTGGGTCAGAGTGGCCAGAAGCACGTACGAGGAGATCTCCACCGCCAGGGGAGCCGAGGAGGAGGAGGACCAGTGCACCCGAGCGCCTGAGGACACCAGAACTTTAATACAACACACCACAACTTAAAAAACAACACCAGAACACACCAGAACTTAAAAAGAGACACCAGAACACACCAGAACTTAAAAAACAACACCAGAACTTAAAAAGAGACACCAGAACACACCAGAACTTAAAAAGAGACACCAGAACACATCAGAACTTAAAAAACAACACCAGAACACACCAGAACTTAAAAAGAGACACCAGAACACACCAGAACTTAAAAAGAGACACCAGAACACACCAGAACTTAAAAAGAGACACCAGAACACACCAGAACTTAAAAAGAGACACCAGAACACACCAGAACTTAAAAAGAGACACCAGAACACACCAGAACTTTAATACAACACACCAGAACTTTAAAAAACCCACCAGAACTTTAATAAAATAGACCAGAACTTTAAAGCTAGGGTACCTGATTTTCACACTACGGAACCAGAAGTAGCTTTTTAACTCTCTCTAGCTCGTCCCTCGCTCTGGCACATCGTTAAAATTCACACGCTTTCATTTTCAGTCCTGTGCACAGATTTTCAACCGTTTTTTTCTGAAGACAAAGTGAAACTAGAGAGGACCACCCAAGCGCGGCCAATCAGAGCGCTGCTTTGAGCTCTTACTTTGAGACAAAATACTTTATTGTTAGATGCACACAGCACACAGAGGTCTCTTTTTGATCAGAAAGTGCTTCTTTTACAGGACACTCTTTGATGCAAAACACAAAATGTATAAATTTACCTCCAAAAAAGTACGGTACCCCAGCTTTAATAAAAGACAGAATGTGCTCCTGACCTCCTGAGGACAACATAACACACCAGAACGTACAAAAGAACACAATAAAAAACACTAGACTGTGCACCTGAACACAGTTAGGACCTCAGACTGGAGCAGGCTGAAGAGTCAAGCAGTGTCTCTGGAGCGGAGCACCAGACCAGCTAAAGCGCAGCTTCAGGGACTGTGGTCGACTAAAGAAATTCTTGGTCGACTAAAGACCTGCCCCATCGACCGATGAATCGACTACAAGGCAAAAATATATCTAAACTATGAAGTCTGTCCATGTTTTCGACACAAACTACACAAAAAAAAGCACAACCGCACTGGAATTCATGCTAAAACAACTATTTATGCAGAAAAGTACATGTAAACAGTGTGTTTATATATTAGATGTTTATAACTTTAATTAAACTCAAAATTCTTTCCAAAATCTTCAGCTAAACTCACTCACATCTTCTCATCTTTTCTGTTTTCACCATTCAACCATCAGATAAGTGTTGAGTTCAATAATATTCATCTTCATTTTAGTATATTTTTACAATCTTAAATTAAGATTTGCTAATGAACAAACAAGTCTTTTTTCTTGTCATTTCAAGTGCAGTAGTGCTTTTTCTTTTACTCAGTTCTTCTTATCTTAAGTAAAGTAAGACATATTATGCTTGTTCCATTGACAAATCTTTTTTAAGACAGCCAGAAAATCCATCAAATCAAAATAAATAATGCTTAGTTTGCAAACATGCAAACATTTACTCATTTATTATCTCATTTAAATTGGTCGACTAATAAAAATGTAGGTCGACTAAGACACCATCGACCGATGAATCGACCAAACGACTAAAGGATCACGGCCCTAGTAGCTTCTGTCAAAGTCATTACTCTTGACTCGATGGTAGCCACACAACACTGTAAAACGACTCAGAGGCGGGAAATACTGTATAGAAAAAATGTGTTGTTTAGAGAGATTTTCAAAACTAGAATGTCCAGTTTGTTGTCTCTCGTTAAAACGATACGAAAAGTCTAGTGTGAGCTCAAACAACGTGATATTTCTGCACTTTTTTGCTTCATTTTATGGTCCGTTCACATTTCGTGTGACACTTGAACCTCAACAACACATTTACACACGAGTACAAGAGTGAAGATAACGTTAATTCAAAAATGATGATAGTTCAAAAAACATTTAAGTATTATTTTTTGTCAATATCGCCCACGCCACCAGTGATAGTTGGATCAGAACCAAAATATAAAGTGTTTGTATCGTGACTAATTTCTAATGAGTAAGACTTAAGGGAGCTGGTCCTTGCCTTCCTCTGTGGCTTGTGAGCGCAGTTTGTTCAGGAGCTGAGCGCCAGTCTCTGCGTCTCCGGCCAAACTGAAGACATAAGCCATCAGAGCCGTGGTGTAGACGCTCTCCATGTTCTGCGAGTGGTTCTTCAGACACGAGAGGCTGCGTTCCACCACCAGGTCCTGAGCAGCAGCAAGACTCAAAAAAGTGATTCAGCGTCCAATTGAAGGATGTTTTAGACTCTAGTGATATTTAATTTAACTTTCAGTCTGGATTTATAAAGACTCACAGAACTGTCACAGCTATTCTTAAGGTTTTAAACAATTTCCTGCAAAACCTGGACCTGAAAAAATATTGTGTTGCCCTTTTCATCAATGTATTATGTTTTTTAACACCGTTGACCTTCTGCTTCTAATTAAAGCTCTTAAGCAACATCTTTGACAAAGCCTTTCAAATAGAGTGTTCATTTGCAGAGGCTCCTTTGTTTCTTGAGGTGTCCAAAGGAGAACCTCAGGGTTCCATCTTCGGCCCACTGTTATTTTTCCAATTATATTAAATCTTTGAGATGCTTTGTCAAATGTCATGTACGACTCTTTATTGTTGTTCAGCTGCACTGGCCATCGAGCATTACACCTGTCACTTGTCACCTGTCACCTGTCACCTGTCACCTGTCAATAGCAGTAATAGCCGTGGTTGTAATAGTGGTTGTACTTACAGTTCTAGACATGTTCATCTCCAGAAAAGCGGCTGTGATGTAGGCGCTGAGGGTGACGTCATCGGACACTCCGCCCTGAAGAACACACAGGACAGTGACACAGAGGCAGCCCCAGCAGACGGAGCCTTCAAATAACGTCAGCCTATGGTTCTTTAAAGGTTTCTTAACTAAGGATGCTGCTCTGAAAAGGTTCAGAGGTTGCACCCAAACCTTCAAACGTTTGCCTGTGTGCCTATCTTGTAATGGACCAAATATTGCTGAGCTGGAAGTCATCAATTGCTCATAGAAAAATAAAACCAGCCTAAGAGACTACGCAAGGACTAAACCAGGACTAAACCAGCGCTATCACAGGCTTCACCTTCATCCTGTTGTTGAAAAGTTTCCCTGAGGGCTCGAAACACCCGTCATCCTTCTGCCTTCCCTGGAGCCACACCCTGGACTGGTGCATCTTGTCTGGGTCAATGTAGACGAACGCCTGGGCCTTAGCGAAGCAGCGCACCACGAACGCAGTCAGCCTGAAAACACACCAGCACAGTCAGCCTAAAAACACACCACGAACACAGTCAGCCTGAAAACACACCAGCACAGTCAGCCTGAAAACACACAACAAACACAGTCAGCCTGAAAACACACCACGAACGCAGTCAGCCTGAAAACACACCAGCACAGTCAGCCTAAAAACACACCAGCACAGTCAGCCTGAAAACACACGACGAACACAGTCAGCCTAAAAACACACCACGAACACAGTCAGCCTAAAAACACACCACGAACACAGTCAGCCTGAAAACACACCACGAACACAGTCAGCCTGAAAACACACAACGAACACAGTCAGCCTGAAAACACACCACGAACACAGTCAGCCTGAAAACACACCAGCACAGTCAGCCTGAAAACACACCAGCACAGTCAGCCTAAAAACACACCACGAACACAGTCAGCCTAAAAACACACAACGAACACAGTCAGCCTAAAAACACACAACGAACACAGTCAGCCTAAAAACACACAACGAACACAGTCAGCCTGAAAACACACCAACACAGTCAGCCTGAAAACACACCAGCACAGTCAGCCTGAAAACACACGACGAACACAGTCAGCCTGAAAACACACAACGAACACAGTCAGCCTAAAAACACACAACGAACACAGTCAGCCTAAAAACACACAACGAACACAGTCAGCCTAAAAACACACAACGAACACAGTCAGCCTGAAAACACACGACGAACACAGTCAGCCTGAAAACACACGACGAACACAGTCAGCCTGAAAACACACCAGCACAGTCAGCCTGAAAACACACGACGAACACAGTCAGCCTAAAAACACACGACGAACACAGTCAGCCTAAAAACACACAACGAACACAGTCATACGGAAAATACACGACGGACACGGTCAGCCTGAAAACACACAATGAACACTGTCAGGTTTGAGTTGAGCTTAGAACCAAATTTAATTTCCTCATCTGCCTGGAGGAACTCTCTCTACACCAGATGATCCCCCTTCCTTCTTCTTGATGGTTCTGGTCCAGGTGGATGTGTCAGTCCTGGACCATCTGCAGTTTGTCCGTCCGTGGGAGGAGGTTCTCCACAGGGTTTTTTGTAGCTTTTCCTTGAGAGAAGGAGGGTCAAGGACAGGGGGCGCTCTGGGACCGTTATCCATTTGATCAATTCCTTTGAACATTGTTAATTGAAACTGCTTTTCCATCACTGAATATGGCAACTCCTGTAGTGATTTGGGGCTTTACAAAAATGGATTTGATTGAACATTTTTTTGAATTTCAAGTGTGAGGGTTGTATAAATGATATAACATAAAAGTCTTAACAATGACACTACTGCAGCAAACAAACGAAAGGTTAACTGTTAATGTTCTGTGTTGTCGTTCTTGTTCTAAACACTGTAGGTAACCGGTAGATAGGGCTGTGAGCCTGACCATGTGTTCCCGTCTCCTCGGCCGAACGCGCTGTAGCTTCCATCGTTGTGTTTGTAGTTCAGCTGCCTCTGGTATCCTGCAATAAAACAAGTCAGTGAATCCTCTGCTTCACAGCGCCCCCCTCTGTTCATCTCTCATCTTACACATCTGACTTAATATAAAACATCTGACAAGTGATAAACTAATTCTTCCTCTTGTCTCTGCTTCTCTGGCTCTCAAAAGTTTTCTTCGACAGATTTTTTTCCATGAATTCCTGACAATTTACCCACAAATTTCCCAAGAAATTTCATTAAATGTTCACCAGTTTTTCCACAAATTTTCCTTTGATTTCCAATTTATTTCCCACCAATTTTCCTCCAATAAAAAAATCGAAAAATGAACATTTTTGTTAGTTTTTCAGCAATTTTTCTGTTATTTTCCATTCATTTTACACATTCTTCCACCAAATGTTCTCAATTGCATCCACCTAGTTCCCTAAAACACTTTGATCTGTCTCCGCTCCTCTGATTTTCTGTAGTTGCAGGTTTTCTCACCGCTGCTGAGGAACTTGAGCGCGTTCTCCTTCACTTCGGGGCTGAGTTGCTGCGTGTTCTTGAGGTACTGGAGGATGTAGATGTTGGGTGCGAGCAGAGCCATGTTCTGCTCTCCACAGCCGTACGGCATCTTCAGCAGACCGTCCAGGTTCTTCATGGCACGACCCAAAATGTCCCCTAAAGCACAGGAAGTGAGATTCAGTTCACGGGGCACATTTCAAACACGTCCAGGAGCTTTAGCATCTGAGAGAAGAGTCAAATCTGAACTGCCAAACTGATCCAAGAATCCCATGTCCCCACTGAGTTAAGCTTTTAGACAGCCATGTTTCCACTGGTTCTGTTTGGACGGTTCAGTCTGAAGTGTGTCTTTGTCTTGAGTCTCTGGTCTGGGCCGTTTCTTGGATCCAAAGCAGTCTTGCTCTTGGTCTCCAGGTGGGCTTTAGCTCATGGGGAGCTCCACACACGGCAGATGATTGGATCAGAGAGAACGCAAGACGTAAAAAGCAGATAGAAACAGATAGTAATCATTCTCACACAAACAAAAACATGACCAAAATGCAACAAAAATGTAAGAAAAAGCAACAAAAATGTGACAAAATGCAACAAAAATGGAACTAACAGTAACAAAAACGTGACAAAACGTGACTAAAAACAACAACAACACATCTAGAAAGAACAAAATGACAGACACTTCATCACCGAATGCACCGATTTGATTTCAGGATAAACCGCGGTATTTCCACTGATGCTAACGTATATCTTGAGCCCACATGCTTAGAAAAGCTAGCAAAGCATGTTAGCATTTGTTGTTTCCTGTTTATCGACGCACAGCACTCACTTTGTGAAGACAAAATCTGATATTTCCAGGTCATAATCATCTAACATTATCCAAAGCCAATGCATTACATAAAGAGAGGTTCAAATGCAGAGTCTTTGCAGAGAAGGAAAAACATGCAGAAAAAGCTGAGGCCAAACAGGAAGTAGTTTTTTGTTTACTTTAGCTTTAGTCATGTCTCACAGCTACAAACTTGGAATTATGAAATGTCTTTTTGTTATTCGCTTACATCAGCCTCAGGATTAAAAAGTATAGCTCAGTTATGATTTAGATTTGATTTATTAAGAAAGCACGAGTTACGTTTAGGTGACGTCGGTTGCTCACAATGTGGAGTCAGGCCTTGAGCAGGAAACACATGAACTGAACTGAGCCCAAGATCCACCGGGACCAGAGCCAGTCCAAACGTGCCTAATTAGACCTCATGGAAACACGGGGCGGTTTGGTGCAGGAGGACAGGAGATAACCTAAAGAAGTGCAGCCTTTGGGGTTTGTATCCATTTGAACCATGACTGACCCTGCAGCTCGAACAGAACAGAGTGTTGGTGTCTTACCCAGGACAGACACAGAGGCTCGGGATGATCCTTGGATCACGTTTCCAGGCAGAATCAGCTCCACCTGCTCCTTCAGAGAATCAGCTGGAAACAACAGCAAATGATTGACATTTTCATGAGGAATCGCCAAAAGGAAAATCCACTGCTGCCTGATCATTTATTTTAGTTAAAAATTGGGTTTGTTCACAGCCTGATCTTATATGATTTATTCATTTTACACTGATTTTGACACAACCCAGAGAAACTGAATGACAGTAGACAGGAAGTACCAGGTGGTGTTGTGCACAGAGCCCATTGTTGTTATGAAGTGTATATACTGTATTAAAACTACAATTCTGTAAAAGAAGCAGTTTAAGAATAAAAACAAACAAACTTGTCACGTAATCTTTAAAATAAAGTGAGTAATGTGATATTTCTGCAGCTTTATTATTATTATTATTTCTTTTTTATGATTTATTATTTCTCTGACAGACCTTTTGGACAGAGGAGCCAGTTGTAGGTCTTGGACACTTCAGTTCCTTCGGCCTGAGGGGAACACAAACATGGACTTTATGGTGCTGTCTGTTCTTTGGTGTGTTTTTGCGTCTCCACAGACCTTGACCCGCAGAGGTTTGGTCACAACGTCGACTCGACCGCGCTCTGGAACACTCACGACCTCATTATTGCAAAAAACCTCTGACGTGATCGCCTCGGCCTCCACCGTGATGTTCACCTCACCTGGAAAAGAAAGAGGCTGAACCAGGACTGAACCAGGACTGAACCAGGACTGAACCAGGACTGAACCAGGACTGAACCAGGACTGAACCAGGACTGAACCAGGGCTAAACCAGGACTAAACCAGGGCTAAACCAGGACTGAACCAGGACAAAATCAGCACTAAACCAGGACTAAACCAGGACTAAACCAGGACTGAACCAGGACTGAACAAGGGACTAAACCAGGACTGAACCAGGACTGAACCAGGACTGAACCAGGACTGAACCAGGACTAAACCAGGGCTAAACCAGGACTAAACCAGGGCTAAACCAGGACTGAACCAGGGCTAAACCAGGACTAAACCAGGACTGAAACAGGACTGAACCAGGACTAAACCAGGGCTAAACCAGGACTAAACCAGGGCTAAACCAGGACTAAACCAGGGCTAAACCAGGACTAAACCAGGGCTAAACCAGGACTAAACCAGGACTGAACCAGGACAAAACCAGGACTAAACCAGGACTAAACCAGGACTGAACCAGGACTGAACAAGGGACTAAACCAGGACTAAACCAGGACTAAACCAGGACTGAACAAGGGACTAAACTGAACCAGGACTGAACCAGGACTAAACCAGGACTGAACCAGGACTAAACCAGGACTGAACCAGGACTGAACCAGGACTAATCCAGGACTAATCCAGGACTAAACCAGGACTGAACCAGGACTAAACCAGGACTAAACCAGGACCCAACCAGGACTGAACAAGGGACTAAACCAGGGCTAAACCAGGACTAAACCAGGACTAAAACAGGACTGAACAAGGGACTAAACCAGGACTGAACCAGGACTAAACCAGGACTGAACCAGGACTGAACCAGGACAAAACCAGCACTAAACCAGGACTAAACCAGGACTGAACCAGGACTGAACAAGGGACTAAACCAGGACTAAACCAGGACTGAACAAGGGACTAAACCAGGACTGAACCAGGACTGAACAAGGGACTAAACCAGGGACTAAACCAGGACTGAACCAGGGCTAAACCAGGACTGAACAAGGGACTAAACCAGGACTAAACCAGGACTGAACAAGGGACTAAACCAGGACTGAACCAGGACTGAACCAGGACTGAACAAGGGACTAAACCAGGACTAAACCAGGAATGAACAAGGGACTAAACCAGGACTAAACCAGGACTGAACAAGGGACTAAACCAGGACTAAACCAGGACTAAACCAGGACTGAACAAGGGACTAAACCAGGACTGAACCAGGACTAAACCAGGACTGAACCAGGACTGAACCAGGACAAAACCAGCACTAAACCAGGACTAAACCAGGACTGAACCAGGACTGAACAAGGGACTAAACCAGGACTAAACCAGGACTGAACAAGGGACTAAACCAGGACTGAACCAGGACTGAACAAGGGACTAAACCAGGGACTAAACCAGGACTGAACCAGGGCTAAACCAGGACTGAACAAGGGACTAAACCAGGACTAAACCAGGACTGAACAAGGGACTAAACCAGGACTGAACCAGGACTGAACCAGGACTGAACCAGGACTGAACAAGGGACTAAACCAGGACTAAACCAGGAATGAACAAGGGACTAAACCAGGACTAAACCAGGACTGAACAAGGGACTAAACCAGGGCTAAACCAGGACTAAACCAGGACTGAACAAGGGACTAAACCAGGACTGAACCAGGACTGAATCAGGACTAAACCAGGACTGAACCAGGACTAAACCAGGACTGAACCAGGACTGAACCAGGACTAATCCAGGACTAATCCAGGACTAAACCAGGACTGAACCAGGACTAAACCAGGACTAAACCAGGACCCAACCAGGACTGAACAAGGGACTAAACCAGGGCTAAACCAGGACTAAACCAGGACTAAAACAGGACTAAACCAGAGATTAAACCAGGACTAAACCAGGACTAAACCAGGACTGAACCAGGGACTAAACCGGGACTAAACCAGGACTAAACCAGGGACTAAACCAGGACTAAACCAGAGACTAAACCAGGAGTAAACTAGGGACTAAACCAGGGACTAAACCAGGAGTAAACTAGGGACTAAACTAGGGACTAAACCAGGGACTAAACCAGGGACAAAACCAGAGCTAAACCAGGACTAAACCAGGACTAAACCAGGGACTAAACCAGGAGTAAACCAGGACTAAACCAGAACTGAACAAGGGACTAAACCAGGACTAAACCAGGACTGAACCAGGACTAAACCAGGACTGAACAAGGGACTAAACCAGGACTAAACCAGGGACTAAACCAGGAGTAAACTAGGGACTAAACCAGGGACTAAACCAGGGACTAAACCAGGAGTAAACCAGGACTGAACCAGGGCTAAACCAGGGACTAAACCGGGACTAAACCAGGACTAGATCAGGCCTAAACCTGAGCTAAACCAGAGCTAAACGAGGATTAAACCAGGGACTAAACCAGCGTTATCAGGTGAAATGTTCCGCAGCGGGGCTTTAAAGTAGAAGAGGCTGGTTGTGTGTGTTGTACCGAGGGCCGAGGCGAGCAGAGTCCAGCTCACGGTCTTGCGTTCGTTCCCACACAGACACGACTTGTACTGGTCTCCAGACAGAGGAGTCAGAGTGAAGTCTGCAGACGGAGCAGGACGCACCTCCATCTGAGAGCGACACAGCACAAACAAACACACCTGAACACTGAAGAGGTGATGATGTGACCTGCTGCTGCGGCTGAGTCAGGACTAAACTCAACTTATGCTTAAAGGAGACATTTAATGCAAAGACAACTGTTATGAGCTTTTAACCTTGTTTCCTTCTCATGAGTTTAAGCAAAGTTGTATTTTGATTGATTCCTACAAGTTTGTGTTGATCCTGTACTGTCCTACGACGCTGAAACTCCTGTTTTCACCTACCCTCTATCCCCGCCCACTGCCCTGTCTGAGTCTGAGTGGCACATGTAGAGTTCTAAAATGTTACGTGGTCACTTAAAAAGACACACAAAAAAACATGTAAATGACAGTCTGCTGCTTGTTTTGGTGAAATGTCACTATGAAGAGGCGGGGCTTCTCACTATGAAGAGGCGGGGCTTATCAGTTCAAAGACAATGGACCTGGTACGATTATTAAGCCGCTTTAGATCAATATTTCTGTTTAAAATTAACAACATTTTAACTGCTCTACTTCTAAATGCTTTTGCTGTAGTTTAATAATAAACACCAGAAAAAAAGCGTGTGTCTCCTTTATATTAATCACTTTAAAATAAAAAGACAGCTTTCCTCCTCCTCCTCCTCTCCCTCCTCTTCCTCCTCCTCACCATGATGCAGGAGGACAGGTAGTTGAAGACTGTGGCCTTCAGCTCAAAGCTCTCTCCTCGGATGATGGAGTAGGGCAGCGTGAGCTCGAGGAAGAACGGCTGGAACACGGTGAGCTGTTGTCGGGTTGCGAGTCCGATTCCCTGCTGCGGCGACAGACAGAAGGCGTCGGTCTCCCACGTGGTGATGGTGTCGGGAACCGTGAGGGGCAGCGTCACGTGGCCGGACTCTCTGCAGAACACAGCACTGTCACGTCTAATGCTTCTTCTGCTGCTGTCGCTTGGCATTTGAGGCAAAAAAATAAATAATCCAGTCTGTTTTCTTCATTAGCGTCAAATCCAAGTTAAAGCCTACATTTCAAGTTCTTAAAATTTTGGGCACCTGATACCGTAGTTTAAAGTTTGAAATTACAGGTAGTAGTGCTGAGTTTTAAAACGGAATCCCTCTGTGATGTCTTAAAAAAGCGACGAGCCATTGAAAATAAATAATATTTTTGCTCATGTCCGATCAGGAAGTACAATTCTAAGCATTACGAAAACTGTCAAGCTGGGGGCAAATAGAAATGGGGCAAAATGAAAGTAAAGTCAAATCTGTGTGAAATGTGTTAAATGTGATTAATATTAGTCCATAAACACTGCAGTGTCTCAGGTTTGATCAGTCAGTAGGAAATAAATCCACTATTTTGGAGTTTCAGCAAACTTAATTGTTTTCCACTCAGATGTCACATTGGAATGAGGGTACTTGGGCGCCCTCTGGTGGAGAAATTGTATAACAAGTATAGATAGTATATAAATCAATGTGTCAAATAACCAGGTAAAATGTTTTCATCCAGTTAAGCATTTAGTGATGGCTAAAGCCCAACATGTCTGCTCCGGCATTTGGATACAGTTTTCCATCCAACGTTATGTTCCTAAAGTCTTAATGGGACTAATGATAAATAAGCAAAAATTGACTTTCAAATGTTGATTTACAACTTACAAATGTAATAACACTGTTCCTTAAAATATTAACTTAATGTATCCACATTTTATTTGATTTGAGCACTTCTCCTGGTTTATTGTTGTTTGATTTGAGTTGTTACAGTCATACATTACACAAACTGTAATGTAATAATTTTTCCGGCTTGACGCTGGAACGCAGAAACTTGGAGAAAGCATCTTTACAAGGTCTGAATTCCCACCTCCGTCAAAAGGACTAAACCAGGACTGACGGACTTACCCCACTTCCACCAGGTCCCAGATCCAGGTCTCGGGGAAGAAGGTGCGAACGGTCTGGATCGGAGGAGGAGGAGGAGGAGGAGGAGGAGGGCAGCAGCGTCGAACGCGTACCTCAGCTTCGGCACCCTTCCTAATGGCCCACCTCCAATTCTGCCGTCTAAAACAAAACCACAAACACAAAAGTGACAAAAACTAAACAAACCAAAAATAAACTAGCCCCAATGATCACAAACGTAGGCTGTGTGCACAGAATGTTTGTTGGCTATTTAGTTTTAAAATGGCTATCTCATTGCACATGTGAGTACTTCCTGTCCAGTTTTTTCTCTGTGGGTTTTTTTTTGCAGAGTCACTAAATTGAATAAATCTTAAGAGATCCCACAGTGGCAGAGTGAGCTGCAGGTGTGATGAATGGTGCTGTTTGTGGGTCAATGCTAACGCTAATGCTATTATTAAAGCAAAACATAAAAAAATTAAACAAACTGAAATAATCTATACACAAATACAAACCAGGTAGGCTTTACTTCACATTTAAATTGGTTGTTTCGTGATATATTATATTTTGATAAAAGTTAGCACTAGCTGTGAGAAACAATTAGCTTAGCCAACGTGACATGCACAGCAATCAAAAGCTGCGTTCCAGTCGTCCTTGGGGGTTGGAACTTGAGTTGGAATTCCTACTTGGAAACTCAGGCAATATTTCAGACCTGAGTTTGTCCGAGTTAGTCAATCTAACATGGCTACGCCGGCACTTGGTGAAAGTTTTACAAAAAGCAGAAATTCACATTCAAATGTTAATTGATAACTAACAGATGTAATAACACTGTCAGGGTTCATAAATCAGTTTAAATGGATCCATATTTTGGTTGATTTGAGCTCCTTCTTTGATTTTATTGTTTGATTTGAGTCGTTACAGTTCATAAACTGTAGTGTTTTGCTTGTAGTTTTTCCTCACTTGATGGCTGGAACCCAGAAACTGATGTTTCTTTCGCTAACTGAAGTGCGTTATAAGCACATCCTCACCTCTAGGAGCCTTTTACTTGTGGAATAAGTTCTTACATCTGTTACTTTCATTCATCTGTTTGTTCTCTTCATTTTAAGCAAATGCTCTCTCTCTGCAAAGTATTGTTTTTAATCGGTTCTTGCCAGGTACAAGTGACCTGTGCAGGTGGCAGCCATCTTGGTTCTGGTCGCTAATGCCAAGAAATGTAAACTCCAAAGAAAATCTGCATAAACTGCTCAAATATCCGAACAGTCCTAATCTTTACTGTGGTTATGACAAATTTACTACAACAAATTCGTACAGAAACACAGCTCCATTTCAGTAAAAAGGTAAAGTACCAAAAGTTAACACTTCTTGCTTTCCGTAGAAACAATATGTCTCCAACCAGCCGCAATTTAACCATGAATTTACCTCTGTTCTTGATGTGACGTAGGTTGGCAATAAACCGACTGGCTTTGTGTTTGTGTTTACCTTAGCTTGTTATTTTAATATGCTTTATCTTATTCTAATATTCATTATGCCTCAAATATAAACACAAGTGTCTCTGGTGAAGTTCTCGCCTCATTTGTAAAGTCTTGTTGTCAGTTACATTCTTACATAAATGAGCAGACGCAGCATTCGATGCTCACATGCTGCGTTCACGTGGACCTAGGATTATCTGAAGGTGGAAGTCGTCCCTCCGGCTTCAGATCGTTCATGTCACTTCAGCTCGGAAAGTCGGAACAACTGCTGTCAGTATGGACACTAGAGAAGGCATTCGCGATAACAATACTGGACTATGAAAAAAGGCTGAATAGCTACATTTTAACAGTTGGTAACAAAATGTTTTTCTATAGCCAGCCCTGTCCTAGTCCTAACGTAGGCCTACATCAAACAGAGCTGATGGTAAAAACTATAACGACTAAACAGTTGTCAACATGTCAAGCTCTAAAACAGTTGCCATTACAGTTTAAAATAATACAAATTGTATACTATTGACAAAACTCTGTTTCCCTCCATCATATTTGCCGCAAATGACGTCAACGGTCGATCAACGGTTATTTCCCGACATGAACGCAGCAATAACACACCTTTGCAACTCGGCTGGTCTCCTCTGATTCATTTGTTTCCCAACCCACTTATTCCACAGACCGTCATTTTGCATCAGTGGCTATGCTAGCAAAAGTCTATTAGGTTGGGTTTAGGAACAGATCATTTGGTTAAGTTTAGGGCTTTGGGGCAGGTGAGCTAACCGGGTCTCGACCAGTGGGCGAGGCTACCGCGCTCAAATTGAGCCGCCGACAGTAGGCTGCCATGTTTGCAATCTGCTGCTGACCACTAGGGGCTGCTGCGGAAGTAGAATTATTCAATGCAAGTCAAAGGGGAGTTAGACGTCTCAAAACCTACTTTAGAGCCTGGCTCAAAATACGGCTTTGGTCTCAAACGTTAGCTTAATTTTTTTGAACCAGTCTGGTTTAGCCGCTGTGATTTTTTAAAGTTCACGCATAGCTAATGAAGAAGGCGGGCTTTACGCGCCGGAAATGTCAGGGCGCAGCCATACACCTACGAGTGGGCGGTAACCATAGAGGCAATGGCAGTTACGCCAGCAAAAGGCCGCCCCAAAGTCGCCCTCCCGCCTCCCCACCGAGGGGGGAGTGGTGGGGGCTAACCCGCGGCCATTTTGAATTCTCCATGACTGAGCCGCATTATCATGAATGGGGCGGAGCGACAACCGTCTGTCCACTATTTTTATGTCTATGGTCTCGACAGAACTATGTTGCATGTCCTCCCCTGTTGACCTTATTCTGCCCCGCCCACTTTTGCCGTTTTTTGCACTTTTGTTGTAAACGCACTTTCATTTGACGAGAACTCCGTTAAAGCGAATGACGAATGAGGGAAAAGTCTCACCGCTAAAATGTTACATAAAGTAAGTTGATTTGTGTAAAATGTTTAATGAACACGAGCAACAACAAGTCAACAACGCACCGATTTCCTGAGGTCTGAAAACGGCTTTTTAGTCCATGTAGAACTTATTTTCTGTTGAGCTCGTCTGCTCCATGTGAACTAATACAACGGAAACAAGACGGCGGCGCGTCCTTCCGGAATAAGGTGAATAGCAATTAGCATTAGCAAAATATGAATAATCCAGAGTGTGTCATCTAGTACCAACCCATCAAGCACAGTTAGATCAAAGCCTCTTCAAGAATCATTTTTGAGTGTAAAACTTATGGTATTTTATTTTAGATGATAATGACTATTATAATGTTTTGTTTTTTACTTACAGGTGTCGTCTGTCTGAGAAACAGACATCCAGCTGCAGCTCACTGTCCACTGTGTGATCTGTCAATGTTTACTGATTTAGAGTGACCCCACTGAGGTAGAAATGGACAGGAAATAGTAACACTAACACTAGAGATTATTCATTTTTTCATAGTCGAGCAGCCCCATGTGAAGTCTTTGAAATATCTGAACATTCCCAGTTATAAATGATTTCTCATCGTTTTCTGAGGTGAAGCTCACAGCTGAATTGAGGGATGCGGGGCGAGAGCTGGTGATACTCTATCCCTCTGAAGTTCACACAAGATGGAGCCCGGATGAAAAGATTGGTGGCCATTTTGAGCCCTCGATCCTGTAACATCAGAGAGAACAAACTCAAGTATGAACTGACCTGTCCTGAGACAAAGGACTGATGCAAGGGAACACTAATGCTAGGAAGATTCCACAGAATGGCATTATATTTCCGTGAAAACAAGCAGGTGACACCACTTGGCCGAGTTACAGGTCAGATCAATGGAGAGGAGACATACCTCACAGTAAGAATGCAGGTTTTTCAAGGTATTTTTGGGCAGTAAAAACACTCCTAATTAAATAAATGCTGAATAGATTAAATGCCATAGTGTGGAACATTCCAGGTAAACCCATAACACATGGAACCAAGCAGGTGCAGACGCTCTACCAAAAAGTGACATAGTGCACTTTTAAATTCACAGTGTTTTGTTGTGTTTGTGCTGATTAGATTTAGATGGAGTTGATATTATTTTGAACGATCTGTTTATCTATTTCTAATATCTATTCTTTAGATGAGCATTGGGATTGCGATTAGATTTGCAATTTATGTTTTAGAATGATAAAAAAAACTGGACCGCTGCTATAGCAATTCACAAATTAAACCAAAACATCCTTTTCAATGGTGGAAATGAACTTCGTACGGTAAAATGTAAAGTGAAAGTAGTTTCTCGCTGTTGTGACTGTGCACAGCTTCGCTAACTTGTTTAGTAATGGCAGTGGGCAATAAAGTATACTTCCACTAAACTATGAATGAACACTTGGATTCAAATGGTATGATAGGTAACTGTTACCTAGCAACCATTTTGAAAACTAGGGACTAAATCCATAAAAATTACAACAGTTATAGTTTGACAAATAATAAAACCTGATAACACATTTATTTAGTTGAATGATGGTTGAATGAGTCAGTTTTTGATGACATCACAAAGGGATTCCATTTTAGAACGGAGCACTACTTCCTGTAATTTTAAACTTTTATTTTTCAAAATTTCATCACAAACTGCAAATTCACGGATGTAAAACTATGACAGATATTTACCTCAGGTGCCCTCCCACCAAACTAAGTCACAATTAGAAAAACATGAGAATCTGTCATATAGACTTTAAAACATAATATTCTGTCTTTTCAATGGTTGAAATTAAAGGTTGAATGGAGGATTTCGGGCAACAAATCAGAATCTAATTTCCTCGTAGGTAGCACAAATAACTGGTCCGCTCAGGTGTCAATCATTCTCTGCATGCAGGCTGGCAGGCTCGTCCAGGGGAAACGCTCGCTCCCCTGGCCGCACATGCGTGGTTGATACATGGATGTATTAAAAGAACTGGCTAAGGCACGCCCCCTCTGTCTGTGGTCCCAGATTAATTAGTGGTCGTGTGAGGAACCTCTTGGAACCAGCCTTTTTCTAAAATTGCACATTATAATTGCAGACAGTACTGAATTATTATCGGCATTTAAATAAAATAGAAGGAAATGATTTTTTCTACCGTTTCTAAAATCACCGAAATTACCGTTTTTATATGAAGTGACGTCACACAAACATGTGCGAGTCACGTGAACGAGCGTCGGACGATACAAACAGAAGCACGTGGAAAAGGCTCGACTAGAGACACCTGTAAGTTGTATTTTATTTCATTTCAGACGCTTCACGTGTGTCTAACATGAAGAATACAATTACAATCACACAAGCTAACGTTAACACAAAAACTTGCAGCTGCGTGGTCATTCACGTTGCTCAAAGCATCATGGGGGATTGTCGTCACGTGGCGCCCTAAAGCAAAGATGGCAGCCTCCATATCAGGAAGTAAAGCAAAGATGTCAGCCTCCGTATCAGGAAGTAAAGCAAAGATGTCAGCCTCCGTATCAGGAAGTAAATGCGGAAGTAAGAAATTTTTTTGGGGTCATGCACCAATGAGCACTCTCCATAGGGATAAACAGGGCGGCCATATTGGGTTCATCTTCCAGGTTTTATTATAGTTCTATGGGTTGATATGCTAGTGTGTTTATGTAGCAGGAGGTTAGCGCCGAGTTCCGTCATTGTAGGTCTAAACTTTCATCCGCGAAGTACCGAAATGGCTGAGGGACGAAAGAGAAAGAACTTTCACAGAAGAGACGAAAGTCTGCAGAGGAAAGAAACAAAACCCGTGTTATTCTGGGGGAATCGTTTACGCGCTGGCGAGCATTGAAAGCGCAAAACAGGGTTCCAACTGATGCCTCCGTTGCGAAGTTTCTGGTGGACAGGTAACTGTTTATCTGACTCTTTTTTTAGCTTATTGTATGTGGAATGTATTATTGTAGACTAACTGGAACGTGCACTTTTATGGCTTAGCAGACACAAAGTAAAACATTTTTGTTGTTGTTTTTTTAATGTGTTACTCAAAGTAGTTTGTAATGGTAAATTTTAATTTACAATGGTACAGTTTTTAAATCTTCTTCGCGGAGGTTGTCGTGAGAAAGCGACACCAATCGTCTTGTAAACGAATGCACATGGACAGTGCTACTGGGCGTGCTCGTGCACGAGGTTTGGTAGGTGTTCAGTCAGGAGAAACGGGGAGGGAGGGGGAACCTGCGCATGCGCTTCAAAAAACAGTCGCAGATTTTCAAATCAGCGAGAAATCCTCCATTCAACCTTTAACTTCGTAAGTTAAAAATTGTAGGGAAAGTAGTTTCTCGTTGCTGTGAGATAAAGGTAACAAAACTATGAATTTCCTCAACATTTGGATTCAGAAAAGTTATTTAAGGAGGGAAAGGTCATGAGTTCAACTGTGTGTGATCCCAAAGTCTGTGTCAGTGACAAAGGTGAGCTGCAGGTGAGATGTCACATACAAACAAAACAATCAGCAGAATTGTAGATTTTTATATTTGTTACCAGATTGTAGCAGCTCTTTCACATTTTAGTTGTGTTTTGAGTCAAATGTCATTACACTCCTCCATCCTGAACAGTTTAAATATCCTTGTCCCGTGTTCTCACAGGGACACAGCAGGATGGGAGGGCATCTGGCGTAACTTTACCTTGAGTAAGTTGTAGACATCATCCTTGGTTTCTCGGTGTGCAGGGTGTAGGAAGGGTTGCAAACTTCTTCTGGAGCGCACATTTATACAGCCCAGATCATCATCAATCTGATCAGGGTAACGCCCTGCTTTGTGGACCGGCACCAGCGAAAAAAACTGCACAGGAGAGACCCGGTTTAGTCCTGGTTTAGTCTGGGTTTACTCTTAGTTTAGTCCTGGTTTAGTCTGGGTTTACTCTTAGTTTAGTCCTGGTTTAGTCTGGGTTTACTTTAGTTCTGGTTTAGCCTGTAGTTTTGCTCTGGTTTGGTCCTGATCTACTCTTGGTTTAGTCATCACATAGTCCTGGTTTAGTGTGTGATTTAGTTCTGGTTTAGACCTGGATAAGTCCGTGGTTTAGTCCTGGTTTAGCCCTGGTTTAATTTAATTACGGTTTAGTTCTTGAATTAACCCTCTAAGCGCCAAAGTTTTATATTTCTACATTAAGCCTCAATTGGGATTTAGAGGAAAAAACAAACCCCCCCTCCAAAAAAAAAAAAAAAAAAAGAAAGAAAGAAAGAAAGAAAACATGCTAAATCAGCTCGAATAATGCACTGGTGTCTGGGGTAGAATTTGTGCCAATACTGGGTCCAACAGGGCTCCAGAGACCCCCCCCCTGATCCCACTCTAACTTGCCTGTGCCTGGACAAGTGTCAGGAGTGCTGCTGGGGGTCTCTGACAAAGTCCCAGTAGAGTACCACATCCAGAGTACCATATCTAGAGTACCATATGCATCTAAACAGTGTAAGGATCCTTACACTGCTCTCACGCGAACTTTGACATTTTGCGTCGTTCCAAGGGACGCCCGGGCAGTTTTTGGAAACGACGTTTTTTGCGATTGACATTTGCACAAATCCTGGTTCTATGCATGCCTGGCACTGAGCTCTGTCTGTGGGCATGAGAAATTCGTTTTCCTGGGCCTTTTTTCTGGTTCTATTGGCCCTGAATGTCCCAAGAATGTGTCCAACTTCGAAGCACTGTCTCTGGGGTAAAAAAAAGGAGCAGAATGCCAATGGGACACAGTAGCCTGTTACCGGGTAACGCTGCTCTCATTATGAGTCAAGCACAGGATACCATGAGTGGCTGGGACAGGGCCCGCCCCTCCAGGGTGCAAGGTGTGAAGTGTGTGTGACCCAGGAGCAGTGTCTGGTCCTGGGTAGTGATTTGTGAGCAGGGGAGGTGGAATTCGAGGCCTCCGGGGGAGAGGTGAGTCCCAGGTGCGGTTAGGGTTAGGGGTAGCCCCATCCAGGGTGCAAGGTGTAAAGTGTGTGTGACCCAGGAGCAGTGTCTGGTCCTGGGTGGTGATTTGTGAGCAGGGGAGGTGCAATTCGAAGCCTCCGGGGGAGAGGTGAGTCCCAGGTGCGGTTAGGGTTAGGGTTAGGGTTAGCCCCATCCAGGGTGCAAGGTGTGAAGTGTGTGACCCAGGAGCAGTGTCTGGTCCTGGGTAGTGATTTGTGAGCAGTGGTTGTGGAGCTCGAGGCCTCCGGGGGAGAGGTGAGTCCCAGGAGCGGTTAGGGTTAGGGTTAGGGTTAGGGTTAGCCCCATCCAGGGTGCAAGGTGTGAAGTGTGTGACCCAGGAGCAGTGTCTGGTCCTGGGTAGTGATTTGTGAGCAGTGGTTGTGGAGCTCGAGGCCTCCGGGGGAGAGGTGAGTCCCAGGAGCAGTTAGGGTTAGGGTTAGGGTTAGCCCCATCCAGGGTGCAAGGTGTGAAGTGTGTGACCCAGGAGCAGTGTCTGGTCCTGGGTAGTGATTTGTGAGCAGTGGTTGTGGAGCTCGAGGCCTCCGGGGGAGAGGTGAGTCCCAGGAGCAGTTAGGGTTAGGGTTAGGGTTAGCCCCATCCAGGGTGCAAGGTGTGAAGTGTGTGACCCAGGAGCAGTGTCTGGTCCTGGGTAGTGATTTGTGAGCAGTGGTTGTGGAGCTAATTCTGGGGGTAACATAAGCAGAGCACCCCTTGTCAGAACTGGGACTGGGACGAGCGGGCGTCCCAGCGTCGGAGCTAATTCCCGGGGCACGTGGTGGGTTGCTGGACCCTGGAGCATGACCCTGGAGCTATGACCACGGGGGCTGGGACGAGTGGTCGTCCCAGTCAGGGAGCAGTCTCTGGGGCTAAGTCCTGGTGCATGGTGGGTCGCTGGAGCCTTGCCCGGGCTAGTTGGGATGAGCGGAAATCTGATTTTCTGGTACGTTTTTCGGGTTCTATTGTCCCTGAATGTTCTAAGAATGTGTCCAACTTTGAAGCACTAATTCTGGGGATAACATAAGCAGAGCACCCCTTGTCAGAACTGGGAGCTGGGATGAGCGGGCGTCCCAGCGTCGGAGCTAATTCCCACGTGGTGGGTTGCTGGACCCTGGAGCATGACCCGTCCCAGTCAGGGAGCAGTCTCTGTAGCCCGGGGAGGGGTGCTTAAGGGTGGGTATCCGGGTTCAAGTGGTGCACCTGGTTGTCTGGAGTCTCCAGACGGTGTCCAGAAGAGCGGAGTACAAGGGTCGCGGGGCCCTGATCGATATATTTCAAAGTGTGGAGCGGAGTACCAGGTGCCTTCTACCCCAGTCGGAGTACCAGGGTCTCTGGGCTCCAAGTGCGCGGACCAAGGGTGTGTAGTCCGAGGAGGGGTGCTTAAGTGTGGGTACCCGGGTTCAAATGGAGCGCCTGGTACCAGGGGCCATGATGTCAAGTGTGGGACCCGGGAGAAGTGTCCCGCCCTGGGCCAGTGTGAGTGGGGATTTTCACGGGGCCTGCTGGAGGTCCCAGGGGCCATGATGTCAAGTGTAGGACTCGGGGAGAAGTGTCCCGCCCTGGGCCAGTGTGAGTGGGGATTTTCACGGGGCCTGCTGGAGGTCCCAGGGGCCATGATGTCAAGTGTTGGACCCGGGGAGAAGTGTCCCGCCCTGGGCCAGTGTGAGTGGGGATTTTCACGGGCCTGCTGGAGGTCCCAGGGGCCATGATGTCAAGTGTTGGACCCGGGGAGAAGTGTCCCGCCCTGGGCCAGTGTGAGTGGGGATTTTCACGGGCCTGCTGGAGGTCCCAGGGGCCATGATGTCAAGTGTTGGACCCGGGAGAAGTGTCCCGCCCTGGGCCAGTGTGAGTGGGGATTTTCACGGGGCCTGCTGGAGGTCCCAGGGGCCATGATGTCAAGTGTAGGACCCGGGGAGAAGTGTCCCGCCCTGGGCCAGTGTGAGTGGGGATTTTCACGGGGCCTGCTGGAGGTCCCAGGGGCCATGATGTCAAGTGTTGGACCCGGGGAGAAGTGTCCCGCCCTGGGCCAGTGTGAGTGGGGATTTTCACGGGGCCTGCTGGAGGTCCCAGGGGCCATGATGTCAAGTGTTGGACCCGGGAGAAGTGTCCCGCCATGGGCCAGTGTGAGTGGGGATTTTCACGGGCCTGCTGGAGGTCCCAGGGGCCATGATGTCAAGTGTTGGACCCGGGGAGAAGTGTCCCGCCATGGGCCAGTGTGAGTGGGGATTTTCACGGGGCCTGCTGGAGGTCCCAGGGGCCATGATGTCAAGTGTTGGACCCGGGAGAAGTGTCCCGCCCTGGGCCAGTGTGAGTGGGGATTTTCAAGGGGCCTGCTGGAGGTCCCAGGGGCCATGATGTCAAGTGTTGGACCCGGGAGAAGTGTCCCGTCCTGGGCCAGTGTGAGAGGGAATTTTCACTGGGCCTGCTGGAGGTCCCAGGGGCCATGATGTCAAGTGTGGGACCCGGGGAGAAGTGTCCCGTTCTGGGCCAGTGTGAGTGGGGATTTTCATGGGGCCTTCTGGAAGTCCCAAGGGCCATGATGTCAAGTGTGGGACCCGGGGAGAAGTGTCCCGCCCTGGGCCAGTGTGAGTGGGGATTTTCACGGGGCCTTCTGGAGGTCCCAGGGGCCATGATGTCAAGTGTGGGACCCGGGAGAAATGTCCCACCCTGGGCCAGTGTGAGTGGGGATTTTCACGGGGCCTGCTGGAGGTCCCAGGGGCCATGATGTCAAGTGTTGGACCCGGGAGAAGTGTCCCGCCCTGGGCCAGTGTGAGTGGGGATTTTCACTGGGCCTGCTGGAGGTCCCAGGGGCCATGATGTCAAGTGTTGGACCCGGGAGAAGTGTCCCGCCCTGGGCCAGTGTGAGTGGAGATTTTCATGGGGCCTGCTGGAGGTCCCAGGGGCCATGATGTCAAGTGTTGGACCCGGGAGAAGTGTCCCGTCCTGGGCCAGTGTGAGTGGGAATTTTCACTGGGCCTTCTGGAGGTCCCAGGGGCCATGATGTCAAGTGTGGGACCCGGGGAGAAGTGTCCCGTTCTGGGCCAGTGTGAGTGGGGATTTTCATGGGGCCTTCTGGAAGTCCCAAGGGCCATGATGTCAAGTGTGGGACCCGGGGAGAAGTGTCCCGCCCTGGGCCAGTGTGAGTGGGGATTTTCACGGGGCCTTCTGGAGGTCCCAGGGGCCATGATGTCAAGTGTGGGACCCGGGAGAAATGTCCCACCCTGGGCCAGAGTGAGTGGGGATTTTCACGGGGCCTGCTGGAGGTCCCAGGGGCCATGATGTCAAGTGTTGGACCCGGGAGAAATGTCCCACCCTGGGCCAGAGTGAGTGGGGATTTTCACGGGGCCTGCTGGAGGTCCCAGGGGCCATGATGTCAAGTATGGGACCCGGGGAGAAGTGTCCCGCCCTGGGCCAGTGTGAGTGGGGATTTTCACTGGGCCTGCTGGAGGTCCCAGGGGCCATGATGTCAAGTGTGGGACCCGGGAGAAGTGTCCTGCCCTGGGCCAGTGTGAGTGAGGATTTTCACGGGGCCTGCTGGAGGTCCCAGGGGCCATGATGTCAAGTGTGGGACCCGGAAGAAGTGTCTCAAATAAGTTAAAAAGTTATCTCAAATATCACATATCTAAATGACACAGTTTATAGTTTTTGACAGTATGTATCTCTCATTGCAGGGTACAGCACAAAGACCGACACCACACTGACGGCACCTGTACTTTTTTTGGCGCATGCCTTTGACGCGAGAACGGTCCGAACACACAACACAGTCTGGACGTCCCTCTGCTTCACAAAGCCAGTGACGTTCTGTGAGCCTTTGTGGCCTTACACTCCCTGCTCTTGAAGGCCGGCCACCTTTGCTACCCTCCTTTTTGGTGTAACCAGCCAACAATGCATCAACAACGTCCTGGATGTAGGCCTTCAGGGGTTTGTGCGGGCCCGGGGTGCATTTTGTGTAAATAATGTGTGAGTTGACAACAGAAATACTGAGGATGGCGTTAAAGATGCGGTGATACCACTTCCTGGACCGGTGGATAAATAGATATGTTTTCATCCTCTGGTCTGATGTGTCTACACCCTCCATGTACATATTGTACTGGTTGACACACAGTGGTCTGTTTGTCTTGGACCTGATTCTTTTCTGAACACATGCATTGCCATGCAGTGTAGAGAGCATAGTGACACGTTTAGTGTCTTGCCAAGCACAAGCCAGAAGTTTACCTTTCCGCATAAAAACAGGGTCATCTCCCTTTTTTAGATGCAAGATAGGTTTCCCCAGGCTTTTAGGCATGCCTTTCCTTGTACTTCTCACTGTACCACATAGTCCTGTTTACAAATCAGCTAATTCATTTGCAATTGCTGGTGAGGTATAGTAACTGTCCATGTAAATTTCGTGGCCTTTTCCTGTGTAAGGATCTACAAGTTCACGAACAACAGCATGAGTTGCACTGATGTCGCTGGCATTATCTGTGTATTGCCCTGTGTGCAAGGACCAACGCAAAACATACCCTGAACTGCTCTCACTCAAAACATACACTCTATAGCCATATTTATCTGGTTTATTGGGACTGTAACATTTGAGTGTTGACCTCCCCTTGAATGCTATTGTCATCTCATCTAAAGAAAGCTCCTTGAGTGGACTGTAGACTGCTGCAAATTTGGGAATAATCAACTGTATTATTGGACGGACTTTGAAAAGTTTATCATGCCCTGGTTCACCTTGTCTCACATAATTGTTATTGTTGACCAAATGAAAGCATGAAAGAATAATTTCGAATCTGTTTCTAGACATTACACTCCCAAAACCAGGCATCTGTGTGAGCCAAAATGTTGCCCAATAATCCTCTATTTCAGGTTTATCTACAAGGCCCATAGACAAATGCAATGCAATGAAAGCTTTCATTTCAGAAATGGATACATCATACCACTCTAAAAATCTGGAATGTGGCTTCATCTCCATTGCTGATATGACCTGGGCTGCATATCTGTTTGTTTCATCAGCGATCAGTTTCCAAAACTCATCAGTCAGAAAGAATGATAAAATATCTATTGGCCTGGCATCTCTCAAATCTCTGTCTCCAGTGTAGCCAACAGACATATCAAATGGTTTGATCCACCCTTGAAAATCCGAAACTTCTCTCAGCTGCTCCCAGCCCTCATCCCCACTAGTGTCCTGGGACTGGCCACCACCTCTGCCTCGGCCTCTGCCTCTCCCTCTGCCTCTCCCTCTCCGTCCCCTGCCTCTTAGACGACCACTCTGGGTGTCTTCTTCACTTGAGCAATCATTGTCAGTCTCAGGAAAATAATTTCCCTCCGAATCTGAGTCTGCTGTGTAGTGAACAAGAGAATCGTGTGTACTTCTTCCAGCCATATGTTTTTTTTTTGTGTTTTTTTTTCTGTTTTTTTTTTCCGGCCGTTATTTATTGGTTTTCAAACGGATGTGACGTGTGTAATAAAACTATGAAAGCTTGTTATCAATGATTGAAATGTTTTGTGGTTTATTATTTATTCATAATTTTCCTTGCACTTGAAAAAATAAGTCGCATTACTGCGACGAGGGCGCTTAAAGGGTTAGACCCATTTTAATCCTGGTTGAGTTTGTGGTTTGGTCCTTGTTCTGATTTAGTTCGGATTCAGTCCTAGTTTAGCTCTGGTTTAGTCTGTGGTTTTTCCCTGTTTCCATGACAATTCAGTCCGGGTTAAGTTCTAGTTTAGTCCATGGTTGAGTCCTTGTTCAGTCCTGGTTTAGTCTTGGTTTCTAAATTAAACCCATTTTAGTCCTGGTTTCGTCAGTGGTTTAGTCTGTGATTTGTCCTGGTTCCATGACAATTCAATCCTAGATAAGTTCTTGTTCAGTCTTGATTTAGTCCTGGTTTAGTTCTAGTTCAGTCCTGGTTGAGTCTTAGTTGAGTCCTAGTCCTGGTCCATTACCGTGTCCGGGTCTAGAGCTTTTCCTGGTTTCTGGATGTGGATGCTCTTGTCCACAGCGCTGAGTCCACAGAGCGACAGAGGAGCCGCCGACACCTTCAGAGAACTGGACTCCCCAGGGACCGAGGACGGAGGAGCGAACTGCAGCGCCACCTGGAACACACACAAGTACTGCAACTAGTACTGCAGCGCCACCTGGAACACACACAAGTACTGCAACTACTACTGCAGCGCCACCTGGAACACACACAAGTACTGCAACTACTACTGCAGCGCCACCTGGAACACACACAAGTACTGCAACTACTACTGCAGCGCCACCTGGAACACACACAAGTACTGCAACTACTACTGCAGCGCCACCTGGAACACACACAAGTACTGCAACTAGTACTACTACTGCAGCGCCACCTGGAACACACACAAGTACTGCAACTAGTACTGCAGCGCCACCTGGAACACACACAAGTACTGCAACTAGTACTACTACTGCAGCGCCACCTGGAACACACACAAGTACTGCAACTACTACTGCAGCGCCACCTGGAACACACACAAGTACTGCAACTAGTACTGGAATACACTTTATGTTTACAAATTACACCATTTTGAATGCACACGTGCAACAACAAGCCACCGTGCAGTGTTGCCCGTGTTGAGCTCCGCCCCATGTAAACTACAACAGAAAAAAGATGGCGGTGCAAACAACAACGTCCGGAATAAGGTGAATAACAACTATCAAAATGGTGCTGCCACTGAAATGTTTATAATCCCCATAGCAACAGCTATTTGAGTTCATGAGGGTGGGGCTTCGAGTGGTTCAGCAGCATAACTTCTGACGAAGTATGAAATGTTGAGAAGTATGAAATGTTCAAACTCATAAGAAGTTTGTTCTTGTTCTTATGGCTCAAGACTCAAATACTTCTTTGTCATGAAGTATTGATTTACTGATCCATGACCATCCAATAGAAGTCTATTAATGCACACCCCAGGGATGCGTGATGTCACCTGCTTTATTTATTACATACAGAAATGCCTCACAACTACCAGTTAATGAAATCAGCGTATGTTTTTTTTTTTTTTTATATGGAGATTTTTTAAAAATACATTAACAAATGAAAAAGGTTGAAATACAAACTTTTTAGCTATAGCGGATAATAATAATAGTACTTCATGACCTTACCTTTCACCTCCGTTACTCCTGCTTGTACCACACTTCTGCTCGTACCTTAAATGGCTCGTACCTTGTTGCTGAAGCACTTTTCTGTGTTGAAATCCTTGGATGTGGCGATGACACTTTCACTGGGCAGAACGGCGTAGGCCACTAGAGTCACAGCGGGAGCCATCTCTGGGCTGATCTCCAGGTCAAACGACATCTCGCCCTCACTCACTGAGACGGAAACAAAGTGTGGAATAACCAAACTATTGCTTTTACTACTTCTGCATCACAATATTCAAACTACAACAATTACACTTTTTAATACTAAAGGCTCTTCTGCTACAGCTTCTGTTGTTTAAAAGTAAAGAATAAAAGTTATAGTCACATTTTTACTTAAAATGACTGGTTGGACCACTATTTTGAATTGTTTATTTGCAGTTATAGTAATTTTTCTAGTTATTTTTAGTTATCTTCTCTACTTTTTGTCATTTTCAATATTTTTTTCTACTTTTCTTCACAAACTGCTACTTAAAGTGTACCTTAACCTTAACATGGTGTAAAAGTATCTGTACTTTCTACTGGTCTGAAAAGTAAAAAGTACTTCTTTGTAGTGAAATGGCCAAGCAGGCGTTCTTTTTATTATCACATTCATGGTACGGCTGGGCAATCTGGCAATAAAAATCATCATGAACTCATAGTTGTGACAAGCAGAACATTTAATTTTCAGTTTAATACAGCTCTGGTCAGCTGGATTTAACCAATTACAGCCATGTGTGCACTTTCAGAAGAAGCAGATTACTTTATTTACAAGTGTTGTCACAAAACAATTTCAAAATGGATTTCGATATTAAGGAGAAGGCTTGATACTCAATAGCAATTTAAACAACAATGTTAATAATTATGGGTGCACGGTGGCAGAGCGGCTAGAGCTTCTGCCTCTCAATAAGGAGATCGTGGGTTCGAATCCCAGACCACCCCAACATCGTGGTCTCGAACCACCCTAACATCACACGATCTCTCTGGGTGGAGTCTGCATGTCCTCCCCGTGTTACCGTGGGTTCTCTCCGGGTTCTCCGGCTTCCTCCCACCGTCCAAAGACATGACTGTGTAGGTTAATTGATAACTCTAAATTGTCCCTAGTGAATGGTTGTCTGTCCTTGTCTCTGTCTCTCTGTGTTAGCCTTGCGACAAGTTGGCCACTGTCCAGGGTGTACCCCGCCTAAGGCCCAAAGTCACTGGGATAGGCTCCAGTCACCCGCGACCCCTAACGGGAATAAGCGGTAGAGAATGAATGAATGAATGAATGAATGAATGTTAATAATTAAATTAAATAATTAAAAACGCTCCTTTTTTAAACCACAGGTGGTCATTTTGCCTGCTGAAGGATGTAAGAACCTGGATGACACTTCATTATCTGCTCTTTAACCCTGACAAAACAGAGGTCAGAGGTCATTGTCCTAAACGTCTCTCTGGACAATCACTGTAGCCTCCAGTTCTACTGTAAGAAACACTGGGCTCCTATTTGACCAAGATCTCAGGTTAAAAATACATATAAATCAAGTCTGTAAAACCGCCTGCTTTCACCTGTGTAACATCAGCCAAAATGAGAAAACTCCAGTCTAAAAGTGATGCTGAAAAACTCCTCCACCACGCCCTGCATCGTGTCCTAAAAGCTCTAGAAGAAGCTTTCCACTGGTTCAAAATGCAGCAGCAAGATTATGAACAGGTACTAGAAGAAGCGATCACATTACGCCGCTGTTAGAGTCTCTTCACTGGCTTCCCATTGAGTTTAGAATCAGTTTAAGTTGCTCGCTTTGACCAAAAATCAGCACATTTTATCAAGATCATGACATCCGGCAGGCTTTAATAGTTCACAAATTATTTAACGTTTTAAAAAAATAACTACTGCTACTACTAGTAATACTGCTATTACAACTACTACAACTTGTATTGCTACTAGTACTACTTACTTCTGTCTGTTTCTAAACACTCAAGTCCATTTTCAGTCACTTTTCTGTCTGTCAGAGACATGATACTGATAGTGATCATTTCTTCAGCTCTACAGTGAAACTGTAAACTCTTACTTCTGTCCATGTACTTGTTGTAATGTCCATATTTAACGATAACTCCTCTTGACATGATCTGAGGAAGAAAAGAAGAAAGAAAGAAAGAAAGAAAGAAAGAAAGAAAGAAAGAAAGAAAGAAAGAAAGAAAGAAAGAAAGAAAGAAAGAAAGAAAGAAAGAAAGAAAGAAAGAAAGAAGATTTAGTTTATGCAAGGGACAAGATTAGCTGTTTTATTGGGAGAGTGATGTGAACCCCCCGTACAGACAAACTTCATCATAGCACTGTTTATACATTATTTATTCTCTGAAAAGACGTCTCTGCCAGTTTCAACTATCTCCTAATCCAGGAAGCACTGACCAATCAGGAAACCATATTTTATTGTACACTAACTTTATTCTATAGCTTTCAACAAACTTTATTAATCCACAAGGAAAATGAATAAGACACAGGACATCACAAACCACGACACAAAATGTAGTTCTTATACCAAAGATCCACTGCAATACTGATAAAACAGAAAATGTATTTATTTATTTTCCAGAAATGTTTAAAATATAAAGGATTCACACATGACTAAAACATCACCTACTCAGGGGTTCCACAGGGATGTGTGCTGTCACCTGCATTATTTACTGTGCGCAGAACTACAGCTGCAACTAACAATTATTTTAGTATTCAACAGTCAGCAACCTTTTTTTTATTTATTAGTCGACTACTTAAACCAAGGCTCAAGGCTATTCAACTTAAGGCCAGAGGGCCAGATCAGGCTCTCCAAAGAATATGATCCGGCCCTCAACCATCTTCCTAAAATATAGAACATATTTTATCTGTATCTTGTTATTGTTGTTTTAGAGCTGGATTACTCCTGGATTAGTCCTGGTTCAGTTCTGCAGATGCTGTTAAAGCCTTTTGTATTACATTTATTTTGTGTTTTAAAAGTATTGAGACACGTTTCGTGCACCGAGCACAAAAACAAATCTGGCCCTTGGTGAAATAAAGTTGAATAGCCCCGAGTTAAACCGTTAATTCAACTTTATATAGGCATTTTAAAAAAATATCAACAACACACACAAATTATGGAGACTGAAGGCTTCTAGATATAGAATATATTGTTATCAATTTTTTTTTTTCATATGTGTTTTATAGTCTGTTAAGTCCAGACAAAGTATACCATTATTTTTATAGTCACAAATATTTCAATTCACCACCAATTCAATGGTGCAGTTTTAATGACTACTACGACTACAACGACCTCACTGCAAACTATATTTATTTCAATTAGCAAGATAATTCAGAGTCTCATGTTCAGGCGAGTCGTGAGGACAGGTTTTTAGGGGGAACACAGAGAGAAAACCTACACAAACACAGGGAAAACATGCAAACTCCACGTGGAAAGAACTGAGTTTCTTTTTTTTATAATTAATTGTTCAAAAAAGCTGAATTAAAAACAGGACAAATAAGATTTTATTAAAATGAAGGCTAGGACCTGACGGCTGTGTCACTGCGCTTCTGCGAGTGCTGCTGCTCACCAGGTAGATGATGGTGGCCGTGCCGTGGCTGTCTCTCACAAAGGTGTAGTTCACGGTGAAGGTCTCTTGGGCCCCACAGACCAGGGGCCGGTCCTTAGCCTGGATTTCCAGAGTGCTGGTGGTCCTGGTGTTGAGCGAGGGCGGCTTTATCTCCGTCAGGTACAGGGACGCTTCGGCAAAGTGAGGGTTTTTGTGCGTGCTCGTGTATTTTTTGTACACGCTCGCCTGCAGAGGGAGGGGTTAACTGTCAGAGGTCGGACTACTCATTTAACTAAAATACTGTTAATAGAAATATATTTCAAATTCTGCCAAAATCTTTACACATTTCACCCCAGTTTAACTTATTTTTTTGTTTTTAATTTCACTTCCTGGTTGTAAATGATGACATCACACTGAGAAATTACAGAGAAACCATCCTGTACAGTGCACCAAACTCATCTAATGTCAAAGACTTTTTTATTTGACTAAAATACATATCAACACCTTTACTTTACGTCACTTTACGTTGTTTCTTTTGTGTAAATGATGCATAACCTTTGTCTCCCCAGTGTCTCATCAGTCTGTTCACTTACTGTTATTTTCAACATATTCACTGTAAAGTCTATATGACAGGTTCTCAAAATTAGCTTTAGTTTATTAGTTTAATACGTTATTATAGTTTTACATTTATGAAGTCGCAGTTTGTGAAGAAATTGAAAAATAAAAATTGAAAAATACAGGAAGTAGTGCTGGGTTCTAAAACAGAATCCCTCTGTGATGTCATCAAAAAGCGACGTACCATTGAACATAAATACACGGACAATTTACCCACAACTGACACATCTTTCTGACAGTCATTCAACAAAATAAGGTATTATCAGGTATTATTATTTGTCAAATCATAACTAATGTATGTGGATGTGGGCCTTGTTTACAGTCTGGTTGCTATGGTAACAGTTGTGGAATCACCTCTAACCATGTCATATTTGTGCTCGTGTTCAAGCAGGAAGTGACATTATAAACTTCACTCAAACTGTCAAACTGGGCACAAATAAACAAAATGTTTAGTCAAATCTGTTTAGTAACCTGTCATATATGTAGAGCTGTTTTAAGCAGTGTTTCTTAAAGTTTTTCAGTCACAACCAACAAAAACAATGCAAGAAACATCCCATGAAATGACAAAGAAGGCCGCCGTTAGAATTATAGAAGTGATTACAGGAGACAGGCCTCGATAGATAATTATCCACACACTGACAAATATGAGTCAACTTTTACCACCTTTATAACCTCTCCCTCTGTCAAAAATGAGCCAAACACAACCATTTGAGTCATTTTTAACGCCGCAGTGACGCGTAAAAGGCAAAGGTTTAAAAGCTGTACTTGATTTTCACTCAGTTTTGCTGCTCGTCTCTTGATAAATCAAACAGCGCCCGCTAAACATTATCATTTACATTTTTTCCGCCTCTGATTATGCACGTCAGGACAAAATTGCTGTTTTGTATATTCATGAGGTCCCATGTGCTAAATTTGCGCTGCAGAGAGACGCAAATCCCAACTGCACACACTTTTAGCTCCAGTTTAGCGCGCAGCCCGCTTTACACCTGTGCAAACGCTTTGATAAAAATACCACAGTCAGTGAAGGCCAACAGCTCTCACTTAACCAGGTCTTAACCAAAGGAGGACCACCTTGAGTCTGACGGAGCCTGAGTAGCTGCTGGTGTTGAACCTGAAGGTGACGAGTCCATCCTGGCCGGTCTTCAGCGTCTGGAGCAGAGCATTGGAGTTCCCCATCAGATGGACGTCCATGTGAGAGGCCGGATTGTCGTTGTGATGCACCACTTTCACCTGTGCCAAAACAACACACACGTTTGAACGGTTACACTGTGGCACAGGCAAGACACTCTCCGACTGTTCTGGAAAGCTCAGACTTTGATTCATTTGTGTAGGTCTTTTGCAGTATCAATACCTGCTCAAGTGAGTTTTAGTTTCAGTGCTGATACTTTTTGGAGGTTTTGAAGTGCATTACCTTCACATCGAGTATGTCTCCTGGGTTGAATCTTTTGGGAGGATCCACAAACTCTACTTTCCCGATCTGATACGAGAGCTTTACCCTCTGGTCCACTGGGTGCTTAAAGTCTGGGGGAACAAAGCATCAATCTTTAGGCTTTAGTACAGAAAAAAAAAGCAGCGATAGAATTAGAAGTGATTAATAATTACAGAAATAAGCAGCAGTTGTTGCTGTGCCAAAATTCTACTCTTTAAGTCCATCTCAGCGATTCACTCAAAGCCGTTTAAAGGAAAAATATGATGCATTTTTCATTTTGTTATTATCCTTTAAACATGCTCTTGGGTACCTTAAATTTGCCATCTCATGGTTTGAAACAAAAAAAGTGTATTATGGCCTTATTAAGAGCTAGTCAAGCAGCAGCAGTGATCGTGTTTAGAGGCAGAAATGCTCAGAACGACTCTGTGATGATTCAACTTAAAAGAGCAGAAGATTCTCAGATAAACAATGTATAGAATCTGAGAAGTGATGTATGAAATCGGAGGGGGAGGATTTTCTAACGAACATTCCTCAAAACAGCGTGAATTCTACTTCAGTTGTGTTTTTGATGATGCAACATTGTTAGGACAGGGTTAAAAGAGAGAAAAGTCACTGTAGCAGCATCTGTCCTTTAAAGTTAGTGTAAACAGGAAACTACTTCCTGTTTGTCCTCAGCTTTTTTGGCATTTATTTCTTTCTCTGCAAAGAATCTACGCCTCGTTTGAACCTCTCTTTATGTAATGCTCTGGCTTTGGGTAATGTTAGATGATTATGACCTGGAAACATCAGATTTTGGGTCTTGACAAAGCGATAAACAGGAAACCGCTGACGTTAACGTGCTTTGCTAGCTTTGTTTTGCTAAGGGCTGTAAGGACAAGTGTAGTGTCAGTGGAAATACAAGTCAAGTCAGGGTGTTTGAAGTGATGAAGATTAAGTGTCTCTGTAACAGCGTTAACGTGGTACCACTTCAAACGGGTGTTCTTTTGGTGTGTGGGTGTGTCTTCTATTGCTGTTGGCCAATGGCAGCTGGGAAACCACTTCCCTTTTCCTCCGCACTAATCCTTCATTTGCACGTTCTCTTGAAGGAGCCCCACATGAAGCGCTGTCTTAAACAAAGCGAGCATCAGAGCAGACAGCTGACCTATCAGTGAGTGCGACACCAGAGCCGCCCCATGTGCACCACGCACCGCACCAGTTTAGGGCCACGTTTGTTCAGAAGGGTAAACATATTATTTAGGCATTTATTAAAGCTTGAGGTGGTTTGATAAACGAAAGAGAAAACCTCAGAGACACAGTATGAGTTTATTTGCTTTGGGATTTAGTGAGAGTGTAGACACGGAACATTCTAAGTGGCTTTTTGTAAGAGATTTCTTATTAAGGGCTTGTCAAAATGACACATTTCTGGTAGTAATAATGCATTTATAAGAATATGCTTACGTGTGAAATGCTAGCTACTAGAGAACCATATGCTTAGTGCAAACAATGTTGCTTTTAACCTTATATATGATGTTATGCTTGACCTGTTTTCCGTTTCTCTTAATGGTCAAGAGCAGCTGTTGCTCCCTGCCCTGCAAGGTTGTCGGGGACAACAGGGGTATGTTAACATATACTGCAAGGTTGTGGAAAAACAGAGGTATGTTGACATATGTTGCGAGGTTGTGGAGCAACAGATGTATATTGACCTCTGTTTGTTTAAGACTGAATAAAAGGCAGGGGAGGTGAGAGGCAAGTTGGAAGAGGTTGCTGCTGGGACGAGCAGGCGGAGCGCCGCTGCAGAGAGTTGAACAGAGCGTCACTTCTGCTGGTGGGACGAGCTGATGAGAAGCGCCACTCACCCTCTCCCCGTGCATCGTGCACGTAAAAAGCCTAAGGCCAGTATCTGATTACCTGTTTAATTCTCAGTCAGTAGAAGGTTGTTCTCTCAGACTGTCTAGGTTCAATTGTCTTTGTGATAATTTCCTAACACTTTTAACTCATTAAACACTCAATTATCGTCCTGTGACGTGCTTTTCTGACTATCTCTACGATGTGTAAGCGACACTAGAGGCCAGTTCTGTGCCTTTTGAGCACTGATGTAGATGTTAGTCTGGAATATAAGGTGTTTAAACTCGTGGCACTTTATACTTTCTCCGTACTGTACGGTTTATTGTTAGACTATGGTAAAATAAGAACGAGCTAACCTCTCCACTGAGATCAAAATGTTTTATCTGATCTTATCTTTATCTCAAACTTTGATAACTGTTAGGTCAGGTGCGCAGTGCGTGGGGCGTCTCTTGTGTCTGAGGGAAGCCAAAGCTCTGAGCTCTAATGAAGGAGCTCTAAGGAGTGAGGAGAGGTGTGGAGGAACAGGGAGGAGGATTTGGTTTTGGAAAGGGCCTCTCTCACACCCTGTCTTTTGTCTCCAGGTCAGTCCAATCAGTTTCACCATTTCACACGACACTTGGGCTTCATTTGCAGTTTAAGTTGGGATATGAATATTGTTTGCTGCTGTATGGCAACTTTTTGTCACACCCTGTGTCCTTTGTCTCTAGACGGGTCGTCCAGGCCCGAGACAATTCGGCCGCTCTGTGGAGAAACTGTGGCATGCTGGGGGGCACCACACCAGCAGAGCCAGCTCAGCCCAACCATGGCCTGGATACATACAGCCCAAAGTACATTACTCTGCCCTCATTTGTAAGAAATCTTTTTAACGAAACTGTCAACATCTGTAATGGTGGTCCCATACCTGCTGCAGGGCAGTCAAGCCCCTAGGGGGCGGTACAGTCTTCCTCTGTCACTTATATGCAATTTTTTGGTCTAACTTTTGTCACTTT